>OY720348.1:2450766-2674585 GCA_963082975.1 Labia minor
TTTTAATAACGACCCGAAAGGGTGAAGGGTAATAAGAATACAAATAGATTATACTTACACTTGGTATTCACCACGTTTTTGGAATTCAATGAAATAGAGGGTGGCGATAGCAACCATACTGGAAAAATAAATAAACCAAAAATTAAAAATTAATATCGATATTGTGCTTTTGGATTATTATTTTTTCTTTTCATTCGAGACTTACCAGAATGCCATGATAAGTACTAAAGATACGATGATCATTTGCATATATTTGTTAGTGCAAAGACTGTCCTCGTGTCTTCGTCGTGATTTGCAGGTGTATTTACGGGATACTAGAAATAACATTAACCAGAATAATTTATAATAATAAAATGGATTTCTTTTTGTACAGTATAGAACAGAACCTAATATACCATATATAGTTGGCTGACAGTTGAAAATAACGATTTGCTGATTAATTAATTAATTGTTGAAAGAGTTTTTATCAAAAAAAAAAAATATTTATTGGAAAAAACTCATATTTAATGACTATTCAGTTTTAAGTTAATCCTATTTTAAAGTTCATTATTTTCTCTTGTTTAATAGATAATATTTCAACAATAAATAAAATAAAAATCCACCAAATTGAAATTTAACACTTTTACTTGTCAATTGACAATATTTCACATCTGATTCCTACTTATTATAAAATTTATTCTTAAAAAATTGTTAATATATATTATAAACTTAAATATATTATATACTATATATATATATATATTATAAAATATTTTTATATATAACTAGCCTCTCAGACCGCCTTCGGCGTTCATCGTATCTAGACAGGGTGGTCTGCCCCCTGTACCCCGGAAGTAATACGTATTAATTGGTCGAAAGTCTGTATATCAAAGGTTTTCGTTTATTTGATTTATAAAACTAAAACTAACTTTTTTTTAACTTATTGTGGTATCCCACAAACTTAGAAAATTTAAATAAATTTTCAAATATTTTTTTTTATTTTAAATTGATGTAATTTAAATGATTTTATTTAAACTCGTTAGTCATAATAATTGATGTACAGAAATATTATACGTTCTTAGCGAGATTAGATTTGATTTAATGTTGTCCAATTTAGCTTAATCCGCATTGATATTCTCTCAAGATTAGAAAAAAAACTTATAAGTTGAATCCTACTCCAGCCCAATTCATTTACCCATCCAAGTTCCATGAGAAATAATAATAATCATATAATATTTATATTTTAATATTATAATTAAATATTCAAATTTTAAAGTATTATAATTGAACTCATATTTCTGAATTTAATACAAGTTGATTTTCAAAATTTTCTATTTTATTCGCATGTTTGATTCAATGTGTTAAAATTTGAACAAATATCAAATATTCTAATTTTTAAATTTATATACATAATTTAATATTATTTTTGATTAAAATCACATCAAAAAAGAGAATTTATTAATACTATTAAATAAAACAGAAAACTTTTAATAAATTATAATAGAATATAATGATTTGGATTTATAATAAATTTAAAAAATTTACTTAATTTAAAAACGACAAAAATCAAAAACAACTCCTTTATATCATTTATTTAAAAAAATCATATTTTAATTTATATATAACCAATAAATCATTTTGGACTTAAAATATAGTTGTAATTAATAATTGAGTAATCAAGCTAAAAAACAAAAACAATATAATTTAGTCATTTTAATTGATGTTTTAAAAATACTTTTGTCTTCATAAAACACTAAACAAAAAATAATTTCTGGTTATTTATATTAGATATAATAAATACAAAAATTATACTCTTTACTTTTTAATAAAAAAAGAAATATTGAAATAATAAGAATAATTAAAGAAAAAATATAAAATACAATCTAAAATAATTATAATTTAAATATTTTATTAAATTAATTAAAATGAGAACTTTTAGAATTAATTAAATACCTGATTGAAATGATATTTGAATATTAGAAATTAAAATAAAAATTTAAATATTATAATCCTTCTTTCTGTGGGAATTGCTACTATTATTCATTTTATATTAAATGTCAGAAATAAATCGACTTCTTCACTGATTGTGAGCCAGGAGAGGCTCAGAGTGAACAACGTGGAGTATTATATAATTTTTAAAAATTGATATGAGCCTATGTTCAAAAAATGATATATAAGAATATTATGATGTAATTACATAATAATCAGTTTAGCTAATTTGGAGTCTATATGTCATAATTTTCCGGACGACATACAGACAGACAGACATGAAAAAATGTCTTATGATACATACTTATATTTATAAATTCTTCTTTTTCATTCTTTAATATATATTTACTATAAATATAATATATAAACTATTTTTATATGACCAATTCTTATATAATAATATTGTTGAGAGCAACAAAAATTTTATAAATCCATCAGAATCAAATAAGATAATCTCACCTGCCGAACAGGTACTTAAAGAATTGATCCTTTTTAAATTGGTAAATTTTTTATTCATCCGTTCCAATTCATCGATACGATTTTCAAGATTATCAGTAACTTTTACTAATTCTTTTACCGCTCCAACATTTTCCATAAAAATACGTTCCTAGATTGAACAAAAAATAAAGAATAAACAATAGACAAGGAGAATTTTTATTTTATTTTTTTTTTTTTTTTGTTATTTAATTTTTACCTTGTTGACGACCAGAAAATTATCAATAGTTCGTCCGTCGTCTAAAATAAGATCTCCAGCAGCTGCAACCGCTTCTGGAAGCACTCGTTGAACATCCTGGGCCAGAACGCCGGTATCATGAGCATCGGGCCCTAAACCGGCTGCACGGGCAAATTCTGGACAATACCGATACTGAACAACTCGAAGCCGTTGCACATTTCGTAATTGCTCCCGCGTGTCACACTGATGATTTAAATCAAAATATTGAGCATTAAATGAAAATTTTTCATATTAATCTTATTATACTAGTAAAAATCTATTTATATATATAATATACTTAGATATATATTGTACTTTGTCCAAACAGTTAAGTATTTGTTATATTTATTATTGTTTTGGAGTAGGATTTAAATAAGAAAATAAAAAATAGAGGAAACTTTAATACACTATTTATTTTTATTAATTAACTAAGAGTGGAGATAAAAAAAGTCGGGAATAGGACGAGAGTAATCATTTACATAACAAACCGTGATAAATGTGGTAAATGACGAAACTCCAAAAAAGTTCTTAGAAAAGCTTAATGAGAATAATTTAAAATGTTTTCAAATCATATATATCTCCAATTTTAGAAAGTTGTTTTCTATTTAATTAAATAAATAAATTGTAAATAATTAATCACTGGCGCACTCTATATTGCAGTATATAATTTTTTAAAAAGGATCCTTGTTTATATAAATTAATTATAAATGAATTTATTAAATTGAATACAATTCAAATAATAATACAAAAAATATCACATAAATTAAATAAAATTAATTCAAATAAAATAAATGAAAGAAAAAAATAATAGATTATCAAAATAAAATTTAAAATAATAATAAACTATTTTTGTGCTCAAAGTTTTCAAGTTAAATTATGACAATAAAAATAGAATTGATTCAATTATTAATTATTAAATTTAAAGTGGATTTTTTTTAGAATTTGAAATTTCGATAACTTACCTCCCGTAAAGTAGTTTTGGCTCTTGCATCTGAAGGTTGGACAAGATGTCCTGTAAGTTTAAGGTTTCCATGAACCACCAAAGCCTCATCTGGCCGATCTGTATTGACACCAACTCGGCCTGAATGAAAGACACTTTCAGGAGTTTGGCCCTTCTGCCAGCTCAGTTCAATATCACTCTCAAATTGGCCAGGATTTGAAGCCTATTAAAGATAGGATGGATTGATTTTTTTTTATTTCTTAGAAAAGTACTCTACTATTTAGAAGTAAATTAGGGGGGACTTACTCTAACAATAATCCTTTCGGAAGCATGAGATACGATAGGATAATTGTTGCCATTGG
Source organism: Labia minor (assembly GCA_963082975.1). Classification (NCBI taxonomy): domain Eukaryota; kingdom Metazoa; phylum Arthropoda; class Insecta; order Dermaptera; family Spongiphoridae; genus Labia; species Labia minor. The sequence goes on from OY720348.1 coordinate 2,454,749, forward strand.
TGCAATGTGCGTGGAGTCCGACCACTAAGTAGAAATATCGTTGATCGGGGTTTGGTTTGCCCTTCTTGCGCATATTATTCGAAGTGGTCTCACTGAAGTGTAGTCTTCCGACAGTGACCTTGGTCACTTGGTCGCTCCGCACTTCGACCCTAGGCCCAGGCCCGCGTACCCGGCAACAAATTAACACTATGCTCAAGCAATGATCATGCAAGGTTCAAATAAAAACGAAATGTATGTATTTCGAAAGTCAGTTTTTTTGTTAATTATCAATATAAATTAATTTTATCCTCTAGTTACTAATTACACTAACATTAACTAATATCTATTTGTTTATTTAACATTCATATAAATAAAAACCTCTTTTACTACGGGCAAATCTAAAATATGGTATATAAGATATAAGATAGATGAGAAAACATTCAAAAAATTAAAACAAAATAATATAATAATAATTAAATCAAATGAAAACATCAAAATAATTTAAATAATTAACGAAGATTTTCGTAATAAATAAAAAAGTTTTTAAACTTCATAAAAATGTTTTGAGGTGTTAAAATTGTTTTACTCTTAATAAAAATAGACAAGGATAAAAGTTTAGTAGTTTTAGTCCTGGTCCGTCGAGTTCACTTGGTTCAAAATTAGAATTTATAAAAATCAAATTAGTAAATTCCTAAGATCAATAAAAAATAAAGTAAAAGTTATCAATAATAATTTGTTCAAATCGATGTAATTCATTGTAAATAGTTAAAGAACCACCTTAATTCTAATTACATAAAAAAATAATGATAATATGAGATAATTTAGAGACTCACAGGACCGGATGAAATGGCTTCTTGGAACGATCGCTTTGAGATTGTTCCACTTTAATTGTTTGTGTGGGTGATTCCACTTTAACCCCATAAAAATGTAGATGAAACCCAACAATTTTCTGTAATGACCCATCGCCAGCTCGGACATATACAGCTTCCGATGGTAATTGAACATGGCACGTTATTTGAAAGTGATTCTTCTTTTGACAAACAAATGCATCATCCGCAGTTGAAAAATTAAAACCTTTATCTGCGTCCACTCTGTAGTTAGGTGTTGCTCTAAATATAAAAAAAATAAAAAAAAATAAAATCTCTTTCTGTTAGCTAATAACCACATCTGAGAACAGTTTCAAGCAGCTGACCTCTGTCTGGCCACATCTATTAGACAAAACTTGTTTGATTACTGCTGCTTGAAACAGCTTTCTGTGTGGCCAAGGCATAGTTGGGTAATATTATATTACATACATGTTGTTATAGCTCGTGTCGCAGAGACAATGCGTTCCATTGTGAAGAAATGGCGCAAAACGAATACATTGTAAACTGGAATCAAGGTAGTGGCTACTTTCAACACTGGCATCGGTAAAATCTTCGTCAGGACTTATTGGGGGAGGTGGATTCGCGATAGAAGATCCTGTTGCTTCTGTACACAAATTTAAAATCATAATAGTAGATCATCTTATTTTTATGATAATAATAATAATAATAATAATAATCAATTAAGGGGTTTATAACTAGTGAGCACATGGAATGGCAACCCTGAGTTCCCGGGCCATATCTAGTATTTTTTCGACTTACTTGTACTAGATATCTTTCTTTTATCTTTCCTATCTGGCCTCCCTTGGCTAACTCTTCTTAATGTTGTGTCGTTAATCCATGACGCGTACTATTCACAACACTCAATTGAAATGAATGCGATAAACAAGGCACTAGAAGTATTGAGCTAGCACTGACAGAGATCAAGTCCAGACATGTCTATACAGCTTCTTGTGCTTCTATCAAACTTTGAATACCCACTTATGAGACCATTCACCGAACTTTTCACACCTTCCATTCCATCCATTCTATTGTACTATATCTAAATAATATATTTGATTTATTATTCGGTAATTATTTCTAACGAGTACACCTCATAGGATGGGACATGCATTCTAATGAATGCCCAAAGTAAAAGTAGAATCTTGAATAGAAGGAATATCTGTATCATCCACCGATGTATTTATTTAATAAAATTAATTTTAAGTCTAACCTCTTTTGATAAATACAGTTGGATAATTTATATAAATTCTTATAATGTTTCCGTTTTATATTTTTTAAGGGTAACGGGTAGATTCCTCTTTTGGAGATGTGATTTACTTCAGGGTGTAGCGCCCCTGCCCTCACGTGAGCTCCTATTTTCTCTATTCACTGTCATCCCCTCCAATAGAGAGAAGTTCATGTCTTTTATCCAACACCCCCTCCCCGCCTCCTCCTCTGTAAACATTTCACTCTATACTAGACATGTCCAACTCGCTTAAACTTGTTCAAAAAATTTAAAAAATAAGAATCGTTAATTTTTTATTTATATATATACAGTTTAATTTCATGCAATTGTATTAGGTAGCTTAAATTTTGTATTTAATATAGTGGGTGATTGAAAAAGGTAGAAAATAAATCATTGAATTAAATCATACTGAATCACAGAAATACATGTAAAAAAATGTTTAGTGAAAATAAAATTTTCTATAAAATTTTAGATATTTATATGTAATTTCCAATATAAAAATACTATACCTCTCATAAATTATCTTCATAATAATAATCAATAAGAGGGCTTCAAATTAATACAAAATAGACCATTGGTCCATAATTTCGTTGGAGTTGGACATGCCTAACTGCCTTATGCCATACACAAGTCCTCTCTCTCTTATCCAAATAGAAATTCTAAATAAAATAAAATTCGTATAAAGGTTAATAAAATAAAAAGAATTAATTATTACTAATAGGGATAACACATTGTGTCTTACATTATTATTATTAATTAAAGATTTGATGATTTTAACAGATAATAATGATGATTTTAATACGTAATAATAATCATCCAATATAAAATAAAAAGTTAATAAACACATATTTTCAGTTGAAAGAATGATGAAAATAAAATAAAGAATATGAAAATAAATATATTATAAGTTTAAATACTTATCATCTTCAAATACTAATCACAGATTAAAAACAATAGAAAACAATTTAAATTAAGACAACAACAAAAAAAGTGAGTGTTACTATGAAGAAAAGGAGATTCATTCTTCAAAATTATTATTAAATGTCCATATTTATAAGACTCTTATTTTAGAGGTTGTATAGGTTGGATGTTGTCTATGGCATTAAAAGACAGATAGTTTCTCAGTATTTGTAAATAGAATGATGATCCATAAAGTAAACTATAAATTAATAGAAGAATGATTGAAAATGAAATCATTTGGGATAGTTGATAGACCAGGGGTCGCCAAACTTTTTTGATCATCGACCCCTATATAATTTTTCGAAATCTTCATAGGCCCCCATAAAGGTAATTTTCTGGTAATTAAAATAAAACTATATATTAGCCTTAATATTCAATAAATCAGAAACAATAAGTAAAGTAGCTACATATTTTTTACTTCTTTTCACCCAAATAAATATATAATACGTTTATTATTATATTTCTATAAAGAAAATGATATTAAGTCAGTTATAAAAAAATTTAAAATTTTACATACGCAATTAGGTATGTGTGATTTGCATATTAAGAATTGTTTTTTCTTCGAGTCCCAATCGACCACCATTCGACTCCTACTGTTGTTAAATAGATCCCTGGGGGTCTATATAGACCACTTTGGCGACCCATGTGGTAGACCAAGAACACACATAATTATATAAGTAAATTCCTATGTGAGTGAGTTGAGTGAAGATAAGAATGGACTGAAGATGAATTAGGATAGAAATAGTCAAAGCAATGTATTTGCTGCGACCAAGAACCTTCGGGTTTTGTGTCGCTATCGAGATAGAAAATGGATAATTTACCAGGTTCTTGTTTCACTAAAACAGGTTCACTTGAAGTCGATTTTCTTTTTTTACAACTTGTCTGAACAATAGGATAAAGTTGTCCACAGTCAGTGCCACCCAAACCTTTAAAATCAATCAATCAATCAATAATTTTATATATAAAATTCATTTCTTGTATAATGTATTACCTATTGGAGGAGGTTGACTGGGCTGAAGTGGTGTAAGAACAGTAGGGGGTTGACCCAGAAGGACGTCGGGACCTTGTGATACTGGGTTGCCCACGGTTTTATAAAGGATCACCTGATCCTGTTTCTGATCTGTGAGAAATAAACATTAAATTATTATTATCATAACCTTTTGGAAGAAAGAAATAATAATATAAATATAAAAATTTTTATATAAAATAACGTTTTTCTCTCATGGACTAAAAAGTATAAAATAATTTATATATCTGGGGATGCATAGATGTCATGAAATTCCTCGTTATGTCGTCTTCGCCATTCCCTCATTTTTCTTTGGCCAATAATAATGCGAAGAGAATCCTATTCTGAAATATTCTAAATCTACTCTCGTCTCCTAAGGTCATAGACCATGCCTCACACGCCTATAATACCATCGAAAAAATAATTGTTTTGTATATTTTACTTTTTATCTCCTTTGATAATAATTTTGAAGCGATAAGCCCCTTTACTGCATGATAACGGCGACATTGATATTCTTCATATATTTCCTCTGCATATGGTGGTAATTTTAATAAAATAATATTCGAGAGAATCTTATACGATGTCGTCAAAAGAGAAATTCCCCTGTAGTCGTTGCAGTTGAAAATTCCTCTTTTAATATTATAAATTATTTTGAATATTTTCAAAATGAAAACAAATCAATATTTATCCATCAGATAGCCTGAATGAAAATTCAAATTTTATATATAGTTTTTTATATATGTTTATTTATGCACAAAAAATTAATTGATATAATTATTAGTTTAATTTGCCTTTTAAAATAATAATAATAAAAATTAATAATTTTGTAAAAAAACATATAACACTTAACAAAAATGTGTTTAGGCAAGATTCGAATCGCGCAAAAACATAAGATCGTGCGTTTGCTCGTTTATACCGACCGACGATAGTAAGGGAGGTATTGTTTTCACACCAAATTTCACATGTGGAGATTTTTACATATCTCCACGAATCATGCATTTTCTAAACAGAAAAAAGTATTTTTAGCATGATGTCTGTCCGTCCGTATAGATGTGTACAGCCTGAACGGCTCAACGGATGGATGAAAACCTTTTACATACAGACTTTCAACCAAATACTATGTATCACTCGGGGGTACAGGGGGCGGAGCCCCCGTCTAGGTGTGAAGAGCGCCTGGAAGGCGCTCGGAGCAGCTAGTTAATTATAAATTATAAATTAAAATTAATAGATAATATTTATTAAACCAGCGCATGTTTGGCTCTTTGTTGATGGCTCCACGTCACGTGTTGGTGCGTGAGATTTGCAGTGTTAAAATATTAATTCTGGTACGTTCAGGGATTCAATCAATCAAGCTGAAATTACCTGGCCACAGGTCAACTTATTTTGTTAATAATTTATTTTTATTTTTTATTTTTTTTGTTAATAATTATTACATTTTTATTTGTTCGAAAATTATTTCTACTTTATTAATTGTTAATAGTTATTACATTTTAATTAAGTTTTCGGAATAAGTATATTCTCTTATTTTATAGAGATTTTTATTGTTTGTCTCAAAAGTCTACCTACAATATTACATTACCATTTTATGATTCAAAATAAAATTCAAAATATTTAATAGGACATGACATGATCTTAGTATTAATTTATTTTCATTATATTAGATTGATTAATAAAATTCAAAATATTTAATAGGACATGACATGATCTTAGTATTTTTCCCATCCCAGAATATTTGCTAATATTACATGTTGGAGTTCCAATTACCTGCATATTTAATGGCAATTTCAATGCTGAATATTCTTTTAAATAAAAAATTAAAAAAATTTGAAGAAAGTAAATGGAATTATTATAATTAATAAATCTATATATAAATTTAATAAATATTCAAACAATAATTGAAACAATATAAATAAAACGATTCAATATTTTACTTACATTGTGATTTATATTTCTACTATTTTTATTACAACTGTTATTATGGGTATGTTATTTTTGACAGTTTAAAAAAAATTAAAAATATTTGAATGTTTAAGTTTTTATGTAGCGCCATCTGTCGATAGTTTTGTGACGCTACAGACTTTTACCAAAATATTACTAATTAAATTAATTTTGGATAAATTAATTTTGGATAAATTAATTTTGGATTTAACTACACTAAAACCTTCCCTGTGATGCCCACAACAATCCCTGAAAGTTTCACCGTAATCGGACGGGTAGTTTTTGAGTATTTGAAAGACACACAGACAGACATTGCCTTTTATATATATAGATTAATGGTGAATATTGTTTATTAAATAATTTGATTTGTTGACAGTTTTTTTTCTTAATAAATCACAAATAATCTTCTTCTAACTTGAGATTTAATTAAAAATTAAGAATGACAAATATAATTATAAAAACAGAATATTTTAAAATTCTATTTTAAGAATTAATTGAGAATGTTTATTAAAAAAAAAAAAAAATTTTTTTTCTTTTAATGTTTTCGGAGGATAAGAATGACATCCAATTAAAATTTCTGATCTTTTCTTTACAAGTATTTGCCTTTGGCGATAGAGCTCGTTTTTAAAAAAAGTTAATAAACTTTACCGTCTCCGAAAACAATACTTTATACTCTCCACCCTTCATCTATATTTTTTTAAATATAAGTAATTGCTTAATAATCGAAAAATCATCTTCTTTCTTCTTTTCATCATCGATATTTTTTTAATCTATTATTATATATGTATATCTATCTTTATAAATTATACTATTCGCGAGATTTTCAAAATGTGCCGCCAAATTTTACAAATGCAAAGTTCAAATTAAGAAAAAGTACTTATTTATTTTATATGTATGTATGTAAAAAAAAGGTAAAATCTTTTTGCGATCAGGCTCTTAAACATTTTCGACTTTTTTCAATTTTTTCAATATGTTAAATAAGTAAATAACTTTTACACCACAGACCATCCATCAAGCCCAATTTACACGGGCTTAGTACCTGTCATTAGTTCAGGGGTGGGCAAATACTTTTAAATGCGGGCCAAAAGGAAATTTTCAAAATGTCTTGCGGGCCGGAGGACCATATTTCGAGAACAGTAATAATAAAATTTATCTTTTTTTTAGAGACATATTGAACGAAAAATCAAAATGAGCCAAATTTTTCAATGGGTCGGCGGGCGTTCAAAAAGCCCGCTCTTAAAAGTATTTGCCCACCCCTGAACTAATGACAAGTACTAAGCCCATGTAAACTAGGCTTTACACTTATCTTTTTCTTTGTGTGCCGCCAAATTTTTAAATCGTTAAAAGAGTGCCGCGGTGAAAGAAAAGTTGAGAATGACTACTTTATAGTAATACTAAATTATTATGTTCTTTTGTATTTTGATAAAGAAAAAATATAAAAATCATCAAATTTATAAATCAATTATTTATTACATTATTTCATTGGAATATTTTTACTTGAAAAAAACATTCTCTAATAGAGTGATCAATTATAGAGAATGCATAATGATAGACAACAGATTAAATAAGAGTGGGGATGAGATAATATATAAATGGATGATGATGATGATAATGATGGGCTATAAAGGGGAGAGGGACGTCTACGTATTTGGATGCTATGTGAATAGGGAAACATGAAAGACGGTAATGAGCTCCTAATCTCATTTCACTATAATAATAATATTATTATATATATTAATATATTATATCAATAACATCAATATCAACATCAACATTTCGTTCGATCATTTCTACAGCTGATGAAAAGAATTCGCTAAAATAATAACAACAAATGAGTTATTTGCTCTCATTATGAATTTTTATTTTATTATCCTTCATCGGAATTAATATATATTCTTGTAAATATATATATTATGTACATAAGAAATGATATTGTGGATGATTAGGGTACGGCAGTCTGCAAGCTGATAGGGAGTGGCGCCCTTCCCCCCGCCGGAGCCACCCATACACCCATGAAAATGGAGAAAGAAATAAGCCTCGGAAAAAAGAGCCGCTGCCTGGGGAACGCCAGGGCGTGTTTGGAGCCGACGCTGAGCACGACAGTATGCGAACCGTCGGTGACAGGATTCTGAGGAGGCGGGTTCCTGTCGTAGAAGAAGTTACAGCCCCAACACAACAACAAGAGGGAGAGGAAACACAGGGAACAACATCTAACCCTGAACCACTTGCCACCTTGGAAGAGACGTCTGGAAAGAAGCATAGACGAGTTCAGAGCAAAGAGAGACATCATAACTGAATACCTAAATAACAACAGATCAAGAAGAGTCCTTGAGAAAATTACCGACTTAACAAAAAGAGCTGGAATCAACATGAACAAACCTCAAACCACACAAGAACTCGTGAACTTGAGAGACACGTTCAGAAAAAAGCTAAAGTGAAAGGGGCTAGACTCCGGAGATATAATCAATTGATTAAGAGAAAACAACAAAACTTTGAATTCGATTCCAATAGGAAAAAATTTTTCAGACGTCTTGAAACAGGAGAAAAACAGCAAGGTGAAGACCAAACTAAGATTAACCCAAAAATGTTTCAAGAATATTGGGGCTCTATTTGGTCTAACCCGGGCCAATATCAACGCAGCGCCCGGTGGATAAAAACGGTGGAAGAAAAATATTCGAAAATACAAACTAATGAGGAAATATCCTTTACGAGCGAGGAGATATCTGAGGCAATCCGAAAATGTGCTAACTGGAAAATTCCTGGCCCTGATAAAATTCAGAATTTCTGGTTGAAATACTTACCATCTGCACATCCACATTTGGCTAGGCTCTTTACAGAGGCACTTAAGGACCCAGAAGCGATCCCTAAAGAACTAATGGAAGGCACTACTTACCTAATCTACAAAAAAGGTGAGGAATCACAGCCAGAGAACTTCCGCCCAATAACATGTGTATCAGTGGTCTATAAGCTATTTACATCTTTAATAAGCAGTAAAATATATGACCACTGCGAGATGAATAAAGTGATTGGAGAGGAACAAAAAGGTTGTATACGAGGTGCACTTGGATGTAAACATCAACTTATAATAGACTCTATTATACTAAAACATACACAACTCAAAGGACGCAATCTCCATGCAGGATACATAGATTACAAGAAAGCTTTTGACTCTGTTCCACACGACTGGCTGATGAGGGTGTTGGATATATACCAAATCCCTTCAAATATTAGAATGTGTCTGGAGACACTAATGATGAACTGGAAAACCAACATCTACATCAATAACCAGAATGTCGGTCAGATACCTGTAAGGCGGGGTATATTCTAGGAAGGCTCTCTTTCCCCTATATGGTTTTGCCTTGCATTAAATCCACTTACAACATTGCTGAATGCCAAGAAGGAAGGATATAAACTAAATAGACGAAATCCGGTTAGGATATCTCATTTACTGTTCATGGACGATCTCAAACTGTACGCAGAAAACCCTAAAAGCCTTCATTCTTTAATTTCAAGGACATCGGTATGACATTTGGTTTGGATAAATGTGCAATCATCAACATCAAAAGAGGGAAAAGTCAAATCACGGAGGAGTCAATACATGGAATCGAGGAATTAAAACACCAAGAAAATTATAAGTATCTGGGAATGTTACAAAATGCTAAAATCGACCATAGCCAACTAAAAAAATCATTTTCAGAACTATTTAAAAAAAGAGTAACAAAATGCCTAAACACCAAACTATCAGGTAAAAATACAATAATTGCCATCAACACCTGGGCTGTACCCATTTTAACATATTCCTTTGGAATACTTAAGTGGTCCGATACCGATTTAAACGGTCTCGACAGGTGCACTCGAAGGTTACTCACAAAATTTCGCTGGTTGCATAGTAACTCTTCTGTGGTCCGGTTATATCTACCTCGGAGAGATGGTGGTAGAGGTTTAACAAACATCTTCGACCTCTGTAGATCCCAAGAAAACAGTATGAAAACCAAACTACTCTCATCGGAAGACATCCTTATTCGGTCGGCCAGGGGAATGGACAAAGGATATACACCCCTAGACCTAAGTAAACAAAGTCAAGAAACCCAACCTCGTGAAATAGACTCTTGGCGTGACAAAGTCTTGCATGGGAAGTTCCCTAAATTGCTTGAAGATCCCTATATTGACAAAACTGCATCCCTCCAATGGATCACTGATGGCGATCTGTTTCCCGAGACCGAAGGCTTTATGTGTGCCATCCAATATCGAGTCATTAGGACGAAAAATTATGAGAAACATGTCTTGAAAAACAGTGTTGAAGACCGGTGTAGAAAGTGTGGTAATGTGGGGGAATCCATAGAACACCTAATGGCAGGATGTCCAGCCCTTGCCGAAAATGCATATCTATCAAGGCATAACCAACTGGCAAAATTGATACACCAATATCTAGGATTTAAAAATGGACTTCTTGACCCCAAAATAACACCCCCCTATTATAAGTATACACCGGTGCCGGTGGTGGAGAGTAGGGATGCGATCATGTACTGGGACAGACCTGTATTTACGGATCAAACTGTAAACTTCACAACCGGCCAGATATCCTCCTGATCGGTAAAAACACCAAAAAAGCCTTACTGATTGACATAGCGGTTCCTCTCTCAACGAATATAAAAAAAAAACGGAAACCGAAAAAGTGGTCAAATATGAGGAACTGGCTGTCCAAATCAAAAAAATATGGAAATTAGATGAGGTGAGGATACTCCCGATAGTCATCTCCGCAGAGGGCAATGTGTCTAACAAGCTAAAAAGGATAATCGAGGAACTGGACCTGCCTACCAACATCATAAGAATAGGCCAAAGAGCAGTTATGCTCCAGACATGCCATATCGTCCGGAAGTTCCTCGGATGAAAATTGTTATTATCCAAGGCGTATGGGTTAGGGTGAATTCCCTCTCCGTATCGGCCGAGCCTAGCACAGGAAAAAGAAAAGAACAGCTGAAAGGGCAGGTGAAACTTTACCGGCACCTAGTGCCGAGTAAGTGTAACAACTCGGATAAGAATAATAATATTAAATTACATAAATATTTTCTATTTTAATCTAGTATAGTAAACTAAAAGAGGGAAATTTCTTCTAGAATAGATAAAATTTAATATCTATTTATTTTTATCCTGAATTATTAATACTATATGGTATTAACACACTATTAACTATTAATTATATATACATCATTTATTAGTTATAATAATTTCAAACCCATTTTTTTATAAAAAAAAAATTAAATTAAAATATTTTGGAATAATAAATTCAAGTAGGCGCCATTGGGTGTGTGGGTAGAGAACCTGCCTCACATTCACATGGTCCCGTGTTCAAGTCCCGGGCCTGGCAAGGGAATTTCCCTAGCTGGGGTCTATGGGACGGAGACAACCCAGCCTCCGGGAACAACATTGGGGAATTGCTACTTGATAGCGCCTCCGATCAACAAAATCATGGTAAAGGTTGAGAGAACCCGTTCTACTGATCATAGGACACCTCCTCATTGATATAACCGGCTTGATAAGCGTTGTCCTTGCATAGGATGTACAAAGTCAGAGGTTTTTTTTTAAATACAAGTGTAGACAAATACCTATACCCCTATAGCTTAATCATACAATAGTTTTTCCTTTTTAAATTCATAATTAGAGATTTTTTTTTATTTTTTGTTATTTTGTAGTTGTACTCTTGAGGCATTCATAAAATAAAAGATAATTAAAAATTATTGATCTTTACCCCTTTAAAAGATCTCTGTGTCTTTTAAAAAGAAAATAAAAAAAATGAAAAAAAAAACAGAAAAGAAAGTCAATATGTAAGTAAATCCCCCTCAAGGTCAAACCATGAGATGAACTCCTGAGATACACCACACTTTTCACATATTTTATTAAATTTAAATATGCAAATCAAGGTTTAGAGATTAAAAAAAAAAATTCACATAAAATTATTCATTAATTTAAAATCATTGAAACATTTTAATTATTAGTTTATTTTTATAATAAATTAATAAATAACAAATTTGATCAGTTTAAAAGCATGGAATATATCGATGTTAATATCAGATGTTATAATAATGGGATATATATATACATAAATATATATATATATACTAGCTGCTCCGAGCGCCTCCACACCTAGACGGGGGCTCCGCCCCCTGTACCCCCCGAGTGTCCCTATTCTGAGCTATAACCATCTAACTCCTACCCTGTCCCATCTCTCTCACGTTCCTTCGTACATTGTCCACCCTGTTCACAAATGGTCTTCCAAACGAACGTTTTCTAATCGAACTCTCCACCAATATAATTTTCATCTCCCATTCTAGCAATGTGCCCTGCCGATCCCAGCCTTCTCTATTTTATGACCTATATCTAGAGATGCATAGAGGTCATGCAATTCCTTGCTATGCAGTCTCCGCCATTCCCCGGTGTCCTCATCGTTCTTTGGCCAATAAATGCGTGGAAGAATCCTATTCTCAAATACTCTGAATCTACTCTCATCTCCCAGGGTTATAGACCATGCCTCCCACCCATATAATACAACAGAAAAAAGAATTGTTTTATATATTTTAATTTTGATCCCCTTTGATAATAATTTCCCGATTGCAACTTCGATTTAAATTCTTTGTAAATATTATTCTCTCTGATACTAATTATTTTGTCTTATCACTATTAATTTCAAACCACATCACTTTTCGTGCCTCGATTAATTTTTTTTTTTTATGCTACTTTAAATGTTATTAATTTATTTCATAAAAAAACAAAGTAAACAAAATAAAATTAAAATATAAAGAAATTAGCATAACACTAAACTACTATAAAAATAATATTAAATAAGTTGACCTGTGGCCAGGTCCGAACCGACCGACGGTTTGAAGTAAATTAATTTCCAGCTACAGAAACAATTTCAAATAATTTTAATATATCTATTAATGTAATAAAAAATAGATATGGATACATAAATAATAAATATAAACATTTTTAATTTTATTTTATTTATAATATATATGCAAGACCAGTCTGTGACGTCATGAATGGCTGGATGACGTCATATAATTTTAAATCAAGAAAAAACTAATAAATGTGATTTTTCTCGAGGATAAAACCAATACAAAGTGCATGATTCGTGGTGATATGTAAAAAATCTCCTCATGTTATATTTGGTGTGAAAATAACCCTTCCCTTCCTATTGTCGATCGCTAATACTACCACTTCCGGTTTCTGGATTTACACCAAAAGTTGATCAATTCATCCCACTGATGCATTAAGTAAATATACCAAATTTCATCAAAATCCGTTGAGCCGTTCAGGCTGTACACATCTATACGGACGGACGGACGGACAGACATCATGCTAAAAATACTTTTTTCTGTTAAGAAAATGCATGATTCGGGAGATATATAAAAATCTCCACATGTGAAATTTGGTGTGAAAACAATACCTCCCTTACTATCGTCGGTCGGTAAAAATATATATTAAAATCTTAGGCGCGCGTGAAAATCCAATTATGAGATCAAATTTCTTAATTAAAATGATTTACTCACACAATCTTAAAAATTAATAGTATTAAATTATAGCCGTAATGTGAATGTTTTCAAAGTTTAAAAGGCCAATAAGATCAATTGAAATATTGTAAATATCAATATATATATATAATAAGATTTTTATCTGCACATTGCTCAGAATTTAAATTTTTTTGCGTATATTCGTGTTTCATGTCCAAAAGTGACTTTAGAATTTTTCATTTCTGTTCATAGACTATAAATTTTATTAATATCTAATCAATAACCGCAGAAATTAATTTTTAAAAATTTGATATAAACATGTTGTCATTTAGTAGCGCAAAGAATACAATAAAAAAGATGTTTTTAATATTTATATTTTTATTTTTATTTTTCTAATATTTACAATATTTCAATTAATCATATAGTTTTTTATATATTTTTATTTATGCACAAAAAATTAATTGACATAATTATTAATTTAATAAAATAAAATTTAATAATAAAATTTAATTTAATAAAATATTAAAATAATAAAAATTAATAAATTTGCAAAAAAATATACAATACTTAAAAAAAAAAAATGTGCCTTTGCGAGTTTCGAACTGAGGGTGCCAAGTCATAAGATGACGCTCTAGCTCGCCTACCTACGAACAATTCTTGTTTGAAAGTCTCCTATCAGGATATATATAAGATGTCAAATTTTCGCCACCAGCGCCTCTATGATCTAGTATGGTAACTAAACTATTTTTAATTAATTAGCACCCCCTGGACACACCTTACCAATTAGCGGTTTTATAAAAGAAGTCTGACATGCCCTGAGACCTACTCAATATCCATAAAAAATTTCATAAGAATCGGTCCAGCCGTTTCGGAGGAGTATGATTTCAAAGTTTTGTGATACGAGAATTTTATATATAAGATATACTAATATACTAATGGAATTTATACAATTTTCATTTAGAATACCATTTGTAATTTCAATACATTTATAGTAAGTGGAGAGTTTTTATAATAAAATATAATTTAATATACCTTCCTTATACACAATTTCTCAATTTAGTATATAATTTTTATAAATAATAATTATTTATTTTTTTTTTGAAGGATTTATACATTATACATTTATACATTCTCAGATTTCTAAATAATTTAATTGTAATTCAATATTATGGCAAAATATCCAAAACTTTGTAATGCGACATTTTCTTTTTTAATTAGATTCCCATGCTTAATTCTAACTTCACAATCATGTTAATTCTATTTTAAGAAAAGAAAAATATACAATTAAATTAAATGTTTCAAGGCGAAACTAACAAAATTTCGAACTAAATATTATTAATCTATCTAATCATTCGTCTTATTGATTTATATAAAAATTTAATTTTATCAATATTTTAAAAATCAGATTAGATGCATGTTTTTCTTTTTCTTACCCCTCCCCTCCCCTCGATGAGAGAATTATACAATTTTTAGGAATTGATGATTAAATTAGCTGGAGTGTCTCCATTCGACTATCTCGCAATTTGAATTGGATTAAATAACATAATATATTATATTTAAATTTAATTTAATTAATTATAAATTATAAATAATAAATATTAAACCAGCGCATGTTTGGCTTTTTGTTGATGGCACCACGTCAGATGTTGGCGCGTGAGATTTACAGTGTTAAAAAATTAATTCTGTTAATTTCAGCGAATCAATCAAGCTGAAATTCTATATATACCAGTTTTATACAATTATTAATCATGTGAAAAATTATCAAGCATATATCTTTATTTTTACGGTCACTTTAGAGGAAAAAAAATCAAAACGTAAGTAATGACCCTCTTCCGGTTGAGCTACATTTCTCAAAAGTTGATAGAAAACTACGAATTTTGAATAATGCTCATGTACCAAATTTCATCATTCTAGCTCAAACCGTTTTTGCGTAATCTCGGTTACATACATACACACACACACACACACACACACAGAGAGAGAGAGAGACATTTTTCTCAATCTTAGTGAAAATGATTCAGGAACCTTCAAAACGTATAAAAACATCAAAATCTCAACATCGAAAATTTTCGTGATCGCAATACTATCTCTTACGAGATAGTAAAAAACTTGTTAGGTTAATTTCCTTATATAGAAAAAATGATTTATCAATTGACTATTTTATTTTATTAATTTGTACCCCTTATCGACTCTTTACTGTATATTTGTTTTATACTCTCCGAAGTGAGAACTTACTAAGAAAACAACGGAACCATTAACCAATGGATTGATGGCGCAGAGGCCTTATAGTATTTAATAATTTTTGTTTTGGTTTCGGTTACGGCTTGTTATACAAAAAATAATGCTTAATCAGTATATGAAATTCACATATTTCGATTTTCGTTAATATTCACAAGAATGTCTGCTTTCAATGGATATCTAACAAAAACTAAGGTGCGGAGCTTCTCCAAACTTGTACAGTAGTCTATTAAGAGATAGCAGTTCAAGGTAACAATGCTGAGTTTAAAGTTACAGCACGGAGAATTCAAAAAGTCACTAACATATCAAACTGACTTCATACTTACTTTGGCTTTGAGAATCTCCTTCCGGAGAGTAAGGTGGCTCGGATGCTGAGTCTGGAGGACTCTCTGGTAGTGGAAGATTGTGCCTATACATTTAAAATATTATTAACATAATTAATTCGTAGTAAAAAAACACTCATCACACTATTCCTATTCTTATGACACAAAATATTTTTTTAAAATCGTAATTAAAAAAAATAATTTTATTTTATAAATTTTTATTCGTCCCATATTTAAATATGTAATAAATATTCCTAGAGAAAACAAAAAAAAATAACTTTTAATAAAAAAAGAAATATATTAATAACAATAATAATTTTTTTACTTTTGTTTTCATAATATTTCAACTTAATAGTTAATGGGAAAAAATTATTTTATATGATTTATTTTTTTTCATTATTTTTATTTATCTAGAATAAAACAAATCGTTTAAGTACTGTGGATGTCCGAAAGATGAGCCTGCCTGTGGTATCCGTGCTCCATTCATATGAATATTAGGGGTAGCAGGTTGGGTAGAGGTAGAACCAGTGGGGCATCGAGGAGCTTCATTGTGCGCTAAAGTATGCTCAAAATATCTGCAATAAATCAAATTAAAACAATTTATAGCCATATATAAATTTCGAATATAAAATTGGAATAGATTAATTTTATTAATAAAATCTAAGGTAGTACCATGTAATATAAAGTTTAATGGAAATTCATTGATATGAATTTAATTTATATCTATATAAATTAACACTAATTCTTTTTTTTTCATTTAATTAACACTGAAAATAATTAATTTTGAAATTTTATTGTAAAATAGTTCATAGTATTAGTTGGTTTAATTTTACATTAATGATAAGAGAGCGGCGCCTGAAATACGATATGAAATCCAACCAGACTTCACTGGTGTCATTCATTATAAACAAAATTCTTATTAATATTAGCAAATTAAAAGAGCTATAAGAATATTTATTTTCTTCATTTATATATTTATAATGAGATTAAATGGGTACAGGGGTCTACCCAGGATCAAATCTAGGGAGTTAATGACAACTAATGGTCGTTCTACGAGGCTAATTCACAAAGTAGATTACGTTTTGGAATTAAGACAAAACTAGTACAGGAAAATGTTGTTTATTATATACATTTGAAAGAGCAACTAAAATACTATTTTTCTAAATAATTTCCTAAAAGTTGAGACATTTATCATAGCGATGGACGAGCTTCGAAATTCCTTCCTCATAGAAATCCGCCGCCTGAGTGTTGAAAGAAAAACCTCCCACTTGAAGGTCTGAAGGAGATTTTGTGTGACATTTGCCTTGTCGTGCAAAAACAACACTTTTGAGTTGGGTTTCCCTCTTCGCTTGTTTTGAATTGACCTTCTTAGGTTTCGCAATGTTTGGCAATACCTATCAGAGTTTATTGTTGCACCACGTTCCAGAAAATCGACAAGAATCACACTTTTTCTGTCCGAGAACACTGTTGCCATCAACTTCCTGGCAGACAACGTTTGAAAACACTTTCATGGTTTTTTGGGAGAATGTTTGTTGGCTCAACACTCAGGCTCGTTCATCGCTACTATAATTGTCTCAACTCTTTTGGCGATTATGTAGAAAAATAGTATTTTAGTTGCTCTTTCAAATGTATATAATGAAAAACATTTTCCTGTACTAGTTTTATCTTACATAATTCCAAAACGTAACCTAATTTGTGAATTGTCCTCGTATATGTAAAATTGAATGAAGGAAAAATTTTCAAAAAATAATAAATCATTAAAACAGTTGAATTTATGATTACAATCAAATAATCTTTATATAGTTTTATAACTATTTACAATAGGGTCATTGCACAAAAAAATTTATTTTACTATTTACTATTTAAACAACACTTCCGTAACAAATTGAGAAAAAAAAATATTTCAAAAAAATGTTAATAATTAACTGAGTTATAGTAAAACGAAAATTAAGACCGTTTGAAACGTGCTCTTTTCGCGCGCTTGCTACGTGACGTCACATGCTGGTACGCACGCTATACGGAACCGACTTGTGTACACGAGGTGATACGAGTGATACATTTAATCGACCGAAAATGGAGAATATCAGTGAAAATGTTAATAATTCAAAGAAGAAAGAATCGTATAAGTGGTGCTTTGTACCAGAGTGCACTAATACAAGTACAAAAACACCGAACAAAGTATTTTTAATATTAAACGTCGAAAAAGTATTTTTGATATTAAACGTCGAAAAATGTGGTTGAAAATGGCAAGACGTGACGATGTAGCGAATCCACCAACAAGTTGTTTGTTTTGTTGTGAAGATCATTTCAACGTATGATAAATTCATGATTTATATAGAACAATAATATATAACCAACAATAACATAACCAAAATGATATACTTATTTTCGTCTAATTTTCGTCTTGTAATTTTAAACAATATTATTAAACATATTACATTTAATTTCCTATTATGTTAAATTAAATATAAGAATTATACATTTAAATATTTACATAAATGTATTCTTATTTTATTAAATCAATAAATATATGGATAAATTTTAATAAGTATGAAAATACTTGTTTAGTTGCAGGAAGATATAGAAAATTATTGCAAATTTAAAATAATGGGAGGACGAATCCAATTGAAAAAAACACAGTTCCACATATTTTCGATGTCAGAAAAATAGACAGCATACAAGCGATAAAGTTGATATGAGACCGGGAGCTGCAAAACGGAAAAGAATGCAAACTCTGCAGGATATGGAAAAAGAAGAATCAGAGAAAATAATGGCTGATGAAATAATCGCAGGATGTTCTCAAGTGGTGATGGATCTTACCGATCATTCTTTGATACAAGAAAATATGGATATTGATGATGAAATAAATAATTTGGAAATTCGATTTAAAGATGTCAGTATACAAACAAAGACATATTACAGAAGTAAAGCTATTCTTTGCAAACCTATAACTAAAGACATGGCCTGTTCTCCTATTAAGCAAAATATAATGACGGAAAAAAGTGGTATCGATAAATCCAGTAGTTATATTAGTGATGATACTATCAATAATATTCCATCGATTAGCGAGGATGCCATTACTTTTAAAAGTAGTGAAGAATATTTTTTTTCGGAAGAATATAACACGACAGAAGAATCTACCATCTATCTACCCGTGGTAAATTATCAAATTGAGCCTTAACGAAGCCTGGCTGTGTCATGTTTCACAATTACTGCGAATTTGACGGCGACTTGATGGAAAAAGATCAAAAAACTTGGACAAATACGTTTCGGTAGGTTAGACGCTCGACTGTGTACCAGCATTTGACGTCACGAAGCGGCCGTCCAATCAGAACCCGTTTAAGCCACGTGGTTAAATTCGAATTTTTTCAGCGTTTTCAATAAATTATAATTAATTGTCAAAGTATTAAATATTATTTTAAATATCATATTCGTATTTACTATTTTCAATATAGTTTAAAAAAAAATTTCAGCGAAAAAAAACATTTTATGCAACAACCCTATTACTAAAATTATTATTAGTTATGAATCTAGGGGTGAGGATAGGGGGAGGGAGGAAAGAAGGTTTGTTAAACAACTACACTAAATGATACAAAATACTTCATTATATTAAATAAATTTTCCACTATTTTTTAAATATTCATTATTAATATAGATTAGCTGTTATTATTATTAGATTATGCAAATTTCACTTTAATTTATAGATAAAAATTAATAAATGTAATAATTTTATATATTTTATATTTTGATAAAGATATTATACTTCTAAGATAAAAAGAACTTTAAAATTTAAAAATTTTTTTTAAATAAATATAAACGGAATGAAAGTCATTGGAGTAGATGAAGTCCTATACAATATATGGGGACTTGAGTTCGATCTTGAAGCCTGGCAAGAGTATTTTTCTTTCTAAGATCTGGTACCAGATTCAGACTTGTTTTTTTATTCGCATAAAACTATATAAATAAATGAATGATGATGTAATAGATAGACACTGTGTGTTTTATACTATTAAATTACAATTATATTATATTAAATGTATTATAAAATTTTTTAAGTAAAATTTGAAATTATTGTTTTTTTATCCGTTTTGATTACTATGGAAAATGACGCATATACTTCCCTAACGAGTGAAAGAGGGCGGACCCATTATCAGTCTCCCCTCCAATCAAGGTTCTTATCAATAAATGAGAGATAATGGTAAAATACAAATCCTTATTGTAAAATGAATATATTATTCTCTCTCTTTATTATACTATAATATATACATAAAAAGGGCTTCAAATATTTTGTTTTTATATACTGTATCGGTATTTTCTTTATAAAAGGAATATCCGAAGATTATAAAAATTTTGTAAAAAAGTATATCTATTATATATATACAGAGTGTTTAAAAAATGTACTCTTACTTCGATTCATTAATATAATTAATTAAATCTAATTAGTTAAATTATGATTATATATACATTGTATACCATATATATATACAGGATGCCTTAACAAAGATTTTCTTAATTTAACTATTTCATTAATTAATTTAATTTGATTCATCACATTAATTAAGCGAAATGTGAGTATATCTATTTATACATATTCACACTTGAACTGTCGTTTCTTACATAGATATGTAAGAAAGGAGATGGCTGAGATAGTCAATGAAATTAAGGGTTATAATATTCATGGTCTTATCCATCAATGGGAAGTGGCGGAAAAATTACCTTTCCCCTAGAAGAATAATTAAATGATTATAAAATTAATAAAAGTGACAAAATTATGTTATAATCCCTAACAGAGAACTGTTTAATCTATAACTATTATATAAATCTATAATTTCCATCTATAGGTTTAATTTGTCTTCCCTATTCTAAAAAGTAATCATTTATTTGAACGACCATTACCGCCCTCCATCTTGTATATATACTATATATATATAATTACTAAAGTAAACTAAAATTACAGATAAAAATAATTTTTAATTAAACGGTGAAGTTTAAAGTTTATTGTTATATTTGCTTTATTTACATTTTGGTTCAGTCAAAAAACGGAGAGTTCAGAAAAGTTATAATGACGATGTAACAGTCCAAATGTGGATAAAGCATATATACATTTAGCACTTCAAAAACTTTAGAAAAAGTTTAGGGAAATATAGTACTTTTTGTGATGACTTACGTGTTTCCATTCGCTGAATTGTCGTTAATAAAATCCTCCAATTGACTGAAATCTAGCGCTTCATTATCTAAAGTTCCAATGAAGTCACTACGTCCTACAACAAAAAATAGAAATCACATGATAGTCAATTCGGAAGTATAGAATATATACAATAGCATATATAGAATATATGATTTGACACCCTGCACATTTGTTCAACGTATTAAAAAGTCAAGATCATTTTGAATTAATGGGATTAATTTTCCCATTGGATTCAGGAAAGCATTAAAACCATATAAGAAAAATATTTTGGAAATTGTTTTTATGTTAATATAAATGTCATTGTGTCGGAGCACTTTGAAGATGATAAAATTGATTTGTATTTATATTATATATATTAATTAATAAAAAAAATAAAATAAAATAAAAAAGAAGATTGGAACCAGTCTAGATTATTTGCTCCAGTATCCAATCTATGAGGGTCTTAAAAAATTGAATATCCCTCAAAATTTTCTTTTATCATATATATATACATATATACCCGAATCATCAAATAGAAAAAGTGATATTTTTAATAAATTAAATAATTTTTTATCAGTTATGATTTTATAAAGATAATATACTATATATCTATATATATATATATATATATATAATGTTAAGGTCTTTAACTAAAAACAGAATTAAGGGTTGTGGATTTTTTCCATGGTAAGATAGAATAATCGCTTATTATCTATGACGAGGTGAAACGTGGGTATAATTTCGGTTATTTTGTTGTCCGGAAGTATACCAATTTCGTCCACGTGTCATTTCCGTTTTATTCAAACTTTAGATGAGAATAAAAAAATGATATTATTGATTAAAAAAAAGTTTTTGATATCCAAAGGGCAGTTAGATTAATTAACCAAAGGGCAGTAAGACCATGAGAAATGAGCAGACCCTTCTCTCCAGAGAACATATCGCTCCCTCCTCTACCTCATCTCACACCAACGAACAATAGGTGAAAGGGAACTATTCATTAAGTAATTTAAAAAAAAAATACCTTCATAATCAAAAATTTTGAAAAAATATAAATATATAATATAATCATTGTAGAAAGAATGAGAGTAAAATCAAATATATATTTTCAAATTTTGATATAACTTAGTCATATGTACACACACTGTAATGTTAATATTAAAATTTTAGTAAATTGTATAACCAAAAACTGTATATATAAACAATTAATTACCATAAATATTATATATATATAGCGCGTGTTTTGCACTTTGTTGATGGCACCACGTCACGTGCTGGCGCGTGATTTGCAATGTTAAAAAATTAATTCCGGTACTTTCAGCGAATCAATCAAGCTGAAATTCTATATATAGTAGTTTTATACAATTTTTAATCATGTGAAAGACTATCAAGTATATATCTTTATTTTTATGGTCAGTTTAGGGGAACAAAATGAGAACGTGGTAGGTGATGGTCCTCTTCCGGATGAGCTACATTTCTTAAAAGTTGCTAGAAAACTACGAATTTTGAATAATGCCCGTGTACCAAATTTCATTATTCTAGCTCATACCGTTTTTGCGTAATCTTGACTACACGCACACACACACACACACAGAGAGAGAGACATTTTTTAAACATAAATACATCAAAATCTCGACATCGAAAATTTTCTATGATCGCAATACTATCTCTGGCAAGATAGTAAAAAAGTATATTTTTGAATATGTGTGTGGTGATTTGTTTCATTTATTCATTCCTATTTTGAATTTATGTATTTTAGATTTTTATAGGGATAATAGGGATTCCCGCAAAGGGTTGTTTGTTCTTCATTATCGCCTGCATCTCTTTTGTTTTATTGTTTTTTTTTTTCTATTCATTTTATTGACTTGTACGACAAATCTGCCATTAGCGACTGTTTGTTTGTTGATAGGCAAAGGCCATCCATTTCCAGGGTGTATTTAGAGACTCCCCTTTACGTAGGGTAGAAGGGTGTCTTTTCCCTTGGGCACCCAAACACCTGTCCTGCGCATGCTACCGTGAAAACGGTTTACGCGCACTCCTGAGCATAATTTGTCGAAAGGGCGGGTGTTCTGATCCCCGTGGAGGTCAGCCGTGACCGAAGACCACCCCAACGATTAGAAGTCCAATTAACATATTAGCACGCACATCGATTGCTATCTTCAGTAAACGGCCATTCAGAGTAAATAGGCAAATTAAGATTGAAATCAAAATCGGTCCTTCCAGCTTGATTGTCAATCAAAGAAAGTCAATTCTTCCATATAATAATAATAATAATAATAATAATAATTGGCCGATAATGAATATACTAATCGCCACAACCAAGTAGCAAAAATAATCCATCGGGAGCTTGCTCTCAAAAGAAAACTAATCGAAGACCCAGAACCGTTTTACAAATACACTCCTCCCTCTGTTTTAGAAAATTCAAACACCACTCTCTATTGGGATCGACCTGTGTTAACGGATAAGACAATGGATCATAACAGACCCGATATTATACTAATAGATAATCACGAGAAAAGGGCCATTGTTATTGACATTGCGGTCCCATTGTCTCATAACCTGGCAAAGACGGAGCGGGAGAAGATCTCAAAATATCAAAACCTTTCTTTCGAGCTGAAACGATTGTGGAAATTGGACGAGGTCAACATTGTTCCGATTGTAATGTCTGTGGAGGGACTAGCCAGTAACAACCTGAAAAAGAACATCAGATCGCTAGGAATATCAGATGAATTAACACCTCTCGTCCAAAAGGCTGTAGTTTTACAGACTTGTTATCTAGTTAGAAGATTCCTAGCGATGTAATTTAATGAAGAGAAAAACAAAAAATGAGAATAACTGTGGGTTAGGGTGAATTCCCTCTCCACAGCGTCCGAACCTAACCCCCACATAAAAGAAAAGAACGACTGGGGTAGGTCAAAGTTTACCAGCACTTGTGCTGAGTAAGTGTGAAAACTCGGATGATAATAATAATAACTAAATAACAAATAAGTAGGTTGTTGCAAAATTTTATATCCAATTTTCAATCCCATCATTTCAAATAAAATTAAAAAAATCATTCGTTGAGTATATATAAATAAAAAAGAAAAAAATTATAAACTTGTCAGTGATGAAGTGTTCGATTTAAAATTAATTTTATAAAACTTTTTAAATATTTTAGTTAAATAAATAAATAATAAAGGGAAAACAAAAATATTATTTTAATAAAGTATATTATTCAAAAATAAAATTTCATTTCAATTATAGTTTCTTTTTCTTATTAAATTGTTACAATGTTTTATTATACAACAATAATTAATATATATAATTTTACCAAAATTCCATTGTTAAAAGATTTAAGAAAGATTTTTTTTAAAATTCGTTGTTTTTAATAGATCAATACTAAACATCAAAAATACATTAAAAAATAATTATATTATTTTAAAATAAAATTTTATGGATAAATTTTTAAGGAAATGATAGAGATAGCTTGATATTAAAAATAAACTTTTTTCGTTAGTAATATAAATAAATATAGCGTGCTAGTATGAACTTAACTATATATTTAGCGAAAGGTAATAAAAAGAAATAAAATGGTAATAAAAAAATTATAGGAATTTGTATATTAGTGGATTCCTATGAAATCGATTGCAATATTTCGAATTATAGAAGAAAACTTTTAAGTTTAAAATTTCAAATATTTTTATATACCTATTAATAGTATTTATTCTACTATCTTACATTTTAAATTCTATTATTTGTATTATTATTATAAATTGAATAAAAATTAGAATGAATCCAATAACAAAAATGGATTCTTTCAAATATATTATTTTTAACAAAATATTACATTATTTTATAAAAATAATTAAAAAAAATTTCTAGACCTCCTATCTCAATCTAAACATTCTAATTTTTGATATCTATTAATATTATAACATTATACAAAGAAATTATATATTAGTTCAATTTGATTCGACTCCTAGTTAAAGATTACATTTTTTTTTCTTCTATCTATATCCAAAATACATGTATATGGGGAGTGAATGTCAGAATTTATATTTATTATTTATTTAATAACATTGAAGAAGTTAAAAAAATAATAATTCAAATTAAATTTAAAATGTTAATAATAATAATAATAATGTTATTAATCTCTGTGGGTTTACTGAACATACGAGTTCAGTCTTTTGCCACAGCAATCGCATTACTCCAACTATCCCTATCTTGAGTCATTTCTATCTTTTTTTCTAACCCACAACTCCCTTACATCCACCTACTATCTAATAATACGATATGGATTCGAAAGGAAGAGAAGATTTAGATTCATTAACCCTGTTTCTGCGATTTACCATTGATGTGAACAATTCAAAAAGTACGATTCAATTTAATTTTATTAAGTATTTTATTTTTTTCTGCTTTCTCTGTTTTTAATGATTTCATTGACATTCTAACATCTTATATATATTTATTATATATATAGATATGTATATGTATATAATAAACCTATCTAGAGAAGTGTTTTCAAATTTTAATTATGCCTGAGAATTTCGCTTACTTAAAATAAATCTGGAGTGTCTCCTAGTCTTCCTATCTCGCAAATTTGAATTGGATTAATTAACATATATCCTATTTAAATTAAATTTAATAAATTATAAATTAATAAATAATATTTATTAAACCAGCGTGTGTTTTGCTTTTTGTTGATGGCACGATGTCACGTGCTGGCGCGTGATCGCAATACTATCTCTAGTGAGATAGTAAAAAAAAATATTTAACATTCCTATCCAATTATAGAATTGTCATTTTTACAAATTAAATTGAAATTTAAAGTTCAATGAAATTTCAATCAATAATAATAATTAAAATATAATATTCAACACCGATTAGTATATTTGATATTCATCTAAATATATCGATATCGATATATAAACCTTGATGGAGAGAATGGATGTTCCAATTAATAAATTAAATGTTGAAATATTCATCTCTTAATCTAATGATGATCCTGGAAGTGACCGTAGCTCCGAACCTTGTCCTAAAAACTTGAGATATTCAAGTGATTGTACCTTGTTGGCTGATGCGTCGATTCTGGTCCAGGTCAGCCCCTTCATGGATCGCCCAATTGTACTCCATAATTTCCACGTGCTACCAGAAGGAGGAGAGGGGGAGGGGAGAAAATTTACCGAAACATGTCACTTAATTAGCACAGTAGTAGGATGAGAACGAAAAAAAGACAACGAAACTTCTAGGAGACGTGCAAGCGTCAGCCGTGATTGTGTAGGCGGAAAAGAGCGCTTGGAGACTGAAAAGGCCGTAGTTGGGATGTCGAAGACGCTCCGGGGTGTGGCAGCATCATAACCAATCAGAATAGTGGAGACTTGCACTGACCAATCGAAGAACGCGGGGAGAATAGACCACGCCTACTTTCAAGAACATTCACCCTGGTATTCGGCCAATGCTAATTCAATGAAGACAGGGATGCAGTGGCCTACAACATCCATCGCCCTTCATAGTAATCCTATTAATACAAAGAAGGAGAGCTCGAATTCATTTTTTCCATAAATATTGAAATAAATAAAAAATTAATAGCAATGTTAATCATAAATATATATATATATATATATATATATATTTATATTATAATAATTATGGCAATATATACAGATGATAAGAGGGTTAAATTATCTTACAATTAATTACATTTTATGTTATTGATTATTTTATAAAACATATTTCTTTCGGGGGGGGGGGGGGGGGGTAGCTTGCTTCATGTTTATCGACAACTCATACCTTTTATTTATCTAGAAATAATTAATTTTTAAAATTTCCTATTTCATATTTTGTTGTTATAACAAAAATTGATAAAAGCACAATACACTCTTATTTGAAAAATATATATATATCTATAATAATAAAAGCAAGTGTAATGTCTGTCTGTCTGTCTGTCTGTCTGTCTGCCTGACCGAGCTCTCCAGCCAAATCTATCGCACGCAGGGACCTGGAATTTTTTTACAGGGAAGCACAAAGGGGCTGGCCACCAGACCTCGAAGCCCGATTTTCAATTTTTGAATTAGAAAAATTTTAAAAAAATTATAAAGAATAATTAATTAAAAATAGTTTAGTTACCATACTAGATCATAGAGGCGCTGGTGGCGATAATTTGGCGGTAATTTAAATTCTGAGCAATGTGCAGATAAAAATCTTTTTATATATATATTGATATTTACAATATCTCAATTGATCTTATTGGCCTTTTAAACTTTGAAAACATTCACATTACGGCTATAATTTAATACTATTAATTTTTAAGATTATGTGAGTAAATTATTTTAATTAAGAAAATTTGATCTCATAATTGGATTTTCACGTAAGATTTTAATATATAATATATTTTTTAATATTATTTTTATAGTAGTTTAGTGTTATGCTAATTTTATATTTTATTTTTATTTTGTTTACTTTGATTTTTTTTTAAATAAATTAATAACATTTAAAGTAGCATAAAAAAATTAATCGAGGCAGGAAAATTGATGGGGTTTGAAATTAATAGTGATAAGGCAAAATAATTAATCGGGGGAGTACATGGGGCGGAGCCCCCGTCTAGATGTGAAGAGCGACGAAGGAGCTCTGAGCAGCTAGTATATGTATAAAATAAATTATTCAATAATACAATCAAAATGATAAAAAAATAATAAAATTTTTTTGATATGATATTAATAAAAAATAATATTAAATTGTATATATATAAATCTAAAAATTAGAATATTTGAATTTGTTTAAATTTTAACACATGTAATCAAACATATGCAAATAAAATAGAAAATTTTGAAAATAAACTTTGTATTAAATTCAGAAACAAGAGTGTAATAATTTTTTAAAAGTTGTATATTTAATTATAATACTAAAATAGGGGTATTATCTGACAATATCTATATATATAAAGGAGACTGTTTGTATGTATGTATGTAATTCGTTTACTTTTTTGCTGTCATAGTTTAATATGTTAAAATGTAAGTTATTTACATTTTAACATAAAATAGAAAATATATTATTTAAGGATTAAAGAATAAAAATAGAAAGTAAATTAGTGAATATTTTAAAAATTAGACAATTTGTGGAAATTGAAATAACTAAGAAATGAGAGGTGGAGGGGATGAGGAGAGAGGTGAGAGTGTGTGTGAGCGGGAGAGAGAGAGATTTAAAGTTTATATATAGTTCTCAGTGTTGTTCATTCAAGAGCCAGGCGTGGCCCACTGACTGGCGGATTCATTTTACACAATGTATATAACTAGCAATCAAAGAATTATTATAAATTTTAACTTTTTATTTTAAATTCTAATATTCAAATATCATTTCAATTAAATAATTTATTCTAAAAGTTCTCATTTTAATTAATATAATAAAATATTTAAATCATATTTAACTTAAATTATTTTGTATTTATTCTTTCCATATTTGAATAGGTACTTCTTTTATTTTAAGGGAGGGAATTAACTATGATCTAAAAAAATTAATAAATGAACTTAATAATAAAAAATCAAATAAATCCATTAATTTAAATTAATACTATTAATGAATGTATATATTGTTAATTTATCTTTAGTTTTATCAATACTTTTATACCGTTAATTTTTATAAATTAATTTTTATAAATTGTCTCAAGTCTCTAACTTTGCATTTTCTCTAATTTTATTATAATTAAAAATATTCAATAAAAATCAAACAATGAAATTAAAATATCGAAATGAAATGATCAAGAAATATTATACTCTATTATAACATATACAATACTTATAAACTATAGGCGGAGGAAATATTAGACGATATCATTGCGGGTTCATGCCAAATCGATCAACATTAATTAAGATATTTTCATTATGACAGATATTAAAAAAACCGCGAATTCAATATCTCTGTTCACTAATTATTTGTAGACTTTAGTAAAACCTACGCATGACTCAATAGATCCGGATAAACTTTTTCAAATTTTGATCTTAAAATTTATCTTGAAGGTAGTAAAGAAAGAGTAAGATGCGGAAATCAATTGTAAAATATTAGGTGACCCAGACGACTTAAATATAATAGGAGATTCGGCAATTGCAATTACAGATAGCGAGGAAAAATTAATCGAGGTAGGAAAAGAGATGAGGTTTGAAATTAATAATGATAAATAAATATATTTAGAAACAAACAGGAGCAGTATTAACATACAAAATGTAGAATTTGAATATGTAGAAAAATTGAATGTAATCACGAAGGATAATAATATTTGAGAAGAATTGAAATCGAAGTTGCAATCGGAAAACGCCTGTTATCATGCAGTAAAGAGGCTTATCTCATCAAAATTATTATAAAAGGGAATGAAAATTAAAATATATAAAACAATTATTTTGTCTGTTGTATTATATGAGTGTTAGACATGGTCTATGATCTTTGGAGATGAGAGTGGATTCAGAGAATAGGATTCTCCCCAGCATTTATGGGCCAAAGAAAGATGAGTACATCAGGGAATGACGTACGAGAGATGGAACAGAGGCTCAGGATAAGGACACTTGGAGAAATGTGGTTGTAGCTGCCAAGAACTTTCGAGTACCGTTGAGCTACGCATGGTCTATGACCCTGGGAGATGAGAGTAGATTCAGATTATTCTTTCCAGCATTTATTGGCCAAAGAAAGATGAGGTCACCGGGGACACTTGGAGAAATGTGGTTGTAGCTGCCAAGAACTTTCGAGTAGATAGATATAACATATTCAATAATAATATATATAATTAATTTACCAAATAAATTAAAATATATTTTAAATAATCACACAATAAGAAATGAATGTTTTATGTTATACATTGTTTGAAACAAAATGGATGAAAACCTTTTACTACTTTCAACCAAATACTATGTACCACTCGGGGGTACAGGGGGCGGAGCCCCCGTCTAGATGTGAAGAGCGACGAAGGAGCTCTGAGCAGCTAGTTTAAAATAAATGAATCTTTATATTGATAATTCACAAAAAAATACTTATCTGAATAATACATGGACTATTCGATTATAATTAGAACCTCTCTCTCTCCCTCTATTTTACATTTTAAAAAATTAGCTGGAGTGTCTCCACTCGACTATCTCGCAAATTTGAATTGGATTAAATAACATATATTAAATTAATTTAAATTAAATTATAAATTAAAATTAATAAATAATATTTATTAAACTAGCGCATGTTTGGCTCTTTGTTGATGGCACCACGTCACGTGTTAGCGCGTGAGATTTGCAGTGTTAAAAAATTAATTCTGGTACTCTTTATTTTTACGGTCACTTTAGAGGAAAATAAATCAAAACGTTGTAGGTAATGACCCTCTTCCGGTTGAGCTACATTTCTCAAAAGTTGATAGAAAACTATGAATTTTGAATAATGCCCATGTACCAAATTTCATCATTCTAGCCCAAACCGTTTTTGCGTAATCTTGGTTACATACATACACACACACACACACACACATACATACACACACACACACACACACACAGACATTTTTCTCAACCTTAGTGAAAATGATTCAGGAACCTAGAAAAACGTATAAAAACATCAAAATCTCAACATCGAAAATTTTCGTGATCGCAATACTATTTCTAATAGTAAAAACGGAAAGTGTTCTAACCGAATTAAGAAATTTAGATACCTTAAGGAACACGGATGGGGGTAAATGAACTGAGCTAGAAGAGGAGGCAATTTATCATTTTCTTCTAATTCAGATTAAGGTCAAATCGGACAACGTTATATCAAATTTGATCTCGCTAAGAACATTCCATATTAGTTTACACAAATTTGCAAAGTGTAAGACTCAGTTTATATTGAAATTTATATAAATTAACAAAATGAAAATTTTATTTCTTTAAATTTTATTATAATGAATCAAAAAAATAATTATCCCGCGGCGACTAATAATTTTCAAATCTCCTAGCGCCACATAGTTCGATAAGTTTCTTCTTAGAGAGTAAAATAACTATCGTCTAAAAAAATTCATAAATAAACTTAATAATAAAAAAACAAATTAATTTAAATACTATTAATGAATGTATATATTAGTTTATCTATAGTTTTATAAAGTTAAAAATGTTAATTTTATTTTTATAAATAGTCTCACATCTCTAACTTTGGGTTTTCTCAAATTTCATTATAATTAAAAATATTCAATAAAAATCAAGCAATGAAAATAAAATATCGAAATGAAATTATTAAGAAATATTATCTTATCTTATTATATTAGAAAAAATTGTATATATATATATATATATAAATATTTGTATCTTATCTTATTATGCTAGCTAAAATTGTAGCCACCGCTCGGTCAATAAAAAAAAAATTCCTTATTATCGGGTTTGGCTGGTAATATCAATACCTGATTCACCGAATCTCTATTCAAATAATTTAAAAGAACATAAATTAAAAAAAAATTAGTCATAAAACATACACCCCTTAAACGTACGTATCATTGCACTGGAAGACAGAAAAGAATGGCAAAATTATTTATTTAGAAATAAAACTGACATTTCAGCTGTGATACTTTTAGGCTTTTCCTACATCATACCTGGTTCACAGAGCCATATCATTAAAAAAAATGTTTCCTAATTATGGGATTTGGCTGGTAATAGTAATATCTGGTTCACCGAGTCACCGTTCCAATAATTTAAAAAAATATAAATGACTAATAAAACATACTCCTTTATGTCATTATGTATTAATGCATTTAAAAAGACAGAAAAGTAGGCCTGCTGATATAAAATATATATATTTTAGTAAATTTGATTTATTTCTATGTATATACTACTAGGGTCAAAAAGTTCGCGGAATTGGTTATTAAAAATTTATTAAAAATATTTATAACATTCTTACATTATTTCCCTTCAAAATACTCTCCTCCTGCATCTACACATTTATTCCACCGTTCATATAATTGTTGGAAACACTCTTGAAAGCCGTTTTTTGAAAGTTCCTTCAGCCGCTCCGTCGCATTTTCAATCACCTCTGTCGAGTACGACCGTCGCGAAAACGCTTATGCCACTCGTAAACTGCTGTTTTCTTCATCGCAGAATTTCCGTATGCTTTTTTTAGCATCTCAAGAGTCTCCGAGGGTGATTTCTCCAGCAACACACAGAATTTAATATTGCCACGCTGCTCTAATGACGACATTGCACAATCCGACGAAAGAAAGAAACTACGATCTACAACATAGGTTCTTAAACTTATGTACTCCACGGACCCCCACTTGAAAAAATTTTTTTTGACGGACCCCCATCACAACTTTAGGTACTTTACGTCATTTTATTAATTAATTTCTGGCTTACGATCTCATAAGGACAAGGATATATGATGAATATTTCTAACAGTGATTGGTGAATAACGATTTTTTTGCATATTGTAGAACACATTTTATTAGAAATTATAATATTGAAGAAAGAAAATACAAACATTGTCATAGCAACAAATCTCACAAATTATAATGGGTACTTACATTAAATTCATATAAATATTTTATAATTTTTTTCAGAAAATATTAAATAAGAAATATTTTAAAAAATAACTGCATCTATCTCATTAAATATAACTTACATATTTAATGAGATGTATGCAGTTGTTTTCTTGAAACAAGAATCTCAATATCTGGCTTAATATTGGAAACTTTTAATCTAAGATCCGGCTCTACATTTAATTTGTTTCTATATTTAGACTTAATATAAAATAGTACCGAAAAAGCTTGTTCGCATAAATATGTTGTGCAGAATGGAATCAAGTGTTGAAGTGCTTTATTTGCAAGCGCAGGATAATCTGACCTGAGAAGTAACCAAAAGTTGCTCAATTCAGTTTTGTTAAATTTTAGTTTATAAGTTGTATCACATGATAATTCCACGAGAATATCTTGTTCAGGTGCAGATAAATGTTTAGCATTTGTAATTTCCATATTAAATGGATCTCTGATCCAGTTATTGCAAGGATCAGGAGTAGAAAAATACTTCCTGAAGTTGCTTTTCAAAGTAATTAAATGTTCAACAAATAATTGACGCGTTTGATTAAGCAATTTTTCACTGGAGCTTTCTATGAAATCATTGAGAGTTGGAAAAGACTCATATACACCGTTCTGGATGCGTTTCGACCACAAGTCGATTTTTTTAATCATTGCTTCTATTTTATCTTCAACTTTAAATATATTTACAACAGTACCTTGCAGGCTCAAATTAAGTTCGTTCAATTTTGTAAAAATATCAGTCAAGTAAGCCACCTTAGCTAACCAGATAAAATCATTGAAACATTCGGTCAGTTCAAAATGCGCATCTATTAAAAACAATCGTATTTCATCTCGAAGCTCAAAAAGGCGAATGAGTACTTTCCCGCGGGACAACCAACGTACATCTGTATGTAATAATAAATGTGTATGTTGACTACCCATTTCCTCACACAAAATTTTAAAAACTCTGGAATTAAGTGGACGAGCCTTAATGAAATTGACAATTTTAACTACTTCGTCTAATGTTCTTTTCAAATCTGGTGACATATTTTTGGCTGCTAATGATTCTCTGTGAATGCAGCAATGATTCCAAACAACCTGAGGCGCAACATTTTTAATAAGAGCAATCAATCCAGTTCTTGTACCTGACATTGCACGAGCACCATCAGTGCAAATTCCAACACATTTTGGCCACTCTATTTCATTTTCGGTTATAAAATTATTCAAACTGTTAAATATGTCATTAGCTGTCGTTCGTGAAGGTAGTGAATCACAAAACAATACATCTTCTTGTATTTGATTTTCAAACTCATATCTAATGAAAGCTAACAAATTGGCATTATTAGTGACATCAGTACTTTCATCCAATTGTAATGAGTAATAGTGACTTTTGCGCACTCTCGATATTAATTCTTCTTTTATATTACATGACATGTCTTCAATCCTATTCTTAACCGTATCATTTGAAAATGAAATCAAATTTATATCGTTTGCTGCTTTAGTTCCTAACATTATATTTGTAATTACTTTTGTAGCAGGAAGAATTAATTGCTCTGCTATATTATGCGGCTTTCCTGCTTTAGCAATAAGTAGAGCTACTTCATATGATGCCATTACTGCTTTCTTACTCATACCACCAGATCCCGTCTTTACCATCAATTTCTGACTTGAATTAAGTTCTTCTTTTTTCATTTTAAAAAATTCGATAGACTTACTAACATGCTCGCTGTGCTTTGTTTGTAAATGACGTCTGAGATTAGCAGGTTTCATACTTTCATTGGATAAACTTTCCTGACATAGAACGCAGACTGGTCTTTCCACATCATTGTTGCAAATATAAGTAAATCCAAATGATAAATAATCATCCGAATATTTTCTAGTTTTGCGTTTCTTGGTAGAGTTTGCTGTTGATGCCTCATCATCTGATTCTTTCCGTTTCTGTGTTGAACCAGTTTGTAGCCAACGATCCATTTTATGGAGTAATTTATTAACATTGAACTACAATAATATAAATATAATATAAATATAATATAAATATAACGAATTATTATTTACTAGCTATGTTTTAATATGATTTTAAATGAATGTTTTAATATCATTTTAAATGAATGTTTTAAATCATTTTAATAAATGTTTTAAATCATTTTAAATAAATGATTTAATATCATTTTAAATGAATATTAATTTATATAATAAATATATTTCGTAATTTGATTCTAAAATATTATTAATTTCGTAATTTGATTCTAAAATATTATTAATTTCGTAATTTGATTCTAAAATATTATTAAAATAAATATTTTTTATTCATAAAACTAACTTATACTTACTCTCAAAAACAGCCTTTCTGGGAAATTGCAAAATGTGTTTAGTGTTTTTATAAAATAATGATCATGCAAATTACACTAAAAATTAAAAAAAATTATTAGCTATAATAAACTATTATTAGCTATAATTTAATTATAATTAATTAAATTAATAAAAATAATTTAAAGATACAACTCGTTGAGAAATGAACTTATAATTAACATTAATAAAAATAATTTAAAGATACAACTCGTTGAGAAATGAACTTATAATTAACATTTGCTTTAAAACTGTTTAAAACCCCAGAGTGGACGCTGACAATTTGGGTTTTTCCGGGTAAGACTGTCCCCTCCCCTGGTTTTCCCCAATAACAAAGTGAAAGAAAATTCCCTTATATGCCTCCCCTTCCGAGCCCCTAAGAGGGGTTATTTTAAAGGAACAATCGAAAAATGATTTTAAATGAATGAATGGATGAAAATTCAAATTTTATATATAGTTTTTTATATATGTTTATTTATTCACAAAAAATTAATTGACATAATTATCAATTTAATAAAATAAAATAGTATTATTAATAGTATTAAATTATAGCCGTAATTCTCTAGGAGGATATAGTTAAACAATGAACTTTAAATATTTATATATGTATATATTTTTACGATGATTTTTTTCCGAGGACCGCGGACCCCCAGTAAAGGCTTCGCGGACCCCCAGGGGTCCGCGGACCACAGTTTAAGAACCACTGATCTACAATATTAAACACCGAACGCACGGAACCAACTACAACTGCCTGCTAACCTCAAAAGCACATTCACTACCAGTTATGCCAACCTCACAAACAAAAATTTCCCTTTCAGCTAAGAAATACTTGACTATAAGCGACCATTCCGCGAACTTTTTGACCCTAGTAGTATGTATGTATATATAAAAATGTTTTTGTCTGCGCATTGCTGTGAATTTAAATTTTTTTGCATATCTTCGCGTTTCATGACCTCTAGAATCCAAGAGTGACTTTAGAATTTTTCATGTCTGTCTATCTGGAAATTTTGACGTTATAGTCTTAAAATTGGCTTAAATATCTCAGGCTTATATATCTCAGAAATTAATTTTTTAAAATTTGATATCTACATGTTGTCATTCAACAGAGCAAAGAATACAATTGAAAGAATGTTTATAATATATATATTTTTATTTGTATTTTTGTAATATTGGCCTTTTTAACTTATTTAACTTATTTAACACACTCTCACTCTCACTCTCTCTGTTAAATTTAAATTAAAATTAAATTAAATTAAATTTAAAACATTCACATTGAGACTATTATTACCTTTTTTAATTTTTAAAATTATATGAATAAATAATTTTAATTTTAATCTCATAATTGGGTTTTCATTTTCAATTAAGATTGTAATATGGGGTGGGCAATGTATGAAGGGACACTTGGAGAAATGGGGTTGCGTCCAAGAAATTTCGAGCTCCATGCAGACACAGAGGTAGATAAATCATTCATTATATATAATTAATATACTCTCTCTCTCTCTCTCTCTCTCTCTCTCTATATATATATATATATATATATATATATATATATATTATCAGATTTATCAGGGATATAATCACGTATTTTTGTGATATTGTTTTCTCGACGTTTCGGCACCCATTTTGGCGCCATTTTCAAGAGATTATTTAGGTGGGAGTATTTTTGGGATTCTGGGTCTCTTAGTCTGTGTGACCAAGGGTTAATATCGGGATTTTGGGTTGATAGGTTGGGTGGTTTTATACTCACTGCGTTGCTGTAGAGCTCCGAAGAATCATGGGCAATCCTGAGACCGGCACACGTCCCCACTGTACAACAGCCCGAGGCCAACTGAGGACTAACGCTTGGGACTCTACCTGAGCTTGCTACCTGCGCATGCGCAGTGGGCTTTTGTGTACTCTGGTGGGCGGAGCTTAACTTTATGTCGGGATTTATATTGATTCTGGATCTGAGGCGGGAATTCCAGCTGTTTGTGCTAAATATAAATCTCGACATAAAGTTAAGCTCCCACCTAAATAATCTCTTGAAAATGGCACCAAAATGGGTGCCGAAACGTCGAGAAAACAATATCACAAAAATACGTGATTATATCCCTGATAAATCTGATAATAATAATAACAAAAACATTCACGGAAACCTAAACCAACATATATATATATATATACATATATATATATATAATATGCTCATAAAAATATATATTACCGACCCACGATTGTAAGGGAGGTATTGTTTTCACACCAAATTTCATATGTGGAGATTTTTACAGATTTCCACGAATCATGCATTTTCTTAACAGAAAAAAGTATTTTTAGCATTATGTCTGTCCGTCCGTCCGTCCGTCCGTAAAGATGTGTACAGCTGGAACGGCTCAACGGATTTTGATAAAATTTGGTATATTTACTTAGTGCATCAGGACCACGAATTTATCAACTTTTGGTGTATATCCGGAAACAGGAAGTGGTAGTTTATAAAGTATTAATTTTATGTTCATTGTCCCAAAACATTTAACTTATAATATAGTAGTAATTAATTATTGAGTAATTAAACTAAAAATAAAAACTAAGATAATATAATTTAGTCATTTTAATTCAAGTTTTAAAAATATTTTTTTTATACTTTAGGTATATATAATGTCGTTTGGAAATTAATTTATTTCGAATCGTGGTCGGTTCTGTGCCTGGCCTCAGCTCACTCATTTATGTTATATATTATTTTTGTATTGCATTGGTTTTCTGGGTCTGAAAATTTGCATTTTTTTCACTTTTATCGATTTATTACCACAATTATAGCCTTGATACAAAATATTCAATGGGAAAAAATATCTTCCCCTTGCCAAATCGCATCTTATCGATTCATTTTCTACTCTTTTCGTGTCCAGAATAGAGCGATGGGTGGAAGGTAGGGGAGAGAGAGAGAGATTAAAGTAATTAGTTCATCAACCTCACTACTTTTTTTCATTATTTTTGTTTTTAATTAAACTTTGAATACAATTGGTATGAGATTCATTATCTAAGTGTATTTTACACTTTTATTCTCATTTTATGATACAATTAAATTGGAGCATTAGTAAAATTCAAACATATAACATTATTATTAAATTTAGTAATAAAAGTAATAATTTTAATTAAAAATTTAATAAATAAGATAGTATAAGTTCGAATTATTTTTAAATATTGGAAAATTTTCCACAATCCTAAATCAACCTAGAATATGCAAATAATAGTGGTTATAACTTTTAATCCATTATAATTAAAATGAATGTATTTAAAATAAATTAGAACGGATATTTAGACACAAAAATGGAATTTTTAATTTAAAAATAAAAAAATAAAAAAAACAATAAAATTAATTTAACTTTAATAAATATACAAATATATAGGGAGCTCAAGTCTAAACCCCAATACCTCTTCTCTGGATACGTAAGTTATATTATATCTATATTACTTGAGAAAGTTTTTTTATGGAAATTAATTTTACCTCTTATTTCCTTCTCCATTAGGTTTCTGTTTTTATTTGATTAGAGAGGATTATCTTGCGTGGCAACCAAATCCGTTATACAGGTAGTCGGAAACCAAAATCAATCAAAAAAAAAAAGAAATAAAAAGAAATATTCACTTGCTATTTTTTTACTTTAATAGATAAAACGAAATCTTATTTACCTTTAAGGTGCAGTCACGATTTTTATTTTATTTTGTTTTTTTGGATAATTTTTTCTTTCACTTTCTTCAATCTCTAATTTTAATTTTTTTTATCTACATTTGATATTAATTTGAGTGAATCTTCAATGTTTCAATTGATTTACATGTGAAGATCCAACTGTTTTCAAATGATAATTGCACGTTTATTCACAAATCAATAAATTAACACATTGGCAAATTTAAAGTTGGTTTGTTCAGTAAATTTATCTATTGTTCTTTAAAAAAATATAGAAATGAATTTTTCTATAAATATATTCATAAATTATTATAAATATATATATATATATATATAATTTTTTTAAAAAGAATATTTCCTTGTAAAAATTTTCTAATATTTAAAAAAAATAACACATATTATATAATAAAATGAATTTTATATTCCTAGCACAGTCTCTTTTTTGTCATTATGTTCTCCCAATTTTTGTCACTAGACAATATGATCACCCTAATTATTATTAACATAATTTTTTTCATTTATTATAAAATCACTTTCCAAAAAAAAATTCAATTGTATTTAATCAAAATCATATTAAAATTAATATATACATACTCTTCTAGTTCCCATTAGAGTTTTTATTATTATTAAAAGTTTATATACCGGGTTATTTTCAGTTCTATTGTGAGATTTGAGACCCAGTAGGAGCAATTTCCACTTTTTTAGGGAGGAATTTTGAAAATTCTGGGTCTTTGAAGTTTCAAAACGGAATAATGCAAAGAATACCCACCCATTTTACCTACAATCCGAACATTTACTCCGGATCGTAAAAAATCCCCTTCTAAAAAAATCTCTTGAAATAATATAAATATAAAAATTTTTTTTATTAAATAACGTTTTTCTCATGGACTAAAAAAGAATAAAATAATTTTTCTATAGGCCTGGCAAATTTTATGGATGAATTTCTTCATATACAACGAAAGACGTTTGGGGCATTTAATTTTATTTATTTATATGAAACACACAGACATCAAGTTAAATTTTTATAATAATGAAAATTTTATTAAACACATAAACTGACAAATATTTTTTATCATGCATTAAGAAATTAATCTTTTATTATTTTCTCCTGTAATATACTTATATCAAAGTTTGTATCAAAAAAAAAAGATATTTTCTCTATGCCATCTGAGGGGAGGAAACCCCTCTTCATTGGCGATACAACTGATTAATAAGAATTCATCATTAATTTTAATGCTCTAAAATTTTTTTAAATACGTTCAAAATGAAAATCTACCCTGAAATCAATATTTATGTTTCAGAATCTGTTGAAAGAAAATTAATCGGGCCAATACAAAAGGAGTTAGTTACTAAAAGTAATTAATCGCTAATTAATTACAATTAATTAATTATAATTCAATTATATTTTTTCTATACCTTCTAAGAATCGATTGAAATATCTCTAAAAATTTTCAAAAGTCTATCTCAATATTAAGATGATAAAACATCGATTTCAATTTGTCAAAAGAGCGAACAGAGAGTGAGACAGACGCCAAGTGAAGTTGAGAAAAACGTTAAAATATAATATAAAATAAACCGGAAATACGTCAAATATTATATATATATATATATATATATATATATATCAAAGATATCAATACTTTTGGGTTGTGATTTGTGACCTTTGTATGCCCACAAGATCAATTCTCTATATAATAAAGTATTATGAAATATTTACATATAATTATAAATTCTAATACATTTAATACGTATTATTATTATTATTATTATTAATTGTAAACCAATAATTTTCTTTATTTTTTTTCTTTATTATTAATTTATATGGTAGGTAAAATCAAGGTGAAATTTGCTTTTTTAATCTGGCTGGTGAAAATCATTAATGAGCGTGAATATCGAATAAACAAAAAGACCGGTTACCCTGGCTACAGGCGCCATTTTCTTGAACCACCCGCAGTTGGGCACCATCCCCCTTTATATCCTCACTGAATTGGAATTGGTGAGTTGGGAAGTCAAACTATTACACCCACATCACCCCCTTTCTCCTTCCAACAATCACTTACCCTTAATAGCATCATAATTTATTTTTATTTGTGTATACCATTTTAAATAACAAATAATAATAATAATAATAATAGTAATAATAATAATAATAGTTGTTTAAATTGGCCACTAGGTATTATATTATTTATTTATATTTTTTATAGTAATACTAGCTGCTCAGAGCGCCTTCGGCGCTCTTCACACCTAAACGGGGGCTCCGCCCCCTGTAACCCCGAGTGGTACATAGTATTTGGTTGAAAGTAGTAAAAGGTTTTCATCCATTTTGTTTCAATCAGTATATTACATAAAACATTCATTTCTTTTTGTGTTCTTATTTAAAATATATTTTAATTTAATCAGTAAATTAATTATATATATTATTATTATTGTATATGTTATATCTATCTATCTATGTGGCTCAAAGATACTCGAAAGTTCTTGGCCG
Organism: Labia minor; assembly: GCA_963082975.1. Lineage (NCBI taxonomy): Eukaryota > Metazoa > Arthropoda > Insecta > Dermaptera > Spongiphoridae > Labia > Labia minor. Next base: position 2,495,921 of record OY720348.1, read on the forward strand.
CAACAACCACATTTCTCCAAGTGTCCCTATCCTGAGCCCTTGTCCCATCCCTCTTACGTCCCTTCCTACGCGTCATTGGTTTTCCAAGCGGACGTTTTCCAATCGGTCTCCCCACCAATATCTTTTTCCTCTCCCATTCTAGCCACGTGCCCTGCCTATCGCAGCTTTTTCCCTTTTATAACCCTAACTATTTCTGAAGATGCAGAGAGGCCATGCAATTTCTTGTTATGCAGTCTCCCCCATTCCCCGGTGACCTCATCTTTCTTTGGCCAATAAATGCAAGGAAGAATCCTATTCTCAAATACTCTGAATCTACTCTCATCTCCCAGGGTCATAGACTATGCCTTCCACCCATATAATGCAACAGGCAAAATAATTTTTTTATATATTCCCTTTGATAATAATTTTGATGAGATAAGCTTTTTTATTGAAAGATAACAGGCGTTTCCCGATTGCAACCCCGATTTAAATTCTTCTCAAATATTATTATCCTCCGTGATTACATTCAATTTTTTACATATTCAAATTCTACATTTTGTATCTTAAGATTTTGAATGTTAATACTCTTCCTCTTTGTTACTAAATATTTTTTCTTATCACTATTAATTTCAAACCTCCATTAATTTTTCCTCGATATCTGTAATTGCAATTTCCGAATCTCCTATTATATTTAAGTCGTCTGGGTAACCTAACATTTTACAATTGATTTCCGCATCTTATTCTTTCTTTACTACCTTCAAGACAAATTTGAAGATCAAAATTTGAAAAATTTTATGCTGATCTATATTGAATCATGTGTATGTTTTACTAAAGTCTACAAATAATTAGTGAACAGAAATATTGAATTCGCGGTTTTTTTCCTAATATCTGTCATAATGAAAATATCTTAATTAATGTTGATCGATTTGGCCTGAACCCGCAATGATATCTCCTAATATTTCCTGCGCCTATGGTTCTTAAGTATTTTGTCTGTTATAATAGTATAATATTTCTTGATCATTATATTTTGGTATTTTATTTTCATTCCTAGATTATTATTGAATATTTTTAATTACAATGAGAGAAACTTGAGAAAATGCAAAAATAGAGACTTGAGACAATTTATAAAAATTAACGGTATAAAACTATAGATAAATTAACAATATATACATTCATTAATAGTATTAATTTAAATTAATTGATTTATTTGTTTTTTTATTATTAAGTTCATTTATTAATTTTTTTAGATCATAGTTATTTTCCTCCCTTAAAAGAAACTTATCTAATTCTGTGGTGCTAGGGGATTTGAAAATTATTAGTCGCAATATGAAGATTACAGTTTCTGTCATGTCCGACCTCCGTCCAACAGTTATTTCCCTCAAGTTTCTTTGCCTAGACTCTGAATAATTTGTGTATAGAAATATTGAATGTTCTTAGCGAGATTTTTTAACCTTTCACACACACATTCAAATAGAAAAGAAGAAATATTCAAATATTAGAAAGAATAAATAAAAATTAAGTTAATATAAATATGATCTAAATATTTTATTAAATTAATTAAAATGCGAACTTTTCAAATAAATTATCTAATTGAATTGATATTTAATTATTAGAATTTAAAATAAAAAGTGTGGGAATCGCTATGATAATTCATTGTTTTAAATGCTTCCGCTAGGGACAGTGAGCCGATAGATGCTCTTGAATGAACAACACGGAGAATTATATAAACTTTAAAAAGTTAATTTATGCGGTTATTGATTAAATATTAATAAAATGTATAGCCTATGTTACACTACAGGTATATAAGAATATTGTGATGTAAATTCATAGAAATCGGTTCAGCAATTCTGAGTCTATAAAATAGTACTTTTCCGGACAGACAGACATGAAAAATTCTAGTCACTTTTGGATTCTAGAGGTCATGAAACATGAAGATATGCAAAAAAATTTAAATTCTGAGCAATGTGCAGACAAAAACCATTTTATATATATATACTAGCCGCCCCCTGTACCCCCGAGTGGTACATAGTATTTTGTGGTTGAAAGTAGTAAAAGGTTTTCATCAATTTTGTTTCAATCAGTATATTACATAAAACATTCATTTCTTTTTGTGTTCTTATTTAAAATATATTTTAATTTAATCAGTAAATTATTTATATATATTATTATTATTGTATATATTATATCTATCGATCTATCTATCTATGTGGCTCAAAGATACACGAAAGTTCTTGGCCGCAAAAACTACATTTCTCCAAGTATCCCTATCCTGAGCCACATCCATCCAACTCCTACCCTCTCCCATCTCTCTTACGTCCATTCCTACGCGTCCTTGGTTTACCAAGCTGACGTTTTCCAATCGGTCTCCCCACCAATATCTTTTTCCTCTCCCATTCTAGCCACGTGCCCTGCCTATCGCAGCTTTTTCCCTTTTATAACCCTAACTATTTCTGAAGATGCAGAGAGGCCATGCAATTTCTTGTTATGCAGTCTCCCCCATTCCCCGGTGACCTCATCTTTAAATCTTTATGATCGGAGATAGATAGAATCATACACCTCATTCAATACAAAAGGGGGTGGATGATCTTTTTTACCCCTCTGTCATTTAAAGAGAGAAAATATGAAACACTAATTAACTTATTAAATAAACTAAATCTTCAAATTTACTTATTCTTAATAATCATCTATACCTACTGGCATAGACTTGTATAGACTTAAGGTACCTTTAAATTTTGTTTAAATTTTCTTTTTTTATCTCGTATTAAATCATCTTTTGATAGCTCTTTACTTTTCTATTTTTATTAATTCTATTTAAATCCATTTATGAAAATATCAAAACAATATTCCAAAAAACCTAATATATACTGATATATCTATCATCTTCATATTATCTTGATATTATACTATAATTCATATTTTATTTTCCAATAAGTAGTTTCTTTTAAAATTTTTATTTGTTTATTTTTTTTCTAAATTCCATTAAAATTGATAATCATTCGTTTCTTATATTAGAAAATTCAAATATATAAATTTATTTTAAAATTTTTGCATGGTTATTAAAAATTTTTATGGAAATATTAGATTCAGAATTAATACGATTAATAATTAATAATAGAGTATACTATTCAAATATTTCAAGTTTAAATTGGGTGGCTTGTATTGCCGGTTGCCTAAATGCCAGGGGCTCCTAGTCGGGTGAACGCTCGCTCAGTCAGTCATTTCGTTGTGTGAGTGCGCATGCCAACTCAAACCAGGCGGGCGGCGATGACGCTCTTTCTCTCTCTACTAAATCAAAAGCGTAAGTGTATTTTCTATTGAAATTATCATAATTCACCAATATAAAGCGATCAATTAACATCACCTCTACCATCATTGTAATAAAGTCTCAAATGATTTACTGATTTTTTTTAATAATTATTTTAATAGAAAAATATCATATTTGTTTTTTATTTCATATTCATATTATGAATGATATTTTATTTATTAATATACTAGCTGCTCAGAGCGCCTTCGGCGCTCTTCACACCTAGACGGGGGCTCCGCCCCCTGTACCCCCGAGTGGTACATAGTATTTGGTGGTTGAAAGTAGTAAAAGGTTTTCATCCATTTTGTTTCAATCAGTATATTACATAAAACATTCATTTCTTTTTGTGTTCTTATTTAAAAAAATATATTTTAATTTAATCACTATATTAATTATATATATTATTATTGTATATGTTATATCTATCTACCTATGTGGCTCAAAGATACTCGAAAGTTCTTAGCCGCAACAAGCACATTTGTCCAAGTGTCCCTATCCTGAGCCTTTGTCCCATCTCTCTTACGTCCCTTCCTACGCGTCATTGGTTTTTCAAGCGGACGTTTTCCAATCGGTCTCTTCCCACCAATATCTTTTTCCTCTCCCATTCTAGCCACGTGCCCTGCCTATCGCAGCTTTTTCACTTTTATAACCCTAACTATTTCTGAAGATGCAGAGAGGCCATGCAATTTCTTGTTATGCAGTCTCCCCCATTCCCCGGTGACCTCATCTTTCTTTGGCCAATAAATGCAGTGAAGAATCCTATTCTCAAATACTCTGAATCTACTCTCATCTCCAAGGGTCATAGACCATGCGTCCCACCCATATAATACAACAGGCAAAATAATTGGTTTATATATTTTAATTTTGATTCCTTTTGATAATAATTTTGTTGAGATAAGCCTGTTTACTGTATGATAACAGGCGTTTCTCGATTTCAACCTCGATTTAAATTCTTCTCAAATATTATTATCCTTAATTTTTTGTATACTGAATTTTTATTAAATAGAGCAGGGCTTCTTAAACTTTTTTATATAGCGACCCCCTTCAAGATTAGGAAATTTTAAACGACCCCCTCCTCCATATAATGAAATATATATTAACCGTAGATGTAGATGTAATATCGCACTATTTTACAATGTAAATAAAATAAGGATTAAAGAATACATACCCATTCATTTCACATTTATATAATTTAATAATTTTAAAATTTTATTTATAATGATTCAAAAGTATCAGATCTTTGCGACCCTCTTTCAGTAGTCTCGCGACCCCCCTGGGGGTCGCGACCCACAGTTTAAGAAGCCCTGAAATAGAGGATAAAATTTTTTTTTAAATATTTTTTATGGTATTTTTGAAAACTATATAATTTGATTTTTATATAAATAACAAAGGATAAATTATTAAATTATTGAATATATTTTAAAATAAAAAAAAAATAAATAAATTAAGTGCTTGCATGTATTCTAATCATTTTTTCACTTTAAAAAGGCATTTATTCAGAAAAATTGGTACAATATATATTAATCAAAAAATTTTCCATAATTTATAGATATTACATAAATTGTTAAAGCTTTGGTGGTTGTTTTTATTTATTAGGGAATTTTATAAATAAAACCACATATTGATATTTTATTGTAAATTTATTCAAAAACACAAAAAATACACAACGTTTCGATTGATTTTTCTGCAATCGTTATCAAGCGACTCAGTCGGCACTTCAGTCGCTTTATTTGTGTCTTTACTTTCCCGACTTCCCCTTTCAATTATGCTTACGCCTGCAGGGCGATCTCTTTAGCGGCACCAGAGCTAATATTGGGCGCATGTAGCGCCATCTCTTAAAATAAGCACTCCAACATCAAAAAAAATAAAATTGGGCTTCAAAAACGTAATAACAGTGACATGGGCCTGATACTTTATATAAATAGATAGATAGATAATATTATATTATGCAATATATGTATATAAGAACCTTGTTTTAGTAAAAGTAGGACACATTACGCAATTATTCGAGATGTTTTGATTTTGTAAATTTTTTTTCAGTGGTGTTTTTGTAATAATAATTACCATAAAGTTATCTCTAGCGACAAATTCCTCACATAGAGGACTTTCTATCACCGGACATTGTCATTGGGGAAAAAGATTGCTGATCCCCTGCCCCTTCCCCCTTCCTCAATGGTACATGAACATTTATTTACGTGTCTCATCTTTTTTATGAAGACTATATGAGCAGAATATCCTAAATACATTTATATAATCTTATATTAATAAAAATTATTTATTTATAAATACAATATAATAATTATTATTCAATAATAACATTTACTTAACATAAATACATAAAATCAATTTTAGAAGATTGCATTAAAAAGAATAAAATAATATAAATTATAAAAAACATCTGGGAATGCTAGGAATCATTACTATCAACGAACTTTTATTCATATTTATGACAAAATTGCAATAAATGATTCCAATTTATATAATCTTAATATATTGTGAGAATTAGATAAATAATGTAGAGAGCAAAAAATATTTAAAAATAGATATTTATATATTGTAATTATAAATGTTGAAAACATTTTAAAACATTGTTTCTTATTTTGATTATAATTACATTTTCATTCTGTAAATTAAATAATTTTATTTAAATGAAATAAAATAATAAAATATTAATATTAATAATGAAATATTATAATAAATAATCATTAATAATAATTAATATAATTTATATAATTTATAATTATAATTATAATGATACGATCAAAGATGCGCTGAAAACATCGCTTATTTATAATTATGCGCTGAAAATATGGGAAATTTTCAACTTTGACCGCCGATTTGACCAACCGAATTTTAAAAAAACCAAGACCACTTTACACTTACCCTTTTTTTAAGCTCTACTCGAATCCAAAATAAAAATTTAAAAAATCGAAAATTTTTGGCGACAGACACACAGACATATAGTTCGTTGAAAATTTATAAAATAACGTTTTTCTCATGGACTAAAAAGAATAAAATAACTTTTTCTATAAGCCTGACAAAGTTTATGGATGAATTGCTTCATATTCAGCTAAAAACGTTGGGCGCTTTTAGTTTTCATTTGATTTCTAAGCAATTAACTTCCTTTATAGAGCTATAATTCATATAATATACATACATACCTCACTAAAACACTTCATTAACAAGTAACACTATTTTTTCTAATATAATCAACCATTTTGGAGTAGATTGATAATATGTAAATTTAATAAAAATTCTTTTTAATTTTGATATATACTTTGATATAAGTATATTACAGTAAAAAATAATAAGATTAATTTCTTAGCTCTTAACCTATCAATTTAATTGCATGATAAAAAAAAATTGTCAGTTCATGTGTTTAATAAAATTTTTATTATTACAAAAATTTGACTTGATTTTTCATATAAATATTTAAATAAAACTAATGTGCCCAACGTTTTTCATTGAATATGAAGCAATTGATCCATAAACTTTGTCAGGCTTATAGAAAAATTATTTTATTCTTTTTTGTCCATGAGAAAAACGTTATTTTATAAAAGTTTTTTATATTTTATCTTCTTATACGAGTAAAAATTGTTTGTTTGTTTGTTTCATTGTTCTCAAAAACCGCTCTAACGATTTTTTTGAAATTCACACCAGAGATAGTATTTATAAAGAAAAATTGAGTTTTATTGATCACATCTCACGAAAACTACAACTTTATTAGTTTTTTCTTCTAAATTTAAATGTATATATGTGACGTCACAACCACCGCCTGTGAGATATATACATATCTATTCTTAAAATAAAATTAAAAATATTTATATTATATTCATATATTTGATTTTTTTTATTTCATTAATAGTTTTACATTTAAATTATTTGAAATTGTTTCACACAACGTTTAAAAGGAGATTTATCTTTATATTCGATTCGATATATAGTAGGAGAATTAAATGTCGTTATCAATTTATTATACTCCGGTAAATATTATAAAATATTATATACTAAATATTCCATTAGTATATATTAGATAAAACATTTATTTATTTTTGTGTTCTTACTTTTACTTACTTACTTGAAAATAATTTAAAAAGTTTTAAAAGTTTTTTTTTAATATTTTATGAATTCAAATCGTCAATTGAAAATGAAAATCTAATTATGAGATCAATTATTCATATAATTTTAAATGTTTTCGTGTTTTATAAATAAAATATTAAAAAAATAAAATGATAAAGAAAATATTCTTTGAATGAGAAAATAAAAATAAATGAAATTTATTTTAATTATTTTGAAACATTTTAGGAAACAAATTTTTAATGGGTCATTTTTAGAAATTCCATTTAACAATTATAATAAATAATTAAAAAATTGTAAAATTTTTAAAGTATATAAAAATAAATTGTATAAATTGTGTGGTTAAAGGGTCGAGTGATAGTTCGTTGTCACACAGGTATATATTTTATATCAACACGCCTACTTTTCTGTTTGTATGTTATTATTTGAATGGCGATTCGGTGAATGGTTAATGGTTAATTAACGACCCATATAACATCATCGAGTGGGCCGCTACCATAAGGAGTGAAAATAGTGTCGAATAGAAATAGACGATATTACTTGGATTAATCTTATTATACTAGCTAAAATTGTTTGTTTTATAACCACTTGGGGCGCTAAACAGTTTTTCAAAAAAACACTATATAAAAAAAAATATATATGTATTTATTATATATTTATGTATTATTGAGGAGCACAAGTTCATTCATTTTAATCAGATTGATGCAAATGTGTAACATTTAATAATTGTAATAAATAATTAAAGAATTGTATATCAATATTTTTCAAAGGGTGGAGCGGAGCTCGGTGTCCCAGGTATTAATATTACCAGCCAAATCCAATAATAATGAATCATTTTTTTCAACTTAAGTACCGAGCCAAGGCTCAGGGTCCCGGTATATATTATAAAAGTGCAATGTGGGTATGTTTTGTGGAGGTAAAGGTTCTAAGGAAACAAACATACTATCAACAAAGCTCAGGGCCAGACACTCAAGTGCTGCGGAGTTCATTTGCAATCCCCATGTTTTTCCCACGGCCAATTATATGTTGCATGTTGTGAGTATGTGATTACACAAATTGGGAAAAAATCACTCGAAATGCAATTAAACAAAAAAATTGAAAAGTTAGGCTAAAATATTATAAGAGATTCGGCAATTGCAATTACAGATAGCGAGGAAAAATTAATGGTGGTTTGAAATTAATAGTGATAAGAAAAAATATTTAGTGCCAAAGAGAAACAGTATTAACATACAAAATCTTAATACACAAAATGTAAAATTTGAATATGTAGAAAAATTGAATGTAATCACGAAGGATAATAATATTTAAGAAGAATTTAAATCGAGGTATCAATCGGGAAACGCCTGTTATCATGCAGTAAAGAGGCTTATCTCATCCAAATTATTATCAAAGGGAATCAAGACCATGGACGCATAGGAAGGGACGTAAGAGATGGGACAAGGGCTCAGGATAGGTACATTTGGAGAAATGTGGCCAAGAACTTTCGAGTATCTTTGAGTTATATAAATAGATAGATATAACATATACAATAATAATATATATAATTAATTTACTGATTAAATTAAAATATATTTTAAATAAGAACACAAAAAGAAATGAATGTTTTATGTAATATAATGATTGAAACAAAATGGATGAAAACCTTTTACTACTTTTAACCAAATACGATGTACCACTCGGGAGTACAGGGGGCGGAGCCCCCGTCCAGCTGTGAAGAGCGCCGAAGGCGCTCTGACCAGCTGGTTTATATTAATATATCTAAAGTAGAGAATTTCTTTTTCAAAGACTAGCCAAAAATATTTAAAGTTTATTTAGTATAAATAAGAAATGTTAAATTATGAAGATAAAAATATGTAATAGTTTCGAGTCATTTTTGATTGGATCAATTTTAGCGATCGTTGCAGGTTGCCTAGTGTGCCCCTGGTGGGGTTGAGAGAAGGTGGTTGTTGGATGGTGAACCGCACCGAAAGCACGCGCATGTGCATTTTCTTCGAATCGAAAGCTCTAACTTAATATTTTATTGATAAAACAAACGTTAAGACGGAGTTCAAACGATTTGAGCCGATGCACTAATTCTCGTTGACAGAAGGCAGTGAATAAATAACAAGCTAAGGGGTAAGTGCGAGTAAAAAGGAGTGTGGGGTGGGGTTGTGGTGGTAAAAAACTAACCAAATGCCAAAGCGTAAACAAATCTCCATTGAAATCTAAACAAACCTAATGGAATTGTCGTAACATGAACATAGAAGGCTTGAATAATAATACTAATAATAATAATGATATAATATTATCGAAAATGATGAATACAACCCAGCTATAAACACGAAATCGAAATATAAATTCTAATGTCTATTGGATTGAATAGATATCCTTATCTTTATAATATATATATATATATATATATATATATATACTAGCTGCTCCGAGCGCCTTCGGCGCTCTCCACACCTAAACGGGGGCTCCGCCCCATGTAACCCCGTGTGGTACATAGTATTTGGTTAAGAGTAGTAAAAGATTTTCATCTATTTTGTTTCAATCAGTATATTACATAAAACATTCATTTCTTTTTGTGTTCTTATTTAAAATATATTTTAATTTAATCAGTAAATTAATTATATATATTATTATTGTATATGTTATATCTATCTATTTATATAACTCAAAGATACTCGAAAGTTCTTGGCCACATTTCTCCAAATGTACCTATCCTGAGCCCTTGTCCCATCTCTTACGTCCCTTCCTATGCGTCCATGGTCTTGATTCCCTTTGATAATAATTTGGATGAGATAAGCCTCTTTACTGCATGATAACAGGCGTTTCCCGATTGATACCTCGATTTAAATTCTTCTTAAATATTATTATCCTTCGTGATTACATTCAATTTTTCTACATATTCAAATTCTACATTTTGTATATAGATTTTGTACTAAATATTTTTTCTTATCACTATTAATTTCAATCTGAATTAGAAGAAAATTATAAATTACCTCCTCTTCCAGCCCATTTACCTATCCAGATATCTTAATTTCTTAACACTCCGTTTTTTAAATTTAAAATAGAAGGAGAGAAATAGTTTTAAATTATATTCGAATGGTCTATTATATTCTATATATCAGTATTTTTTTCTGAATATTCCAAGTTGATTTTCAAAATTTTCCATTCGTTATGCATATGATTAATTACATGTGTTAAAATTTAAAAAAATTCAAATATTCTAATTTTTAATTTTATATACAATTTAATATTATTTTTTATTAATATCATAAGAATACAATAATTTTGATTTAAATCAAACTAGCTGCTCCGAGCGCCTTCGGCGCTCCTCACACCACAATTTTTTCAATTTAGTTCTAAAAAAAAGGTATACCGTTTGTCCAGGTTTTGTGTTTTCGAAATATGGTCACCCGAGTCATCGATCAACATCAAAAATAATTGTTTTATATATTTTAATTTTGATCCTCTTTACTGCATATTAACAGGCGTTACTCAATTACAACGTCGATTTAAATTCTTCTCGAATATTATTATCCTTCGTGATTAGAGATCTTAAGTATTTAAATATTTATACTTTGTCAAATTCTACATTTTGTATGTTAATTGTATGCAAGTCGTATCCGTATCATAATTCTTGAATTTTTTTGTTTAATTACATTTCGGTTGATTTTTCCCCAATTTTTCTAATCACATGTCTCCTCTTCCAGTCCAATTCATTTACCTATCAATGTTGCATAAGGCATGTAAATTTCTTAATTTGGCTAGAACACTTCATTTTTTAAAATTTTAAATAGAGGGAGAGAGAGAAGTTCTAATTATATATATATCTGTTTCTATGACAGCACACAAAAAAGTAAACAAATTACATACATACAAACACTCTCCTTTATATATATTTCTGGAAAATGGAACACCAGCAGCTCAACTCAGAAGTTACCTAAGATTCTAATTTCTTTTTTATTTTTCATCATTTGAGGTACCCTTTACCTCAGAAAAATTTGGTTACCTTACTCCTTGTATTTTAGGCTCTGGAGTTGTTTGCGTACGGACGGACACTGTCGTATTAAATATATAGATTTTAATTTTAAAAAAATACTCAATATAAAAAAGACATAAATTTAAAACATCTCGTTTATATCATTTGTCTAAAAAAACATATTTTAATTAACCAAGAAATCATTTTTGCACTTAAAATATAGTTGTAATTAATAATTGAAAAAATTAAAAATATAATATAATTTAGTCATTTTAATTGACGTTTTGAAAATATTTTTGTATTCATAAAACATTAAAAATAATATATTCTGTTTTATTAACCTTTCACACCACATATTGATATTTGTTATTGTAAATTTATTCAAAAAATACAAAAATATACAGAACGTTTCGATTGCTACTTCTCCAAAATATACACAACGTTTTGATAGCAGAAGTAGCAAATATCAATATGTGGTTTAATTTGCAAAATTCTGTTATAAATAAAAACAACCACCAAAGCTTTAATAATTTAATATAATTGAATTGATATTTGAATATTAGAATTTAAAATAAAAAGTGAAATATTACAATAATTTTTAAATTCTGAGCAATGTGCAGACAAAAACCTTTTTTATATACATATATAGATAGTCGACGCTGGGGATGGCAATATGGGTATTCCCAAGAAGGAGGAGAAAGCTGTTACCTTCCCTCCGAGGCCCTAGTAGGGATTAATTTAATTATTTATTATATTTTAAAGGAACAAATCAAGAAAATATTTAGATCAGATTTATTTAACAATTTATTTTGAATAAGATATTCTTTAATTATCATTTTAAATGAATATTTTAATATCATTTTAAATGAATGAATGAATGAAAATTCAAATTTTATATATTTTTATAGTTTTTTATATATGTTTATTTATGCAGAAAAAATTAATTGACATAATTATTAATTTAATAAAATAAAATTTAATAATAAAATTTAATTTAATAAAATAAAATAATTTAATAAAATATTAAAATAATAAAAATCAATAAATTTGTATAAAAAAATATTTAATACTTAAAAAAAAATGAGTCTTTGCTAGTTTTGAACTGAGGGTGCAAAGTCATAAGATGACGCCCTAGCTCACTTATTTACGAACAATTCTTCCAAGCGGACGTTTTCCAATCCAATATCTTTTTCCTCTCCCATTCTAGCCACGTCCCCTGCCTATCGTAGCCTTTTCGTTTTATAACCCTAACTATTTCTGAAGATGCATAGAGGTCATGCAATTAATCGTTATGCAGTCTCCGCCATTCCCCGGTGACCTCATCTTTCTTTGGCCAATAAATGCTGGAAAGAATACTCTGAATCTACTCTCATCTCCCAGGGTCATAGACCTTGCGTCCCACCCATATAATACAACAGGCAAAATAATTGGTTTATATATTTTAATTTTGATTCCTTTTGATAATAATTTTGATGAGATAAGCCTCTTTACTGCATGATAACAGGCGTTTCCCGATTACAACCTCGATTTAAATTCTTCTCAAATATTATTATCCTTCGTGATTACATTCAATTTTTCTACATATTCAAATTCTACATTTTGTATATAGATTTTGTTACTAAATATTTTTTCTTATCACTATTAATTTCAATCTGAATTAGAAGAAAATTATAAATTACCTCCTCTTCCAGCCCATTTACCTATCCAGATATCTTAATTTCTTAACACTCCGTTTTTTTTAAATTTAAAATAGAAAGAGAGAAATAGTTTTAAATTATATTCGAATGGTCTATTATATTCTATATATCAGTATTTTGTTCTGAAGTTAATACCAAGTTGATTTTCAAAATTTTCCATTCGTTATGCCTATGATTGATTACATGTGTTAAAATTTAAAAAAATTCAAATATTCTAATTTTTAATTTTATATACAATTTAATATTATTTTTTATTAATATCATATCAAAAAGAGAATTTATTAAAAATTAAAAATAAAAAAAAGAAGCTTATTAATAAAAAAATATAATTGAATACAATAATTTTGATTTAAAACAAATTTTAATTTTAAAAAAATACTCAATATAAAAAAGACATAAATTTAAAACATCTCGTTTATATCATTTGTCTAAAAAACATATTTTAATTAACCAAGAAATCATTTTTGCACTTAAAATATATTTGTAATAATAATTGATACAAAATCAAAAATAATATAATTTATTTATTTTTATTTCAAATAGAAAAGAAGAAATATTCAAATATATAGAAAGACTAAACAAAAATTAAGTTATATATGATCTAAATAATTTATTAAATAAATTAAAATGAGAACTTTTAGAATAAATTATTTAATTGAATTGATAACGGAATTTTGTAAATTAAACCACATATTGATATTTGTAATTGTAAATTTATTAAAAAAATACAAAAATATACACAACGTTTCGATTGCAGAAGTAGCAAATATCAATATGTGGTTTAATTTACAAAATTCCGTTTTAAATAAAAACAACCACCAAAGCTTTAATAATTTAATATAATTGAATTATATTTGAATATTAGAATTTAAAATAAAAAGTGAAATATTACAATAATTTTTAAATTCTGAGCAAATGTCAAATTATCGCCACCAGCGCCTCTATGATCTAGTATGGTAACTAAACTATTTTTAATTAATTAGCACCCCCTGGACACACCTTAGCAATTAGCGGTTTTATAATAGAAGTCTTACATGCCCTGAGACCTATTGAATATGCATAAAAAATTTCATAAGAATCGGTCCAGCCGTTTCGGAGGAGTATTTTTTCAAAGTTTTGTGACACGAGAATTTTATATATAAGATATATTTCAATCATGACTGAAGATTGTATTTAACCTTCGGATACTACTTATCCAGTCAAATTAGTCCTTAAAATAGAAGTAAGGTTACAAAAATTCCCATAGAGCTAAAAATTGGTATGAATGTTCAGAATACTATTATAAATGAATTGAGAAAAGTCCCCATCAAACTGCCTTGTGCAAAAAATTTTATTGATGGTAAAAGTTTGCAAAAATAGGCTTTTCGCGTTTTTCAGCTAAACGGTGAGTTTTACAGCAAAAATAGTTCAAACAAAAATGTTCCATTTTTACTATCTCGCCAGAGATAGTATTGCGATCACGAAAATTTTCGATGTCGAGATTTTTATCTTTTTATACGTTTTGAAGATTCTTGAATTATTTTCACTAAGATGGAGAAAAATTTATGTGTGTTTCTGTATGTGTGTATAGACAAGATTACGCATAAACGGTTTGATTTGGAATACGGGCATTATTTAAAATTCGTAGTTTTCTATCAACTTTTGAGAAATGTAGCTTAACCGGAAGAGGGCCATTACTTACGTTTTGATTTTTGTTCCTTTAAAGTGACCGTAAAAATAAAGATATATATTTGATAATTTTTCACATGATTAAAAAAATTGTATAAAAGTTCTATATATAGAATTTCAGCTTGATTGATTCGCTGAAAGTACAGGAATTAATTTTTTAACATTGCAAATCACGCGCCAGCACGTGACGTGATGCCATCAACAAAGAGCAAAACATGCGCTGATTTAATAAATATTATTTATTAATTTTAATTTATAATTAATTAAATTTAATTTAAATATAATCTATTATGTTATTTAATCCAATTCCAATTGCGAGATAGTCGAATGGAGACACTCCAGCTTATTTTCATAATAAAGGAAGATGAATTTATCAAGTCGTTCCAATTGTAACCAACGTCGCCCTTTCATCCCCCGAAATCCGCCCTCCGGGTAGCGATTGGTTGCCGCCCAGCCAATTGCACTGGCCGAGAAAGAAATCCGGATCGATGCCGGATTGTACTGACGGTTGACGGATTCATGGTGGGGACCAACAAAGGGCGCTAGGAATGAGGAAGGGAGAGGGATAAATTTCCTGCTTTTGGGCTGTGGATAAACTTTCCGTGTGCACCCTCCCCCCACCTTCCACCTTAGCCTTCTATTTCTTCTTCTTTTTTTTATATCCAATAAGCAATCCTTGCAATTCTTTTCAAGTTATTTTCAAGAGAATCCAAAGATAGCTTCCAAGTTAATAATTTTTATTAAAATAGTAGTCAAAGAAAGTAACGTAGGACACGTTTTTATCAAGGAACGGACAAACTGACTAACTTTTGGACTTAATTATAAGTTATCGATTGTAAGTTTCAAATAGAAATAAAAAAAAATTATAAGTAACAACCTAAAGGCAAAAATGTACATATTTGAAAAAAAAAATTAAAATTTAATATCGATTATAGAAATAAATTCATAATTTGTAGCAGGAGAGGGAGGGGACTGAAACACTTTCTAGCTTTCAAAATTGGAAGTTGCATAATTCAGTGAAAGAAATATACATCTCCAATAAATGTTTATTTTTATAATTAAATATTAATGTTAAAATATTTATTTTATAAATATAAAATACAAAAATCGTAACTGATTTCATAAGCATATGCCCCTTTCTAATCATCTCTCTGAGCATCATCCCACCATCTGATCCAATCTCAGAATCGTGATTGAAATAATCAATAGATAGATAGATATAACATATACAATAATAATATATATAATTAATTTACTGATTGAATTAAAATCTATTTTAAATAATAAAACACAAAAAGAAAGGAATGTTTTATGTAATACTAGCTGCTCAGAGCTCCTTCGTCGCTCTTCGCATCTAGACGGGGGCTCCGCCCCCTGTACCCCCCGAGTGTCCCTATTCTGAGCTATAACCATCCAACTCCTAACCTGTCCCATCTCTCTCACGTTGTCCACCCTGTTCACAATTGGTCTTCCACACAGACGTTTTCCAATCGAACTCCCCACCAATATATTTTTCCTCTCCCATTCTAGTCATGTGCCCTGCCGATCCCAGCCTTCTCTATTTTATGACCTATATCTAGAGATGCATAGAGGTCATGCAATTCCTTGTTATGCAGTCTCCGCCATTCCCCGGTGTCCTCATCTTTCTTTGGTCCATAAATGCTGGGAAGAATCCTATTCTCAAATACTCTGAATCTATTCTCATCTCCCAGGGTTATAGACCATGCCTCCCACCCATATAATACAATTAATAATTTAATAATTTTGATCACCTTTGATAATAATTTCCAGATTGCAACCTCGATTTAAATTCTTTGCAAATATTATTCTCTCTGATACTAATTATTTTGTCTCATCACTATTAATTTCAAACCCCATCAATTTTCCTGCCTCGATTAATTTTTTTATGCTACTTTAAATGTTATTAATTTATTTAAAAAAAAATCAAAGTAAACAAAATAAAAATAAAATATAAAATTAGCATAACACTAAACTACTATAAAAATAATATTAAAAAATATATTATATATTAAAATCTTACGTGAAAATCCAATTATGAGATCAAATTTTCTTAATTAAAATAATTTACTCACATAATCTTAAAAATTAATAGTATTAAATTATAGCCGTAATGTGAATGTTTTCAAAGTTTAAAAGGCCAATAAGATCAATTGAGATATTGTAAATATCAATATATATATAAAAAGATTTTTATCTGCACATTGCTCAGAATTTAAATTACCGCCAAATTATCGCCACCAGCGCCTCTATGATCTAGTATGGTAACTAAACTATTTTTAATTAATTATTCTTTATAATTTTTTTAAAATTTTTCTAATTCAAAAATCGAAAATCGGGCTTCGAGGTCTGGTGGCCAGCCCCTTTGTGCTTCCGTGTAAAAAATTCCAGGTCCCTGCGTGCGATAGATTTGGCTGGAGAGCTCGGTCAGACAGACAGACAGACAGTCAGACACATTACACTTGCTTTTATTATTATAGATACGGATTGAAACAAAATGGATGAAAACCTTTTACTACTTTCAACCAAATACTATGTACCACTCGGGGGCACAGGGGCCTTCGGCGCTCTGATCAGCTAGTAATCAATAAAATATCTTTAAATAAGGAATGAAAAATGAATTTAAGCTTGATGAGTTACATATTTAGAACGCAATTTTTGTTTGTTTTTTTTTTAAAAATAATTGAAATGTGTGCGTCAAAATAAGATAGATAAAATTTAATAAAATTTAATATTATTATTTGCTGTGGTAAAATATGAAAACATTGATAAGACCATATATCTGTATTAATTGTTTAAGCGATAGAGACGTTTATTTGAAGTGTAATTTGTCTTTTCGGAAGCAACGACGCAGTGACATCCCCGACTCTCCCTCGGTCCTTAAGGGAAGGAACCCACTTTGGTCACGCAAGCAAATAAATCTCAATCCGATCCCTCCTCCTCACTCCTTCATATTCATCGCGTTCGCTACAAGGTTAAACTCGTTTACAATCTCCTCATCCTCCCTCTACCCTAACAGCAGTCTATTTTATTATTATTATTATTTTATTATTATTATTCTGATAATTCTAATCGAAAGATAATTGGACTTGGCATTTGTGATTTGTGATCGAAAGAAAAAAAAACACGAAATAAAATAATTTATCCGGTTATAAACAATGGAAATTTCAATAACGATGTTTGACATTAAGTAATATTTTTTTGTTTAATTAAATATAATTCAATTATCCAATTGTCATTTATTCTACTTTTCCAGAAAATAATTAATATATATTTATATAGAATATATATAAAATATGTATTAAATATCTATTAACATTGATACAACAAATGTGGGGTACTCATACCATAACTACTAGTTCAATATTATAATAATGAATCGAAAATTTTCGCTTCATGTATGTCTGTCTGTTTGTCTTGACTGCGTAACCTAATAGTTGAATTTTTTTGTTTAATTCGATTCCGTTTGATTTTTCTCCAATTTGTCTAATTACATATTCCAGATCTAGATTAATTCAAATTGTTGATGTGTCTTCTTGTTTTAACCCATTCCTTACTACCTTCAAGAAAAATTTGAATCATACATACTAGTTTTTTTGGAATTTCCATTAAGATCAAAATTTGAAAAGTTTTTCCCGGTTTGGTATATAATGAGTTTTCAATTTTTCAAGAATAAAATAATTTTTCTATAAGCCTGACAAAGTTTATGGATGAATTGCTTCATATTCAACGAAAAACGTTAGGCGCATTAATAAGAATTCATCATTAATTTTAATGCTATAAAAATTTTTTTAATTACTTTCAAAATGACAACCTATCCTGAAATCAATATTTATGCTTCAGAATCCATTGAAAAAAAAATTAATCGGAGGAATACAAAAGGAGTTAGTTACTAAAAGTAATTAATCGCTAATTATATTACAATTAATTAATTAAAATTCAATTATATTTCTTCTACACCTTCTCGGGATCCATTGAAAGATCTATAAAAATTTTCAAAAGTCTATCTCAATTTAAAGATGATGAAAAATCGATTTAAATTTGTCAAAATATATTAGGAGATTCGGCAATTGCAAACAAAGACAGCGTAGAAAAATTAATCCAAACAGGAAAAGAGGTGGGGCTGGAAATTAAAAGTGCTAAGACAAAGTATTTAGTAACAGAGAGGAATAGCATTAGCACAGAAAGTCTTAACATACAAAATGTAGCATTCGAAAATGTAGAAAAATTTAAATACTTAGGTTCTGTAATCACGAAGGATAATAATATTCGAGAATAGTTTAAAGCGAGGTTGAAATCGGGAAACGCCTTTTATCAAGCAGTAAAGGGGTAAAATTATTATCAAAGGAGATAAAAAGTAAAATATATAAAACAATTATTTTTTCGGTGATATTATATGGGTGTGAGGCATGGTCTATGACCTTAGGAGGCGAGAGTAGATTTAGAGTTTTTCAGAATAGGATTCTTCGCATTATTATGGGCCAAAGAAAGATGAGGCCACCGGGGAATTATATATATTATTATTGTATATGGTATATTAATCTATCTATGTGGCTCAAAGATACTCGAAAGTTCTTGGCCGCAACAACCACATTTCTCCGAGTGTCCCTATCCTGAGCCCTTGTCCCATCTCTTTTACGTCCCTTCCTACGAGTCATTGGTTTTCCAAGCGGACGTTTTCCAATTGGTCTTCCCACCAATATATTTTTCCTCTCCCATTCTAGCCACGTGCCCTGCCTATCGCAGCTTTTTCCCTTTTATAACCCTAACTATTTCTGAAGATGCAGAGAGGCCATGCAATTTCTTGTTATGCAGTCTCCCCCATTCCCCGGTGTCCTCATCTTTCTTTGGCCCATAAATGCTGGGAAGAATCCTATTCTCAAATACTCTGAATCTACTCTCATCTCCCAGGGTTATAGACCATGCCTCCCACCCATATAATACAACAGAAAAAAGAATTGTTTTATATATTTTAATTTTGATCCTCTTTGATAATAATTTCCCGATTGCAACTTCGATTTAAATTCTTTGTAAATATTATTCTCTCTGATACTAATTATTTTGTCTTATCACTATTAATTTCAAACCACATCACTTTTCCTGCCTCGATTAATTTTTTTTTATGCTACTTTAAATGTTATTAATTTATTTCAAAAAAAACAAAGTAAACAAAATAAAAATAAAATATAAAGAAATTAGCATAACACTAAACTACTATAAAAATAATATTAAAAAATATATATTAAAATCTTACGTGAAAATCCAATTATGAGATCAAATTTTCTTAATTAAATGATTTACTCACATAATCTTAAAAATTAATAGTATTAAATTATAGCCGTAATGTGAATGTTTTCAAAGTTTAAAAGGCCAATAAGATCAATTGAGATATTGTAAATATCAATATATATATAAAAAGATTTTTATCTGCAAATTGCTCAGAATTTAAATTTTTTGCGTATATTCGCGTTTCATGTCCTCTAGAATCCAAAAGGGACTTTAGAATTTTTCATTTCTGTTCATAGACTATAAATTAATTATTAATATCTAATCAATAACGGCAGAAATTAATTTTTAAAATTTGATATAAACATGTTGTCATTTAGCAGCGCAAAGAATGCAATAAAAAAGATGTTTTTAATATTTATATTTTGATTTTGATTTTTCTAATATTTACAATATTTCAATTAATCATATAATTTTTTTATATATGTTTATTTATGCACAAAAAATTAATTGACATAATTTTTAATTTAATAAAATAAAATTTAATTTAATAAAATTAATTTAATAAAATATTAAAATAATAAAAATTGATAAATTTGTAAAAAAACATATGTAATACTTAAAAAAAATAATGTGCCTATGCGGGTTTCGAACTGAGGGTGCAAAGTCATAAGATGACGTGCTACCTTGCCTACCCACGAACAATTCTTGTTTGCAAGTCTCCTATTAGGATATATATAGATGTCAAATTATCGCCACCAGCGCCTCTATAATCTAGCACGGTAACTAAACTATTTTTAGGTAAATACCACCCCCTGGACACACCTTAGCAATTAGCGGTTTAATAAAAGAAGTCTGACATGCCTTGAGACCTACTGAATATGCATAAAAAATTTCATAAGAATCGGTCCAGCCGTTTCGGAGGAGTATTTTTTCAAAGTTTTGTGACACGAGAATTTTATATATAAGATATGTATGTATATATATTTGTTAATGGGTTCTCAGAAACCGTTCTAACGATATTTTTGAAATTTACACCATAGATAGTATTTATATAGAAAAATCGATTTGTATTGGTTTCATCTCCGGGAAAAATCATCTTATTTAGTGTTTTCTTAATTTAAATATATATGACGTAATAAACATATCACCGAGCCCCTCAAAGCGTCACAGTCAGCGCCTCCTTATATCTTACCTTATATTATAAATAAAATAAAATTAAAAATATTTATTTTATGTCCATATCTGTTTTTTATTGTATTAATAAATACATTTAATTTATTTGAAAATGTTTCAAAATGTTTAGAAGATTTATCTTTATTCGCCTCCGTAAATAATTCCGTACAAAATATAAACTTGCTGCTCAGACCGCATTGTGTGTTCTTCACACCTACACGGGGGCTCTGTCGCCTGTACCCTTTATTTTGTTGGAAGTTTATATTCAAAAGGTTTTCATACATTTTCCTTCAATCAGTATATTTCATAAAACATTCATTTGTTTTTCTGTTTTTACTTAAAATATATTTTAATTTAATCAATAAATTAATTATATATTATTATTGTATATGTTATATGTTATATCTATATCTATCTATCTATCTATCTATACTCGAAAGTTCTTAGCCGCAAAATACACATTTCTCCAAGGGTCCCTTCATACATTGTCCACGCATATTAAAATCTTACTTGAAAATCCAATTATGAGATCTCTCAAAATTAAAATTAGTTATTCATATAATCTTAAAAATTCAAGAGGTAATAATAGTTGCAATGTGCATGTTTTCAGAGTGTGATAATTAAGTTAAATAAGTTAAAAAGGCCAATATTACAAAAATACAATTATTAATATAAATATTTTAAAGATTCTTGGAATTGTATTCTTTGCTCTGTTGAATGACAACATGTATATATCAAATTTTAAAAATTAATTTCTGAGATATGCAAGAATATTGTGATGTAATTTCATCGAAATCGGTTCAGCCAATTTTGAGTCTATAACGTCAAAATTTCCAGACAGACAGACATGAAAAATTCTAAAGTCACTCTTGGATTCTAGAGGTCATGAAACGCGAAGATATGCAAAAATTTTTAAATTCACAGCAATGTGCAGACAAAAACCTTTTTTTATATAGTATATACTCGTATACATATAAATAAATCAAATTTACGAAAATATATATATTTTATATCAACACAGGCCTACTTTTAATAATTAATAATAAATACGTTTAACGAGTATTAGTCATTTATGTTCTTTTAAATTATTTGAACGGTGACTTGGTGAACCAGTTATTAGTATTACCAGCTAGATCCAATAATTAGGAAATTTTTTTAATGACCTGGCTTGGTGAACCAGGTATGATCTAATAATGTACAAGGTTTAATCTAAGTAAAGCATAATAGCAGCATAGCTGAAATTTCAGTTTTATCTCTAAATAAATAAATTTTTGAGGCTATCCTTTTGTCTTACAGTGCATTAACACGTACGTTTAAGTGTTTTATGGCTATTTTTTTAATTTACGTTCTTTTAAGTTATTTGAATGGCGATTAGGTGAATCAGGTATTAATATTACCAGACAAACCCAATAATAAGGAATCATTTTTTTTAATGACCGAGCGGTGGCTCGGTTACCAGGTACTGTATTTAGATATATATTATTTTGTATATTTTTGAGATATTAAACCGCTCTAAGGATTTTTTTGAAATTCACACCATAGATAATATTTATAAATTAAAATTAAATTAAATTAAATTTAAAACATTCACATTGAGACTATTATTACCTTTTTTAATTTTTAAAATTCTATGAATAAATAATTTTAATTTTAATCTCATAATTGGGTTTTCATTTTCAATTAAGATTGTAATATGGGGTGGGCAATGTATGAAGGAACACGGCCAAGAAATTTCGAGCTCCACGTAGACACAGAGATAGATAAATCATTCATTATATATAATTAATATACTCTCTCTCTCATATATATAAATATATTATCTTCTTATACTAGTAAAAATTGTTTGTATGTATGTATGTTTGTAAATGGGTTCTCAAAAACCGCTCTAACGATTTTTTTGAAATTCACACCAGAGATAGTATTTATAAAGAAAAATTGAGTTTTATTGATCACATCTCAGGAAAAATACATCTTTATTAGTTTTTTCTTAATTTAAATTTATATATGTGACGTCACAACCATCGCTTCTGAGATATATATATATATATATATCTATTCTTAAAATAAAATTAAAAATATTTATATTATATTCATATTTGATTTTTTTTTATTTCATTAATAGATATACATTTAAATTATTTGAAATTGTTTCACACAACGTTTAAAAGAAGATTTATCTTTATATTCGATTCGATATATAGTAAGAGAATTAAATGACGTTATCAATTTATTATACAACGAATCCGTAAATATATATTATAAAATATTATATACTAAATATTCAATTAGTATATATTTGATAAAACATTTATTTGTTTTTGGGTTCTTATTTTTAATATATTTTAATTTAATCAGTAAAGTAAATATATATTTATATTGTAAATGTTATATCTATCTATCTCTGTGTGTCCCCTCATATATTGTAATTTCACCCATAATAATATTTTAGTACCGGGACCCTGAGGCTCGCCTCGGTACATAAGTTAAAAAAAAATAATTCATTATT
Source organism: Labia minor (assembly GCA_963082975.1). NCBI lineage: Eukaryota > Metazoa > Arthropoda > Insecta > Dermaptera > Spongiphoridae > Labia > Labia minor. The sequence continues at coordinate 2,519,539 of OY720348.1, forward strand.
ATTGAGTTTGAATTAAAAAATATTGATATACAATTCTATAATCATTTATTACAATTATTAAATGTTGCATCATTGCATCAATCTGATTAAAATGAATGGATCTGGGGTCCTCAATAATCAAACAAACAATTTTAGCTAGCATTATAAGATTAATCCAAGTAATATCTTGTTACAAATGCCAGAATTTTGGACATCTTAGCTACGAGTGTAAAGAAAGGAATGAACAAATGAAAGGCAAATGCCTCAAATGCTGCCAGGAAGGACATGTAGCTAAGGCATGTAAAAATAACGCAGCGTGTTACAAGTGCGGGACCCAGGGCCACCATGCATCGTCAATGACATGTCCTGCATATAGAAATCTTGTAATGGTTTTAAGAAAGAAAGGAAACGAGGAAAAGGAAAAAGAAAAACTAAAATCAAAGAACCAGGAAATAACTATAGCCGACTCGGAAGCGGATGGAGACTAAAATCATTCAAATTAATCTAAACCGGTGCCACCTGGCGCACGATCTACTAATGGACACGGTCTTTAGGAAAATAAGTTGACCTGTGGCCAGGTCCGAACCGACCGACGGTTTAAAATAAATTAATTTCCAGCTACAGAAACAATTTCAAATAATTTTAATATATCTATTAATCTAATAAAAAACAGCTAGGAATATAACATAAATATTTTTAATTTTATTTTATTTTTAATATATAGCTGAAGTAGCCGGCGTTGCCCGTGATCATAATAAGGAGACTGTGATAGTAAGGGAGGTATTGTTTTCACACCAAATTTCACATGTGGAGATTTTTACATATCTCCACGAATCAAGCATTTTCTTAACAGAATAAATAAGTTGACCTGTGGCCAGGTCCGAACCAACCGACGGTTTGAAATAAATTAATTTCCAGCTACAGAAACAATTTCAAATAATTTTCATATATCTATTAATGTAATAAAAAACAGATATGGATATTTATACATAAATAATAAATATAAACATTTTTAATTTTATTTTATTTATAATATATATGCAAGACCAGGCTGTGACGTCATGAATGGCTGGATGACGTCATATAATTTTAATTAAGAAAAAACTAATAAATATGATTTTTCTCGAGGATAAAACCAATACAAAGTGCATGATTCGTGGTGATATATAAAAAAATCTCCTTTGGTGTGAAAATAACCCTTTCCTTCCTATCGTCGATCGCTAATACTACCACTTCCGGTTTCCGGAATTGCACCAAAAGTTGATCAATTCATCCCACTGATGCATTAAGTAAATATACCAAATTTCATCAAAATCGGTTGAGCCGTTCAGGCTGTACACATCTATACGGACGGACAGACGGACGGACAGACATCATGCTAATAATACTTTTTTCTGTTAAGAAAATTCATGATTCGTGGAGATATGTAAAAATCTCCACATGTGAAATTTGGTGTGAAAACAATACCTCCCTTACTATCGTCGGTCGGTAAAAAAGTATTTTTAGCATGATGTCTGTCCGTCCGTCCGTATAGATGGGTACAGCTTGAACGGCTTAACGGATTTTGATGAAATTTGGTATATTTACTTAATGCATCAGTGGGATGAATTGATCAACTTTTGGTGCAATTCCGGAAACCGGAAGTGGTAGTATTAGCGATCGACGATAGGAAGGAAAGGGTTATTATATATATATATAGTTGTTAAGAATTTTCAGGTGGTTGCCTCCTACATCCATGCATGTTCTCATTGGATTGGATGAACGGGAATTCGGGAAGGTAATTCAGCACAGTTCCGAAATGGGATTAGCCTGAACAGGAACAAATTGTTGGTTACCTTTTGGGCGCAGGGCTTTTTCGATTAGCATGGGCCTTCCATCCATATTGATGGGGGCTATGCACTCCCTTACTAGGTAGGTTTTATTTCAGGTTGCCCCGAATGTCGCGATTTCATTTCGAAATCCAAAAAATCAAAGGCACTCTCAGCTGATTCAAAAAGGCTACAGACCAATCGCCTTATTTTTTTTAATCTTTTTTTTTAAGGCAGACTTTCTTTATTATTACTTTTTCTAAATTTCGGAAGGCGAGGCTTGGAAGGGCTAATTTATGGGGAAAGGAGGAGGCCCTATTAAATATTCAATTGTTTTTTTTTTAATTTAATTAATAATAAAAAAAATAATTGAATATAGCGATTATTTTCTTTAACTTTTTATTTTCATTTTGAAATATACAATTTCATAATTTAAACTTGGATATATTTTAAATATTTTACTATATAGTTAGAATTAATTATTATTATAATTTCTTAATTTAAAATTAAAATGCAAACATCACAAATAAAAAAAATCATATATATTGTAAAAATATAACTCTTTTTCATTATTATTTCTTTTTAACTATTTTATTTTTTTTATTATGGAAATTATTTCATATGAATATAAATATATTGGAATCGAATATATCTATACTCAATAATAATTTAATATTAATAAATTATCAAATTTTTTTCTTATCATTGTACTGATAAATCATATTTGGAAAGAAATAAAATATAGTTAAGCTTATTTAAAAAAAATTATCTTAATGTATAATTTTTGTTAATTATAAACATGTGGTACAACTTATATTTTAAATAAATAAATAAAATTAGATCTCCTAAATTTTTTTTTAATTTTGATAGATTAAATATTCTTATTCTTTAGCTGACTTAAAAATCCCATACTATCATTTTGCTTATTCTTATGTATATTCTGTCCCAGTGTCCCCGCAAAAATTCTCCGGGATATAAAAATGTCTCGGTTTACATAAATAATCATATCATCCGTGAATAAACCCAATATTATTCAATTTTTACCGACCGACGATAGTAAGGGATGTATTGTTTTCACACCAAATTTCACATGTGGAGATTTTTACATTTTGTATTGGTTTTATCCTCGAGAAAAATCATCTTCATTAGTTTTTTCTTAATTTTAAATTATATGACGTCACCCAGCCCTTCATGACGTCACAGTCAGCTACTACTTATATATTATAAATAAAATAAAATTAAAAATATTTATATTATATTTATATCTGTTTTTTATTGCATTAATAGATACATTTAAATTATTTGAAATTGTTTCTGTAGCTGGAAATTAATTTACTTCAAACCGTCGGTCGGTTCGGACCTGGCCACAGGTCAACTTATTTTCATATTAGTATTATTATTATTCTTTAAAAAAAATGAACCAAAAGATTTATTTATTATTATTTTTTTTTTATTAAATGAATCTAAAATAACGATATACATAAATAAATTTATTCATTTAATTTATTCGAATGCAATTTATTTGATCTAGTTTTATTTTTTATTTTTGAAACGGATATGAATGCGCTGTAATGCATGATTGCGTTTGATGAATAACCTAAGGAGGTCGACATCAGCACCTGCACGAGGGGGCGAAACTCATCCATCACCCCCGCTGCTTTTCTATTCTCCACCGATGATAGATTAAACGTCGAGCCAATTTTCAAACATAAACGAACGAAAAACTTATTTTAATAAATTTTTAATTTTAAAAGATCATCTTTTTTGCATAAACATAAATTATAACTAATTCCTTTATGGGAAATTTTTATTTATTTATTTTTCTAATTATTTACTATTTTGTAAGAATATTATTTATTTTTTGCTAGGATATTAGTAGATTTGTATATATCAACTCTACTTTAGCGACGAGATCATAATTTCTTCAACTGACCACACTCGTTTTTTTATCCTGGATAATCCTGTCTTTAATCCTTTCCTTGGTAATTCATACACAATTTATTGTAAAGCGACAAAAGATTAATAAACGATTTCAATTAAAATATAAATAAACAAAACATTGTATAATTTACAAAAATTGATCAATTTCGTTTAAAGAAAAAAGACCTATTATAATATGTAGCGTAATATATTTTAAAATGTAAGCTCCATCTATGGATAAAAACTAACAATTATATAAGTTTTTATTCCAAACAACAGAGCGCGCAATAGATCATAAGCTAATACTAAATTCAATGTTGAAAAACAAAGAAAGTAAAAAAAATCAGGTAATATATAATAGCCACAGAGCATCCTTACCAGAGGCGTCCACTCAATGCTATTTTTGTTGCATTGCTAAAGGAGGCAATGATGGCAGGACGGGCATGTGAGAGCGTTTTTACCGACCGACGATAGTAGGGAGGTATTTTTAAATTTTTTTTGAATGAATATTGGGAATTTAAAAATTATTTATTGAGATATAAAATTAGCATTACAGAAATCAAATATGCTTTTTTCAAAAATGTTAGTTTTATATCCAAATAAATAATTTTTAAATTAACAGAAAACTCCACCTACTTTTATGTAATTTACATAAATAAAATAAACGAATAATGCTCTTGTTAATATTTAATATGTATGGATTAAAAATCTTCTTCAATGTCAATATTTGAAACGAGAGAAACACATACGAATTGTTCTTAATGAGAAGGAAATTTATAAATAAATAAATAAATAAAATCATTTCTATTTCCATAAAGATACTATTTAAAAAGATCACAAGAAATCCATAAATCATTGATTAACTAAGAATAATTAATCCAACGCATTTTTAATCATCTAAGTTTATCAAACAACTGATTTACGTACATTTGGGTTAATTTATAAATGAAAAAAATGTGGAATGTCTCCGCTCCTCTATCATGCAAATTCCAATTGGATAAATTAACACATATATATTATATTTAAATTAAATTAATCAATTAAAATTAATAAATAATTTTAAAATAGTTTAAGATATTAAGAAAAACGTTATTTTATAAAAAATTTTAATATCTATATATATAAAAAAAGGTTTTTGTCTGCACATTGCTCAGAATTTAAAAATTTTTGCATATCTTCGCGTTTCATGACCTCTAGAATCCAAAAGTGACTTTAGAATTTTTCACGTCTGTCTGTCTGTCTGTCTGTCTGTCTGTCTGTCTGTCTGTCTGTCTGTCTGTCTGTCTGTCTGTCCGGAAAATTACTATTTTATAGACTCAGAATTGGCTGAACCGATTTCTTTGAAATTACATCACAATATTCTTATATACCTCTAGAGTAACATAGGCTATAAATTTTATTAATATCTTATCAATAACCGCAGAAATTAATTTTTTAAAGTTTATATAATTCTCCGTGTTGTTCATTCAAGAGCAGCTCGCGGCTCACTGTCGGCCTAGCGGAATCATTTCAAACAATGAATTATCATAGAGATTCCCAATCGAAGAATTATTATAATATTTCCCTTTTTATTTTAAATTCTAATATACAAATATCAATTCAATTAAATAATTTATTCTAAAAGTTCTCAATTTAATTAAAATATTTATTAGATCATATTTTTATCTTAAATTATTTTTTATTTAATTGAATATTTCTTCTTTTCTATAATATATATATAATAATATATAAATTTTATCATTGAATAATAAAAAAAAATATTATTTAACCTGAATTAAAATGACTGAATTATATTATCTTTGTTTTTTATTTTAATTTAATTACTCTATTATTAATTACTAAATATATATATATATTATATATAAAATTAAAATATGATGATATAAAGTTGTTTTAAATTTTTGACATTTTTAAATTGGGTATATTTTTTAAATTTATTAAAATGTCTTTTTTATTTATTATGTTTAAAAGATTCATTTTTATTATGTGATATTAATAAAAAATAACGATGCTCTGTGCAAGTCGAATCATGTTGCACATAATTAAATAACAATTGCCAAACAAAGAATATAATATTTTTTTAAATTCTTATATTTAAATATCATTTCAATTAAATAATTCATTCTAAAAGGTCTCATTTTAATTAATTTAATAAAATAATTAAATCACCATTCAATGTTTTATTAATAGGCTTCTTTTTTTATTTTTAATTTTTAATAAATTCTCTTTTTTTGATATGATATTAATAAAAAATAATATTAAATTGTATATAAATATAAAAATTAGAATATTTGAATTTTTTTAAATTTTAACACATGTAATCAATCATATGCATTAAGAATGGAAAATTTTTAAAATCAACTTGCTATTAAATTCAGAAAAAAAATACTGATATATAGAATATATAGACTATTCGAATATAATTTAAAACTCTTTCTCTCCTTATATTTTAAATTAAAAAAACGGAGTTTTAAGAAATTTAGATGCCATATGCAACATGGGTGGGTAAATGAATTGAGCTGGAAAAGGAGGCAATTTATAATTTTCTTCTAATTCAGATTTAGGACAAATCGTACAACATTATATCAAATCTCGCTAAGAACATTCAATATTTTTGTACACAAATTATTCAGAGTATTGGCTAAGCGTATCACTCACAATCAGTTTATATTGAAATTTATATAAATTAACAAAGTAAAAATTTTTATTTGTTTAAATTTTATTATAATGAATCAAAAAAAATTAAATATATAGATCACATGATTAAGAGAAGCAAAAAACTTGACAGAAAATAACTGTTGGATGGAGGTCGGACATGACAGAAACTGTAAGCGAAATCTTCATATTGCGACGAATAATTTTCAAATCCCCTAGCACCACCAGAATTAGATAAGTTTATTTTAAGGGAGGAAAATAACTATGATCTAAAAAAATTAATAAATGAACTTAATAATAAAAAAACAAATAAATCAATTAATTTAAATTAATACTATTAATGAATGTATATATTGGTCATTTATCTATAGTTATATACCGTTAATTTTTATAAATTGTCTCAAGTCTCTATTTTTGCATTTTCTCAAGTTTCATTATAATTAAAAATATTCAATAATAATCTAGCAATGAAAATAAAATACCAAAATGTAATGATCAAGAAATATTATACTCTATTATAACATATACAATACTTATAAACTATAGGCGGAGGAAATATTAGGAGATATCATTGCGGGTTCAGGCCAAATCGACCAACATTAATTAAGATATTTTCATTATGACAGATATTAGGAACAAAACCGCGAATTCAATATTTCTGTTCACTAATTATTTGTAGACTTTAGTAAAACATACGCATAACTCAATAGATCCGGATAAACTTTTTCAAATTTTCAATCTTCAAATTTCTATTGAAGGTAGTAAAGAAAGAATAAGATGCGGAAATCAATTGTAAAATATTAGGTTACTCAGACGACTTAAATATAATAGGAGATTCGGCAATTGCAATTACAGATAGCGAGGAAAATTTAATGGAGGTTTGAAATTAATAGTGATAAGAAAAAATATTTAGTAACAAAGAGGAAGAGTATTAACATACAAAATCTTAAGATACAAAATGTAGAATTTGAATATGTAGAAAAATTGAATGTAATCACGAAGGATAATAATATTTGAGAAGAATTTAAATCGGGGTTGCAATCGGGAAACGCCTGTTATCTGCAATAAAGAGGCTTATCTCTTCAAAATTATTATCAAAGGGAATATATAAAAAGATTATTTTGCCTGTTGCATTATATGGGTGGGAGGCATGGTCTATGACCCTTGGAGATGAGAGTAGATTCAGAGTATTTGAGAATAGGATTCTTCCCTGCATTTATTGGCCAAAGAAAGATGAGGTCACCGGGTATGAGGGAGACTGTATAACAAGAAATTGCATGGCCTCTCTGCATCTTCAGAAATAGTTAGGGTTATAAAAGGGAAAAAGCTGCGATAGGCAGGGCACGTGGCAAGAATGGGAGAGGAAAAAGATATTGGTGGGAAGACCGATTGGAAAACGTCCGCTTGGAAAACCAATGACGCGTAGGAAGGGACGTAAGAGAGATGGAATAAGGGCTCAGGATAGGGACACTTGGAGAAATGTGGTTGTTGCGGCTAAGAACTTTAGAGTATCTTTGAGCCACATAGGTAGATAGATATAACATATACAATAATAATAATATATAATTAATATAGTGATTAAATTAAAATATATTTTTTAAATAAGAACACAAAAAGAAATGAATGTTTTATGTAATATACTGATTGAAACAAAATGGATGAAAACCTTTTAATACTTTCAACCACCAAATACTATGTACAACTCGGGGGTACAGGGGGCGGAGCCCCCGTCTAGGTGTGAAGAGCGCCGAAGGCGCTCTGAGCAGCTAGTATATATATATATATTATTCGGTAAATTTATTTTATATAACAAACGAAATATAAAAGATTATGTTATGATAAAATTTGCAACGATTAATAAAACAAAAAGACATTGGTTATTTAATTGGGATAAAAATTAATTTAATTAGACTTTTAAATTAATAAAAATTGATTAATTTCTAAAAAATATATAACACTTAAAATAAAATGAGTTTTTTCATATAAAATTAAATTCTAAATATATGCGCATATAAAAAATAATTCATAATTAAATAATAAAAAATAATTTAAATAATAAAAAATTTACTTACACTTAATACCATGTTTGTTGGGTTTGTTTCGAATATTATGTATACGGATGGTATGTGGGTGTCGAGTTTGATATTCAAATAATTGCAGGGAATTCGGAAGGCCTGTGGGAGGGGGCGATCTTCGGTCATTTTTTTGTGATGTCATCTATTGGGCGCCTGAAGAGTCAACCGTTTTCGCCTGCAACACCATCTGGTGTTCGTGTTTCACCCGTACCATTTATCAGGACACCGATTGATAATAGCTGGTAATATCTGATAATAGCCCATCAAAAAATGTAATTAGCACGACAAATTAGGTATCCTTACCAACTAGTCATGTCACGACAAATTATGTTTTAAGCACGACAAAATTTGATTTTAAAACGACAATAGACAACCGTCAAATTTATAGGTTATATTTTCCTTATTAAATAATAAATAAACCAGAAATTTATTTATAATAAATTTATTTAAAAAAACTAGTATACATTATATTTAAGTCAAATGGAAATATAATATAATTGTAAATAATATATATATATATATAATATAAAAAAGGCGCCACAGGGTGAGAAGCTAGCGCCGCTATCTCACTTTCTCGTGGTCTCGAGCCTGGCAAGTTAATTTCTCTAGCTGGGGTCTATGGGTCTATTGAGTCATATGCTTTTCTAAAGTCTACAAAAAATTGGTGAGCAGAAATTCATAAATTATATTTACTTTTTATGACCAAAATTTATTACATTAGCATTAGTATAACTAATATTATTTAACAATAGTTGACCCCGATGCAAACTGCAATTTCAGTTTAAAATGAATTTATCGTAGTTTGCAGCAATTAATTAAATAGTTCTTTGAAAACAATATTTTTCGTATACCTAATGATCATTTTTAGTAATCTACCTTGCGCGGAGTTTTCTTTAATTTTTGTTTTGATATTCTTCTAGTCGTGAATATTAAAAAATTAATCTCTTTTGTCGATAAGTTCATGTTTAATATTGACATTTGTTGGTTGCGCTAATCTTTGGGCTGTTGCCTGTATATATATATATATATATAATTTAAATATTAACATAATTAGATGTTTTATTTTAATAATTGTAATAATAAAAATTTTATTAAACACATAAACTGACAAATTTTTTGATCATGTATTAAGAAATTGTAGCTCTTAAAGGAAGTTAATTGCATAGAAATCAAATGAAAACTAAAAGCGCCGAAAGTTTTTAGTTGAATATGAAGCAATTCATCTATAAACTTCGACAGGTTTTATGTATTTATGTTAAGTAAATGTTATTATTGGATAATATAATATTTAAATCATTAACTAAAACATGAGATTTTATAAATATATATAAGATATTGTACTCATATTATCTTCATAAAAAAAGATTTATTTTATTCCTTTGTTTAATTTTCTCTCCGGGACATATATTAAAAAAAAAAGATCTTTTCGCTATGCCATTTGAGGGGAAAAACCCCCTACTTCATTGGTGCTACAACTGATTAATAAGAATTCATAATTAATTTTAATGCTATAAAATATTTTTAATTAGTTTCAAAATGAAAACCTATCCTGAAATCAATATATATGCTTCAGAATCCGTTGGAAAAAATTAATTTGAGCAATAAAAAAGGAGTTAGTTACTTGCAAATAGAATAAAATAAAAAAAAATGTTTATAATTATATTAAGTAAATATTATTGAAGAAATGTTTTTAAAATATATTTATTATAATTATCGTATTAATTAAAAATTTATCTTTTAATATTAAAACTTATTTTGAATTTCTTTCGAAATGAAAACCAACTCAATATTTATCCATCAGATGGCGTGAATGAAAATTCAAATATTAAATCAAATTATCGTTAATTACATTAAAATTAATTAATCATTTAATAATTCAATTATATTTCTTCCATACCTTCTAGTTTCATTGAAATATATAAAAATATATATTAAATTATTAAAGCTTTGGTGGTTGTTTTGCTACGTAGCAATCGAAACGTTGTGTATATGTTTGTATTTTTTGAATAAATTTACAATAACAAATATCAATGTGGTTTAATTTACAAAATTTCATTATAAAAAAAATATTTTTATAAAAAAAACATATATAATACATATAATTATTTTATTAAGTAAATATTGAAAAAATATTACATTTTATAAAATTTATTAATATTAAAATACAAACAAATCTTTATTTTAAAATATAATTTATCTATTGGACTGGGAAATAGGAATCATTTGTTTAAAATTTAAGTGTTTTTTCATTTATAAATTATAATTATAATTAATAATTTATAATTATAATTATAATATTATATTTTTATAATTCATTTTTTTATTTTTAATTATTAATCATTAAAATTACATAGAATATTTGTTTATTTATTAATTTAACAAATATATATATATATATATATATATATATATATATTTAAATACAAAACACTTACTATACTATTGGTCAAAAAATAAGATATTTAAAATTTAATTAACCCTCAATAAACATTTAATAAAATATAAATTTTTGAATAAAAAATACTGTTTTTAAAAAAGTATATTTTAGTCCTGAATAATTTTTTCTTTAAAATAGTTTAGTTTTTGTTCATTTAAAATTAAAATTTATACTTAATTTATTATCTCATCAATATAATTATTTTCAAAAAATATCCAAATCATTCTCTTGTACAATGTTTTTCAAGCTTAATAGAATAGAAAAATAAAGGGAGTGAGAGGAGACGTGGACTAATTCGAATGATTAGAAAATTAGGTACAAACATAGTAAGGTACAACTTCCTCGCAGATGTCACATTTTACTTCGCAACACCAATTAAATCGACAATTACATTGTTTAGTCATGAGCTGAACCCGCAAACGGGGATGTAATCCACATTCACGGCACAATCGACGACAGCTTAATTTTTCATCCAATGGGACATTTTTGCCAGTTTTTCGAGAGCAGAGACGACCTTTCATCCCCGGCCACCCTAATTAATTTAATTAATAATCATTTTATTAATAATAATTCAAAAAATAATTAGAACTAGAGATATACAAATATAATAATTTGAAAGGATATATCTTATATATAAAATTCTCGTGTCACAAAACTTTGAAATCATACTCATCATAATTATGAAATTTTTTATGCATATTCAGTAGGTCTCAAGGCATGTCAGGTTTCTTTTATTAAACCGCTAATTGCTAAGGTGTGTCCAGAGGGTGGTATTTACCTAAAAATAGTTTAGTTAACGTGCTAGATCATAGAGGCACTGCTGACGATAATTTGACATCTATATATATCCGACTTATCTTATGACTTTGCACCCTCAGTTCAAAACTCGCAAAGGCTCATTTTTTTTTTAAGTATTAAATATTTTTTTATACAAATTTATTAATTTTTATTATTTTAATATTTTATTAAATTATTTTATTTTATTAAATTAAATTTTATTATTAAATTTTATTTTATTAAATTAATAATTATGTCAATTAATTTTTTCTGCATAAATAAACATATATAAAAAACTATATATAAAATTTGAATTTTCATTAATTCATTCATTTAAAATGATAATTAAAGAATATCTTATTCAAAATAAATTGTTAAATAAATCTGATCTAAATATTTTCTTGATTTGTTCCTTTAAAATATAATAAATAATTAAATTAATCCCTACTAGGGCCTCGGAGGGAAGGTAACAGCTTTCTCCTCCTTCTTGGGAATACCCATATTGCCATCCCCAGCGTCGACTATCTATATATGTATATAAAAAAGGTTTTTGTCTGCACATTGCTCAGAATTTAAAAATTATTGTAATATTTCACTTTTTATTTTAAATTCTAATATTCAAATATCAATTCAATTAAATAATTTATTATTTTCTTCTTTTCTATTTGAAAGTGAAAGGTTAAAAAAACAGAATATATTTTTTTTAATGTTTTATGAATACAAAAATATTTTCAAAACGTTAATTAAAATGACTAAATTATATTATTTTTGTTTTTGTTTCAATTATTAATTTCAACTATATTTTAATGATTTCTTGGTTAATTAAAATATGTTTTTTAAACAAATGATATAAACGAGATGTTTTAAATTTGTCTTTTTTATATTGAGTATTTTTGTAAAATTAAAATTTGTTTTAAATCAAAATTATTGTATTCTATTATATTTTTTTTATTAATAGGCTGCATTTTATATTTTTAATTTTTAATAAATTCTCTTTTTTGATATGATATTAATAAAAAATAATATTAAATTATATATAAATTTAAAAATTAGAATATTTGAATTTTTTTAAATTTTAACACATGTAATCAATCATATGCATTAAGAATGGAAAATTTTGAAAATCAACTTGGTATTAAATTCAGAAAAAAAAATGAGTGTTAAGAAATTAAATTGCCTGGATAGGTAAATGGCCTGGAAGAGGAGGCAATTTATAATTTTATTCTAATTCAGATTTAGGACAAATCGGACAATATTTAGTAACAAAATCTTAATATACAAAATATAGAATAATTGAATGTAATCACGAAGGATAATAATATTTGAGAAGAATTTAAATTCGGGAAACGCCTGTTATCATGCAGTAAAGAGGCTTTTCTCACACATCAAAATTATTATAAAAAGGAATCAAAATTAAAATAATAAACCAATTATTTTGCCTGTTGTATTATATGGGTGGGACGCATGGTCTATGACCCTGGGAGATGAGAGTAGATTCAGAGTATTTGAGAATATGATTCTTTCCAGCATTTATTGGCCAAAGAAAGATGAGGCCACCGGGGAATGGCGGAGACTGCATAACGAGGAATTGCATGACCTCTATGCATCTTCAGAAATAGTTAGGGTTATAAAAGCGAAAAAGCTGCGATAGGCAGGGGACGTGGCTAGAATGGGAGAGGAAAAAGATATTGGATTGGAAAACGCGGTGCGGACACCGATTGGAAAACTTCCGCTTGGAAGACCAAGGACGCGTAGGAAGGGACGTAAGAAAGATGGGACAAGCGCTCAGGATAGGGACACTTGGAGAAATGTGGTTGTTGCGGCCAAGAACTTTCTAGTATCTTTGATCCACATAGATAGATAGATATAACATATACAATAATAATATATATAATTAATTTACTGATTAAATTAAAATATATTTTAAATAAGAACACAAAAAGAAATGAATGTTTTATGTAATATACTGATTGAAATAAAATGGATGAAAACCTTTTACTACTCTTAATCAATTACTATGTACCACTCGGGGGTACAGGGGGCGGAGCCCCCGTCTAGGTGTGGAGAGCGCCGAAGGCGCTCGGAGCTGCTAGTAATATATAAAATAATCCATTTTATTTATATATATATATATATATATATATAGCTATTTAAATATTTAAAAGGTAAAGATTAAGAAAAACAATTGTACTGTTCATACATCAGCTCTATCCTGCCTGCAAACCATCCAACTTAATACTCTGTTCTTTTATAACATGTTCGTCAATTAGAGGTCATTTTCTTATTATTATTGTTGTTAATTATTTAATTTATTATTTAATAGCTGTTGTTATAAAGAGCTTATAAAATTAACTTTTATCATAACATATAAGATATTGAATGAAGAAAGATTGATTTGGTATACTTTTATATAATATTTAGACTTTAAATAAATACATAAATAATTCTTACCAGTTTTGATGTTAGCTTGACAGTAATTTTGACTCTCTTTGGAATAAATCAAGTGAAATTTGGAATTTGAAGTGGGTTTTGAAACTTGAATATGAGTGTTGCCGATAACATAATTATTTTCCAACATGAAGTCAATTCTACATTTATCAACAAAAATTATAAACAAATTTAAAAAATATTTAAGAAATATAAGAAGTAGCAAGAAAATATAAAAGATTCTTGAGGGACAAAAAAAATTCAATTGGAAAATTAATATATAGTGAGAAAGTAAGAAATATACATGAGATATAAGAAATAAATCAAATATAATTTATCTTAATATATTTTATGATCTAGGATATTAATGTTTCTGATCTGTGCAATTTTTAGCAATTGAACTAAATTTAGCAATAGAACAGACAACAGAGATAAACAAAATAACTTATACCCTCGATACATTGCTAATTAACCAACAAAATAACTCAATTATAATTTTTGATATGATTAACGTTTTTAAAAGAACTTTCAATAACATAAAAATATTAAGGATACTAACTTTAAAGCTTTGGTGTAAAGATGCTTAAGTTTTTGTGAAATTTTATAATACGGCCTCACTCTTTTGGAACAGGTTTTTGTAGTACAACTTCCTGATAATCCATGACATCGACAAATATAACTGAAGAATTCTTTAGTTATCTGAAAAATTTAATGAAAATATACATACATTGTTATTATTATTATTATTATTATTGACGGTTTTAACGCACTTAAACATGAAGGCCCATTTGTGTCATGAAGTAAGTTTTTTTTTTACTGTATTAGTAATCAAGCCATTTTCGCTAGGGCACATCCAGATAATCAGGATACTGACTAAACCCTGACCGATTCCATTGTATCATGCCCCCCCCCCCATTCAGAGAATGGACCCCTTGATTAGAAAAATAATTTTTATACTTAATTTAATAATATATTATAGTAATATGTTTATATAATAATATTAAATCATTAGTTAAAAACAACTTTTAAATAAATATAATACGCAATAATATAGTTAAAGGTGAGGAAAATATACACATATCTATCTATCTATCTCTATGGCTCTACGGAACTCTCTCGGGCTCCCCACCAATATATTTTTCGCCATTCTTTCCTTTCCCATTCTATCCACGTGCCCCGCCCATCGCAGCCTTCTCGATTTGATAATTCTAATTATATCTGGTCATGCAATTCCTCGTTATGCAGTCTCCGCCATTCCCCAGTGACCTCATCTTTCTTTGGCCCATAAATGATGCGAAGAATCCTATTCTCAAATACTCTAAATCTACTCTCACCTCCTAAGGTCATAGGCCTCACACGCCTACAATACAACCGGCAAAATAATTGTTTTATATATTTTAATTTTTATCTCCTTTGATAATAATTTTGAAAAGATAAGCCCGTTTTTCTGTATGATAACAGGTGTTCCCCGAATGCAACCTCGATTTAAATTCTTCTCGAATATTATTATTCTTTGTGATTACACATATTTAAATTTAAATTTTCAACATTTTCAAATTCTACATTTTGTATGTTAAGACTAAATTTATACAGTGTTCCTCTTTGTTATTAAATATTTGTCTTATCACTATTAATTTCAAGTCCCATCACTTTACATGCCTTAATTTTTTTATGCTATTTTTAATTGCAATTTCCGAATCTCCTATTTTAAGTTGTCTGCCTAACCTAATTCTTAAATTTGTTTTAAATTTGATTTGATTTATCCCCAATCTGTCTAATTACATATTCCAGTACTAAATTAAATAAAATTGGTGATAGTGCGTCCCCTTGTTTTAACCCATTCCGAATTTCGAAAGTTTCTGACAGTTGATTCCCTCATCCTACTCTTCCTTTACTGCTTTCAAGACAAATATGAATCATAAGTACTAGTATTTTTGGAATTCCCATTAAGATCAAAATTTGAAAAAATTTTATCCTGATCTATTGATTCATATGCTTTACTAAAATCTACAAATAATTGGTGAACAGAAATATTGAATTCGCGTTTTTTTCTAATATATATAATATATGATGAATGTGGTTGTTGTTTCATGATTTAATTTTTTGTGGAGAAGAGAACTCATCTCTTCGTCCATCCCCAATTGGAGGAACAGCTCTAATGGAGACAATTTAAGATTTATATTTAATTATAACAAAAGAAAAATGTATATTAAAAATACGGCCATCAATAATATACACATAGATTTAAAAGATATTATATAATGAAGGTTAAAATTATTTATTTACCTCAATGCCGACATTTCGGTTATGATCAGCGGTTGTTAATTCATCGGAATTCAAATCCAAGATTTCTCTGGCGACTCTTTGTGCATAATCCAATGGGGAAGTGCAATTGGGGTCTAAGGTTGTTTTGGTCACATAATTACAGTCGCAATTAGGTAAGATTCCTAGAGTGCAATTTCTAACAATTGCATAGAAGAGGGTCGCGGCAGTGGAGGCGTAAATATAAGCTGCCTCCCGGGTGTCATCCAGCAGCTCTGGTCTAATTTATTTCAAAATATAAATTATTCATTGTAAATCCATTGAATCTAGTTTTATTTAATATTTATGAACTTAATACCTATATACATTAATAAAGTTAATTTTTATTTCAGTATATACAATAAATACAATGAATGGTTAATTTTTTAAAATTAAATTTATCTGATTTATTTCTTTTTAGATTATTTAAATAAACATTTCAAATGAGTTCACTAAATAAATAAATACATTTATTTTACCTATCGAAATCATTTGGATGACAATTCCATTTCATCCACATGAGATCTTCTTTACATTGTTTAAAGGCAAAATTACGTGCTTCTTTAATATAATTAGGCCAATCCATTTTCGACTATAAACCATAAAAATTATATAATTTGAAAAAATAATAAAAATTAAAAATTATTAAAAATAAAAAGTCAATGATTTTAGAGAATGAGATTAGATTCAATGTATTTGAAAATAAAATGTTTCATAATATTTATTCAATTGGAACAAAAAGTGTTCCCTAAAGAGAGAATGGATTAGAAAGGCTGAGAAATGAATAAGAAGTTTGATTATTGATTTATGAATGAAGAGACAGCCGGTAGGCAGGCAATATACAGGTCAATGTAAAAGAATTGAGAAAGAATATATATTAGAAAGAGTATCGGGATTTGGAGGATTGTACTTCTAGAAAGTTTAAAAACTTGAATTAAAAAGAAAATAAGTAAAACTCACCTCTTCCAAATTTTGATCCCTAAAAAAAATAAGACACAATTAGAAAATATTTAATTCAAGGTTTGATAATTTAAAAGTATCAAGAAACTCGATAAGCAAAGGGATGTTATTTGCAATTGATAAAATCATTACACTTATAAATTATTGAACCTGTCATATAAGATTAAACATCTGAAGGTGAGTTTTTAATATTTTTTTATAAGAGTAATATAATATACAGAAAGATAATCATTTTGTACATTTTTACTATCTCGTAAGAGATATTATTGCGATCACGAAAATTTTCAATGTTGAGATTTTGATGTTTTTATACGTTTTAAAGGTTCCTGAATCATTTTCACTAAGGTTGAGAAAAATGTCTGTGTGTTTATGTATGTGTGTGTGTGTGTGTCTGTTTATGTATGTATGTGTGTGTGTGTGTGTGTGTGTATGTAAGTAACCAAGATTACGCAAAAACGGTTTGAGCTAGAATGATGAAATTTGGTACATGAGCATTATTCAAAATTCGTAGTTTTCTATCAACTTTTGAGAAATGTAGCTCAACCGGAAGAGGGTCATTACTTACAACGTTTTGATTTTTTTTCCTCTAAAGTGACCGTAAAAATAAAGATATATGTTTGATAATTTTTCACATGATTAATAATTGTATAAAACTGTTATATATAGAATTTCAGCTTGATTGATTCGCTGAAATTACCAGAATTAATTTTTTAACACTGCAAATCTCACGCGCCAACACGTGACGTGGTGCCATCAACAAAAAGCCAAACATGCGCTGGTTTAATATTTATTATTTATAATTTATAATTAATTAAATTTAATTTAAATATAATATATTATGTTATTTAATCCAATTCTCAAATTGCGAGATAGTCGAGTGGAGACACTCCAGCTTATTTTAAATTAAGAAAAAAACTAATAAAAATGATTTTTCTCGAGAATAAAACCAATACAAAGTGCATGATTCGTGGTGATATGTAAAAAATCTCCTCATGTGAAATTTGGTGCGAAAATAACCCTTACCTTCCTATCGTCGATCGGTAATACTACCACTTCCGGTTTCCGGATTTGCACCAAAAGTTGATCAATTCATCCCACTGATGCATTAAGTAAATATACCAAATTTCATCAAAATCCGTTGAGCCGTTCAGGCTGTACACATCTATACCGACGGACGGACGGACGGACAGATATCATGCTAATAATACTTTTTTCTGTTAAGAAAATTCATGATTCGTGGAGATATGTAAAAATCTCCACATGTGAAATTTGGTGTGAAAACAATACCTCCCTTACTATCGTCGGTCGGTAAAAAACAAAAAAATTATTGAAGCCTTCTGCTGGCTAAATAATAAAACATGATAGCTAAATTGAATGTAAATGAATTTATATGCAAACTTTAATTTTATTTCGTAAACTAGAAGAAACAGAAATATAGAATATAGGGAAAGTTTCTTTGAAATTAAAAAAGGAATCCATTGGTAAAGTTTCATCCAAATCCCCGAAGCTTTCTGTTTTGTAAACAAATAGCAAATTATTTTTAATCAACTGACAAAACAAGAGTTTTTCTATTCGTAGGAGCGTTTTCCTTTCACTTCATTGATCAATATTTTTAAAATATATTCTCGTTCCCCACAGGTGGAGAATCATAGCTGTATATAATCAAATAACTTACAATTATTTTTTATTTAGAAATTCACATTTACTCCTATTTCTAGATAATTTATAAAATTGGATTAATAAAATATTAAATAAATTAATCAAAATAAAAAAAATAAACAAATTATCATCAAATAAGAGATTTTTTTTCCTTTCTAATTGACTAACAATGCAACTAATATTTTTCATATTTATAACCTACTATAGAAAGGTTGATAGATAATAGTTAATAATAAATTAATAAATAAATTCAATAATTCAATCTCTTTCAAAGAAAAATTGAACAAACTTGATTGTCATCTTAAAATGAAAAAATTATAATAGTAAAAGTGGTTCCGCATGGAACCTAAATTAAAATTAATTTAAATTACCGCCCTTCGACTATGTTTATATATTAATTAAATGAAGTAATTATAAATGTTAGTGTTAAGTAATTATAAAATTTATATCGAGAATTTTAAGTTAATTTCATTTATAATTTTAAATATTTATTTTTTAATAGTCTATCGTATTTGTATTAATCCCTCTTTTTAGCCCTTCGAGCAAAATTAAATAGATATTAAGGATCATCCCACTTTCGATTTTTCAGGAACAAAAGTTTTCTTTAATTATTTAGGCCTTACAAGCCGTTGTTAGATGTATCAAGCGGATACAGTAAAAGTAAATATTATTAAATTAATAAAAAATTATATAGAATAAAATAAATATTAAATAAATAATTCAGCAATATAACAATTGGACATAAAATAGTTATATTAATTATTATCAGCATTTAATATCAGAAGTTTATTAAAAATAAAATAATAATTTCGTCTCGAGAGATCCATTGAATAAAAAGCCAAAAAATAAAAACTATATTAATGGAGAAATTATTAATAAAATAAATAATCCAATTGAAAATATATTCGACTGAATTATATATATTTTTCCCTAAAATTTATTATAAAAATAGATTCACATTTTGATTTATTAAAAAGTAAAGTTATCATTATCTTAAAAATGAAATAAAAAACCAAAATTCTAACAAAAATTACTTATTTAGAACAATTTTGATTAATTTGTATATCACATATAATCATAAATTATATTTGTAGATATTATATCTACAAATTAATAATATTTAAAATTAAAAAATTCAACTATTTTACTACTATACAATTTTCAAATTATTTTTATTATTTTTAGATATTTTTTAATATCTTTAATTAAATTCAATAAAAAAATGCACTAATTCAGTAGATTTCTTTTAAGTAATGTAAACTAAAATCAAACAAGAAAAATATAAAATTGAATAAGAATAATTAACTTAAACGATTCTGCGAAGTTTCAATTTTAATGATTTAATTAATTTATGCGCATTACAATTGTTACACTATCACCGTTATATATTTTCTTAGTTTGATTTTAATTTATTTAATTCATTAAAATGTATCAATTAGTACCTACACGGTGAAATCTATTAATTTTATATATTTTTTACTTACTTAAGTTGTTCAAGTCCCTCATAACACCCGTTTCATCATTGTTAATTAAGGAATCCAAGAAAACATTTGAATAAATGATCAAGATTTTCAAGTAGAAATAATAGAACTATAGCGTGAAGCAAAATAATTAAATTAATTACATTAGTTATTAAATCAAAAAGTTTGCCTATCCAAGTCATATCCATTTTGTTTAAAGGTTTAAAGAGTGGGTATTAAAAAACACACCGAGAATGGCTAAGGATATAATGATTAGTTTCTCTAACATTCAGTGTGATTATAAGATGCTTCTGGGAAACCATTGAATAACATTAAAATAGAATTTAATAATATATATATATAATTTTTAGAATTTTATTTCAATTTTTCTTATATATAAGCTTTAAGATTATTTGAAAAATAAATAAGTTGACCTGTGGCCAGGCAGAGAACCGACCGACGGTTTGAAATAAATTAATTTCAAGCTACCTTTAGCTACATTGAATTTTTATCTCCAATGAAGTAATCAGAGAGATAGATTGAAATGTATCTATTAATGCAATAAAAAACAGGCATAGAACATAAATATTTTTATTTATCGTCGATCGGTAATACTACCGTTTCCGGTTTCCGGATATACACCAAAAGTTGATCCATTCATCATACTGATGCATTAAGTAAATATACCAAATTTTATCAAAATCCGTTGAGCCGCTCAAGCTGTACACAACGGATATACGGACAGACAGACGGACGGACGGACAGACATCAGGCTAAAAATACTATTTTCTGTTAAGAAAATGCATGATTCGTGGAGATATGTAAAAATCTCCACATGTGAAATTTGGTGTGAAAACAATACCTCCCTTACTATCGTCGGTCAGTAAAAATCAACTTATGACGAGAAAATTGTGATATATATATATATAATAAATAAATTCAAGCTTTTAAATTTTATTATATTTAATTTATTGCATGAATGATTTAAGAAAATATTAATATAAATTATTAGGAAAAAATTATAAAATATTTGCTTGAATGTTCATACATTTCTGATAAACGTGCAATCATAAATAAATCAATAATATAAATAAAAAGATTATTTACGATTAACTTTGTGTAGTGGGTTATGAATGTTTTATAACAGACACAACCTGCTAACAAGAATTACTATTTAAATTTTTTTTTATTCTCAAGAAGTCGAATTATGGGCAGAATATTTTTCCCACACAGCATTGTTTCTTTGTGAATTTATTGCTAACAAAATTCTACTCTATTTTCTCATTACACATCCATGTAAGAATAAATAAATTTTATTTTATTTTGAATATACACTATTCCTAAAACCATTTAACAAATTGTCTTTAATTTATACTAGAACTATATATATATATATATATATATATATATATTATTTTATAACAGTTTGGTGTATTTTTCAAAAATTATTAATATATAGTAAATATAGTTATATTTAATTACAAAAAAAATAATAAAAACTAATATAAAAAGAAATAGTACTTACGAGTAGGTTGTCGGGATGAATAAAACATTTGAAATTGCAAGAAAGACGTAGATAACTGGTAGATTCATAGTTGAATTAGAAATTTATGATTGGCAATTGAGATATTATGTATGAAATAAAATTTCACGAATGTGTTTATATTTGTCGAGTGATGGGTATTTAAAGGGTCCTTAAGAAGGTGGAGTTATCCTGAAAAAAAAAGAAAACTATTTTTCAGACTTATGATTGGTTGTAAGGAAAATTCACCTTTTTCATCCCCTCTCTCAAATATATTGAACACCTTAACAAAATATATTTAAAAATTTGTAAGATTTATATAGAAGAGTAAATTAATATATTTATATATTTTCATTTTAAAAATTTTAATTTGATTAAAATTGTAATTCGTTGTTGAATTTTTTTTATCTAAAAATTTTAATTAAAATAATAATTTTTAAAATAATAATATACTTTGAAATTATTACTTTAGTTATTATTTTTTAATTGAATTTAAAACGTACATTAATTATTATCAATATGTTCTATTAAAAAAATATTTAATTTTTCTTATTTATTTCAAATATATTTATATATATATATATATTATTTATATTTATTTATATATATATTCAAATATATTTATATATATATAGTACGTACATATTTTCAAAAATAAAATTTATTATATATATATATATATATATATGCTTTACTTGTCAAATCGATTAACACCACAATTTAAATTACTTTAAATTTTAATTTCAGAACGCTTGTTGGAGTAAAAATTCTAATCAAAAAATAATAATGTAATAATAAAAATTAACATCATTAAATAACAATATTTTTTGGCTATTGAAACATATATAATTTATTTCAGAAGTATATCTGATTAATTTCATGCTCGAATGAAAATCGTGACAAATGTTTAGTTTATAAAACGAAATAGACTGTCTATCTCAAATAGCATATACCTGTATTTTACTAATTTGATTTTTCAAAAACAATCTCTATTTCTTTAATTGAAATTGGGGGAATTTTATTTTGATAAATTATAATAGTAAATTGTTAATTGTTAGTGCCTCATTTTGTAATACCAAGATAGAAAAATTATTCATCAGTTGCCTTGTATAATTTCCATAGAATAAAATACTGTGAACGCTCTATATAAGCAACCTCTCTATAAGCAACATTCTTTATAAGTAACTTCGATACAAACAACTTTGTTTAGTTCCATTGTTCTGTATAAGCAGTATAAGAGCAACTTATTTTTTAAAGCTAAATATTTGAGTTGACAGCTGTTCACAGCAACATAACCTCAAATTGTAAAAAATTATGTTATTGGAATATGTTTGTGTTTTGTGCTGCCAATATGGAGTTAATTTCTGTTAATTAGAATAGTTACCTATATTTATTCTGACACAGTTTAGTTAGTAAAAGAAATAACTAAAAATATTATTTCAGACGGTAAGTATTTTTTTATGCTCCTAAAAACAACTTTTCCCAATAAGAAACTTTTTTATTGAAATTGGTTCAAATGAGTTGCTTATATAGTAATTATAAATTTCAAATTCATTGTAAATTGTTTTTTTTTTAATTTTAATTGTTATAACATTAAATTAGAAGATTTTAATTAGAGTTATTTGGAAAATGGATATAATGATGAATAATGTATTAATTAATTATTATTATATATAGGGGTATAATATAATTAATTGTAATTAATCAATATTATATATATATACTAGCTGCTCCGAGCGCCTTCGGCGCTCTCCACACCTAGACAAGGGCTCCGCCCCCTGTACCCCCCCGAGTGGTACATAGTATTTGGTTAAGAGTAGTAAAAGGTTTTCATCCATTTTGTTTCAATCAGTATATTACGTAAAACATTCATTACTTTTTGTGTTCTTATTTAAAATATATTTTAATTTAATCAGTCAATTATTTATATATATTATTATTGTATATGTTATATCTATCTATCTCTGTGACTCTAAGGAACTCGAAAGTTCTTGGCCGCAGCAACCACATTTCTCCAAGTGTCCCTATCCTGAGCCCTTGTCCCATCTCTCTTACGTCCCTTCCTACACGTCCTTGGTCTTCCAAGCGGACGTTTTCCAATCGGTCTCCGCACCGTTTTCCAATCCAATATCTTTTTCCTCTCCCCTGCCTATCGCAGCTTTTTCGCTTTTATAACCCTATTTCTGAAAAGGCAATAGAGGTCATACAATTCCTCGTTATGGAGTCTCCGCCATTCTCCGGTGACCTCATCTTTCTTTGGCCAATAAATGCTGGAAAGAATACTCTGAATCTACTCTCATCTCCCTCAGGTAGGCAAAATAATTGGTTTATATATTTTAATTTTGATTCCTTTTGATAATAATTTTGATGAGATAAGCCTCTTTACTGCATGATAACAGGCGTTTCCCGATTTCAACCTCGATTTAAATTCTTCTCAAATATTATTATCCTTCCTGATTACATTCAATTTTTCTACATATTCAAATTCTACATTTTGTATATTAAGATTTTGTTACTAAATATTTTTTCTTATCACTATTAATTTCAATCTGAATTAGAAGAAAATTATAAATTGCCTCCTCTTCCAGTCCATTTGCCTATCCAGGCATCTTAATTTCTTAACACTCCGTTTTTTTTAAATTTAAAATAAAAGGAGATAAATAGTTTTAAATTATATTCGAATGGTCTATTATATTCTATATATCAGTATTTTTTTCTGAATTTAATACCAAGTTAATTTTCAAAATGTTCCATTCTTTATCCATATGATTAATTCTTCTTCTTCGTTGTCGATAACTTCCTAGCGGAAGTGTCGTGGCCCTAATAACTGCACAGGAGTCATAGGGTGTTCATGGGAAAATTTGACCGAAGTGGTTTCCCCTTGCCTTCTTAATAAATTAATATGATTAATTACATGTGTTAAAATTTAAAAAAATTCAAATATTCTAATTTTTTAATTTTATATACAATTGAATATTATTTTTTATTAATATCATATCAAAAAAGAGAATTTATTAAAAATTAAAAATAAAAAAAGAAGCCTATTAATAAAAAAATATAATAGAATACAATAATTTTGATTTAAAACAAATTTTAATTTAAAAAAAAAATACTCAATATAAAAAAGACATAAATTTAAAACATCTCGTTTATATCATTTGTCTAAAAAACATATTTTAATTAACCAAGAAATCGTTTTTGCACTTAAAATATATTTGTAATTAATAATTGAAACAAAAACAAAAATAATAAAATTTTGTCATTTTAATTGAAGTTTTGAAAATATTTTTGTATTCATAAAAGTTTAAAAATAATATATTCAGTTTTTTTAAGCTTTCACTTTCAAATAGAAAAGAAGAAATATTCAATTTTATAGAAAGAATAAATAAAAATGAATTTAAATATGATCTAAATATTTTATTAAATAAATTTAAATGAGAACTTTTAGAATAAATTATTTAATTGAATTGATATTTAAATATTAGAATTTAAAATAAAAAGTGAAATATTATAATAATTTTTAAATTTTGAGCAATATGCAGACAAAAACCTTATATATATATATAGATAGTCGAGCTGGGGATGGCAATATGGGTTTTTCCAAGAAGAGAAAGTTACCTCCCCCCCCCCCGAGGCCCTAGTAGGGATTAATTTAATTATTCATTATATTTCAAAGGAATATTTTAATATCATTTTAAATGAATGAATGAAAATTCAAATTTTATATAGTTTTTTTATATATGTTTATTTATGCAGAAAAAATTAATTGACATAATTATTAATTTAATAAAATAAAATTTAATAATATAATTTAATTTAATAAAATATTAAAATAATAATAATAAAAATTAATAAATTTGTAAAAAAAACTATATAATACTTAAAAAATAATGTGCCTTTGCGAGTTTCGAACTGAGGGTGCAAAGTCATAAGATAACGCCCTAGCCCACCCACCTACGAACAATTCCTGTTTGCAAGTTCCCTATTAGAATTTATATAGATGTCATATTATCGCCACCAGCGCCTCTATGATCTAGCATTGTAACTAAACTAATTTTATTTAAATTCCACCCTCTGGACACACCTTACCAATTAGCGGTTTTATAAAGGAAGTCTGACATGCCCTGAGACCTACTGAATATACATAAAAAATTTCATAAGAATCGGTCCAGCCGTTTCGGAGGAGTATTTTTTCAAATTTTTGTGACACGAGAATTTTATATATAAGATATATATATATATATACCTATATATTTAAAAACTAACCAATAATTAAAACAAACTTAAAATAAATAAATTTTCTTTAAAAGGCATATGAATAGATTAGTTAATATATTTACTATTTTATTATTTTTTTTATTTCAATATTAATCTAAAATTTTTCAATTTTGGAAGTACCCAATCACACTACGGGAGACCCTCCCACCACCCTAACTGCTTGTTAGATACCCTAAATGTGGTCATCACATAGAAGACTCAAGAGGAAATGGCCCCAGGACATACTCCGAGTCTAGAAATTAACACTGCGGTGAGCCCCACTGGGGGCTCTCACCTTGTACATATATTCCCTCCCCCCTCCCCTCGCCCCTCGTCCATCCCCATCTCCTCACACCTCCAAGTTAATATATGTTGACACCCCTTCTGCCCATAGAATTCGCATAATGATTGTAATGATGATTGTGATGATTGTAATTCTGATCGCAGAATAAAAAATTAAAAAAAAAAAAAATTTTGGAAGTAAATACATATATATATTTTAAACTTGAAACAATATTTATAAATAACTACGTTAAGTTGATTTGAAAATATCAAAATTAATTTTTATTTTTTTCAAAATTTAAATCAAATTTTAAAAAATCTGGAGTGTCTCCACTCCACTATCTCGCAAATTTGAATTGGATTAATTAACATATATTATATTTAAATTAAATGTAAATTAAATTATAAATTAAAATTAATAAATAATATTTATTAAACCAGCGCGTGTTTGGCTTTTTGTCACGTTACGTGCTGGCGCGTGATTGCCAGTCATCGGGTTAAAAAATTAATTCCGGTACTTTCAGCGAATCAATCAAGCTGAAATTCTATATATAGCAGTTTTATATAATTTTTAATCATGTGAAAAACTAACAAAAATATATCTTTATTTTTACGGTCACTTTAGAGGAAAAAAAATCAAAACGTTGTAGGTAATGACCGTCTTCCGGGTGAGCTACATTTCTCAAAAATTGATAGAAAACTTGAACAATCCCCGTATACCAAATTTCATTATTGTAGCTCAAACTGTTTTTACGTAATTTTGTCTACATACACACACCCATTTTTCTCAACCTTAGTGAAATGACCTTCAAAACGTATAAAAACATCAAAATCTCGACATCGAAATACTATCTCTGGCGAGATAGTAAAAATGTAAACCATAAATTTAAGAAATCTATCAAATCTTAATAAATTCAGAATCATCATCTAGTAAATATTATTTATTTCAGAATTTTATATTGAAAATTGAAATAAAAATTTTTAGAAATTCCAATTTTTATGATTATAATAAAAAATACCTACAATTTGAAATCGTATTTATAAATTTTATAGATTTTATTTTTGTGTTTGCTGACTGATTCAGAATGAGATTTTTTTATATATTACTAGCTGCCCCGAGCGCCTTCGGCGCTCTCCGCACCTAGACGGCTCCCCCCCGAGTAAAAGGTTTTCATCCATTTTGTTTCAATCAGTATATTACATAAATCATTCATTTCTTTTTGTGTTTTCTTATTTAAAATACATTTTAATTTAATCACTAAATTAATTATATATATTATTATTGTATATGTTATATCTATCTATCTATGTGACTCTAAGGAACTCGAAAGTTCTAGGCCGCAGCAACCACATTTCTCCAAGTGTCCCTATCCTGAGCCCTTGTCCCATCTCTCTTACGTCCCTTCCTACACGTCCTTGGTCTTCCAAGCGGACGTTTTCCAATCCAAAATCTTTTTCCTCTCCCATTCTAGCCGCGTCCCCTGCCTATCGCAGCCTTTTCGTTTTTATAACCCTAACTATTTCTGAAGATCCATAGAGGTCATGCAATTCCTCGATGTGCAGTCTCCGCCATTCCCCGGTGACCTCATCTTTCTTTAGCCAATAAATGCTGGAAAGAATACTTTGGATCTACTCTCATCTCCCAGGGTCATAGACCTTGCGTCCCACCCATATAATACAACAGGCAAAATAATTGGTTTATATATTTTAATTTTGATTCCTTTTGATAATAATTTTGATGAGATAAGCCTCTTTACTGCATGATAACAGGCGTTTCCCGATTTCAACCTCGATTTAAATTCTTCTCAAATATTATTATCCTTCGTGATTACATTCAATTTTTCTACATATTCAAATTCTACATTTTGTATATAGATTTTGTTACTAAATATTTTTTCTTATCACCATTAATTTCAATCTGAATTAGAAGAAAATTATAAATTACCTCCTCTTCCAGCCCATTTACCTATCCAGGCATCTTAATTTCTTAACCCTCCGTTTTTTTAAATTTAAAATAAAAGGAGATAAATAGTTTTAAATTATATTCGAATGGTCTATTATATTCTATATATCAGTATTTTTTTCTGAATTTAATACCAACTTGATTTTCAAAATGTTCCATTCGTTATCCATATGATTGATTACATGTGTTAAAATTTAAAAAAATTCAAATATTCTAATTTTTAAATTTAAATACAATTGAATATTATTTTTTATTAATATCATATCAAAAAAGAGAATTTATTAAAAATTAAAAATTAGCTGGAGTGTCTCCACTCGACTATCTCGCAATTTGAATTGGATTAAATAACATAATATATTATATTTAAATTAAATTTAATTAATTATAAATTATAAATAATAAATAATAAATATTAAACCAGCGCATGTTTGGCTTTATGTTGATGGCACCACGTCATGTGTTGGCGCGTGAGATTTGCAGTGTTAAAAAATTAATTCTGGTAATTTCAGCGAATCAATCAGGCTGAAATTCTATATATAGCAGTTTTATACAATTATTAATCATGTGAAAAATTATCAAACATATATCTTTATTTTTACGGTCACTTTAGAGGAAAAAAAATCAAAACGTTGTATGTAATGACCCTCTTCCGGTTGAGCTACATTTCTCAAAAGTTGATAGAAAACTATGAATTTTGAATAATGTCCATGTACCAAATTTCATCATTCTAGCTCAAACCGTTTTTGCGTAATCTTGCCTACATACATACACACACACACACACACACATACACACACACACATACACACACACACACACACATTTTTCTCAACCTTAGTGAAAATGATTCAGGAACCTTCAAAACGTATAAAAACATCAAAATCTCAACATCGAAAATTTTCGTGATCGCAATACTATCTCTGGCGAGATAGTAATAAAAAAAGAAGCCTATTAATAAAAAAATATAATAGAATACAATAATTTTGATTTAAAACAAATTTTAATTTTAAAAAAAAATACTCAATATAAAAAAGTCATAAATTTAAAACATCTCGTAATATCATTTGTCTAAAAAACATATTTTAATTAACCAAGAAATCGTTTTTGCACTTAAAATATATTTGTAATTAATAATTGAAACAAAAACAAAAATAATAAAATTTTGTCATTTTAATTGAAGTTTTGAAAATATTTTTGTATTGATAAAAGTTTAAAAATAATATATTCAGTTTTTTTAAGCTTTCACTTTCAAATAGAAAAGAAGAAATATTCAATTTTATAGAAAGAATAAATAAAAATGAATTTAAATATGATCTAAATATTTTATTAAATAAATTTAAATGAGAACTTTTAGAATAAATTATTTAATTGAATTGATATTTAAATATTAGAATTTAAAATAAAAAGTGAAATATTATAATAATTTTTAAATTTTGAGCAATATGCAGACAAAAACCTTATTTTTATATATAGACTAGCTGCTCTGCCCCCTGTACCCCCGAAGTATAATGGATGGTTTTTGGTTGAAAGTTTATATGTAAAAGGTTTTCATCTATTTTGTTTCAATCAGTATACATATTACATAAAACATTCATTTGTTTTTGCGCTCTTATTTAAAATATATTTTAATTTATTCAATAAATTATTTAAATATTATTATTGTATATGTTATATCTATCTAACTATCTCTGTGGCTCCATGATACTCGAAAATTTTAGCCCGCAACAACCACATTTCTCCAAGTGTCCCAACCCTGAGCTATAGCTCCTACCCTCTCCCATCTCTCTCACGTCCCTTCCTACATTGTCCACCCTTATTAAAAACTTACGTGAAAATCCAATTATGAGATCAAAATTAAAATTATTTATTCATTTAATCTTAAAAATTAAAAAAGAAGTAATAAAGTCGCATTGTGAATGTTTTCAGTGTGTTAAGTAAGTTAAAAAGGCCAATATGATCAATTGAAATATTGTAAATATTAGAAAAATAAAAATACCTATAATTATTATAAACATTCTTTGTATTGTATTCTTTGCGCTGTTAAATGACAACATGTACATATCAAATTTTAAAAAATGAATTTCTGCAGTTATTGATTAGATATTAATAAAATTTATAGCCTATGTTCAAATAGAGATATGTAAGAATATGTATTTTTATCGAAATCGGTTCAGCCAATTTTGAGTCTATAACGTCAGAATTTCCCAGACAGACATGAAAAATTCTAAAGTTACTTTTGGATTCTAGAGGTATGAAATGCGAAGATATGCAAAAAATTTTAAATTTTGAGCAATGTGCAGACAAAAACCTTATATTATATATATAGAAGATAAGTATACATTGTTATGTTTTTTATTAGACAAAAAAAAATTAGAAATTTTTTAAAGATGTCCCTTGTACACCCTCCATTCCAAAAGAAACCGAACTTTTTAAAAAAAATAGTACCACTAATGCCATCTATTGTAATATTTTACCCGTAGATGGCTTAGTTCCTCATTGACAACTGGTATAAATTTCATGACATTTGGATGCATACAACAAAAGTTATTGCGTTTCAAATGTCAGTGTGTTTTGTACATCGGTCGGAAAATGAGTTTCAAACAAAGAGCTGCAGTTGATTTTTGTGTTAAACTTGGTAAAACTTTTACTGAAACACACCAAATGCTACAAAATGCATATGGTGATGGTTGTCTATCCCGTATGTAAGTTTACGAGTGATTCGGGCGATTCAAATCGGGTAGAGGGACGCTGGATGATGACGAAAGATCAGAACCGGATTTTTACGCTTCAAAAGGAATTATCCACAAAGAATTTGTTCCACCCGGCCAGACAGTCACTGGAGAGTTTTACTTGGGCCTCATGAAGCGTTTGCTGGTAAGAATTCGTCGTATTCGGCGAGAATATCGAGAAATCGGCAGTTGGGCTCTTTTGCACGATAATGCACCATCACATCGTTCGCGACTTGTAACTGAATTTTTGATCAAAAATCACGTTATTCCTTTGCATCATTCGCCGTATTCACCAGATCTGGCTCCGTGCGAAAAATGATTTGTTTCAAAATGTACATTGGTTTTGTGTTTTTTTAAAAAGTTCGGTTTCTTTTGGAATGGAGGGTGTAAATAAGGATTGATCATTTAATTATCGTTCTAAAAGACTATTATATATATATATTTGAAAAAATATCAATGTAAAAGAAAAAAAATAAATTATATATCCCGCTACTAAATAAAAGATTTTAGTTGTGACCTTGGAATCTTGTTCAAGTACATCATTCTTTTTCTTCATTGATAGATCTATACACGTTTTGTTTCTGCTTGAGTGCCAGAAAAAACGAAATACATTTACGAGTATTTTTTTTTATTTTAATTGAAATAAATAAACATAGGTCCACAATTTTGTAATTAAAAGTGCCATTATCTTTAATATTGATGATGAAATTTTAATAAATCTATATTTTAATATTTTATTCATATATCAAATGAATAACTAACTATTGATTATATTTTATTTTAATTCGAAGAATAAGAGTAGGATAGAGATGGTTGAAGAAATGAGGTTGCTGCCGCCAAAAACTTTCGAGCTCAGTAGGGCCATAGAGAAAAATAAAATAATTATATTAACTATTTTAACAAAATAATTATTTTATTAGTTCCTCTATTATATTTGAATTATTATTCTTTATATTTATTTATATTAAACATTTGAATGTTTTTAAATATTATATTAAAAAGATTTATTTATTATTAATCTTACATACCATCTAAATTTTATTATAATTTTTACCGACCGACGATAGTAAGGGAGGTATTGTTTTCACACCAAATTTCACATGTGGAGATTTTTACATATCTCCACGAATCATGCATTTTCTTAACAGAAAAAAGTATTTTTAGCATGATGTCTGTCCGTCCGTCCGTATAGATGTGTACAGCCTGAACGGCTTAACGGATTTTGATGAAATTTGGTATATTTACTTAATGAATCAGTGGGATGAATTGATCAACTTTTGGTGCAAATCCGGAAACCGGAAGTGGTAGTATTAGCGATCTACGATAAGAAGGGAAGGGTTATTTTCACACCAAATTTCACATGAGGAGATTTTTTTATATATCACCACGAATGTATTGGTTTTATCCTCGGGAAAAATCATCTTCATTATGTTTTTCTTAATTTAAAATTATATGACGTCACCCAGCCCTTCATGACGTCACAGCCTCGGGTAAGCGTTGCCGGCGCGACTACTTCAGCTATATATTATAAATAAAATAAAATTAAAAATATTTATGTTATATCCATATCTGTCTTTTATTACATTAATAGATATATTAAAATTATTTGAAATTGTTTCTGTAGCTGGAAATTAATTTATTTCAAACCGTCGGTCGGTTCGGACCTGGCCACAGGTCAACTTATTTTGATAAGATATTCGTAAAATAAATTAGAGATAACAGGACAGTTAAATCAAACTGGAATCGAAAGTCTCTCTCTTCAAATCTTAAATGTGATGTTCATATTGCTTATTTAAATCAATTATTTAATTAATTGTGATAAGTAATATGTGATTTTTCCAATACTAGTCATTATTGTATATATATTTTTAACAATAGTTTTTAGTTAACATAGTTTTTTCTTTCTTTGATTTATTATTATAAAAAAAACATTTTATAACATTTAAGAAATTTTGAATGACTGATTAATAGGGCAAGTCCTGAGAGCTAAAAAAGAAATTCTAATTCTCATTTGAGGAATTTCAAGAAATTATTCATTCTATTTAATTGTCGTAAACAATGGAAATCAAAAATAGTAGAAAACAAGTGGAAGTCAACAGCGTTTACTCACATTCTCGTGGTTCCGGGTTCGAGTCCAGGACTTGGCAAGGCAATTTCTCCAGCTAGGGTATATGGGACGGAGTCAAACCAGCTTCTGGGATCAAAATTGGGAAGCTACTTGATAAAAAGTAGCGCCTCCGATTAAGAAAATCAATGTAAATAGGACTCCTAATTAATATAACCAACTTGATAGGCGCTTGCAGGATGTATATACAAAAGTCAGATGTTTTTTTTATATATAATAAGTAAAGAATTATATTCCAATCGCAAAAACATTAAGAAGCTGCATTATTTTTTAATTTAATTATTTATTTAATGTAAATATTATTAGTGTTGTAAAATAAAAAAATAAAAATCAATGTTTGTTGTATTAAATAAACATACTCTCTCAATATTCTATTTAAAATTGAGTTTTTATTTAATCTCTGATAATATTAATAAAATAATTAAATATATTATATCGTTATTTTGTAATTTTAATTAATATTATGTTTCAAAAAATCAAAATATAACAATGATTCAAGGTGGCTTTGTTAAACATTTTTATATGAATATTATTATTATTATTATTAATTACTCAATTAAACTATTTAGATATTTATATATAAATTTTTTTTTAAAAAAATCATTGATTATCTATATATAAGGTATATGAATAAATTAAGGGAATTATAAGATAAGACAAGTAGAATGAAAGATATTCATAATAATTGTCCCAGCCAATATAACCCTTGCAATTTTTTCAGTTTATAAAGAATTTATTCTTTATAATAGCCAGCGAAGTCACCTTGAATAAATTAAAGATACAGTATGATAATTAAAAAGGAATCGAGGGTTGACCAAGGTCCAATCATATCTCTCTTTCTCTTTCTCGCTCTCTATTTCTCTATCTCTCTCTTGCTCTTTCTCTCTCACACATTATAAAAATCAAAAGCATTGAAAAGAAAAGAGATTCCAATCTCTAATATTTGACACTTGAGAGAAAGAATAAATAAACAAATAAACACACTAATAAATAAAATCTGAGTTTTTAAAGTCAAAATTTGAATATTACGTAATATACCCGCATTTAAATATTATTCTTAACATTATTTCTAAATAAATCAATATATTAAAAGATATAAAATAAATTTCTCATAATATATTAATATGTATTGAAATATTTTATACTTTGTTTTCACTATTGGCAGAGTATAATCTCTATCTAATAAAAATATGAATTCACTTGCTTTAAAAAAAAACATTTTTTTTAATAAAAAATATTTATTTATACATTTTTAAGAATTGACAAAAATATGAATAAGTAAAGTTTTAATTTTTTTCTATCATATTTGAAAATTAGCTGGAGTGTCTCCACTCGACTATCTCGCAATTTGAATTGGAATAAATAACATAATATATTATATTTAAATTAAATTTAATTAATTATAAATTAAAATTTATTAAATAAATTAATTAAATTAATATTTATTAAACCAGCGCATGTTTGGCTCTTTGTTGATGGCACCACGTCACGTGTTGGCGCGTTATTTGCAGTGTTAAAAAATTAATTCTGGTACTTTCAGCGATTCAACAAGCTGAAATTCTATATATAGCAGTTTTATACTATTATTAATCATGTGAAAAATTATCAAACATGTCTTTATTTTTACGGTCACTTTAGAAGAAAAAAAATCAAAACGTTGTAGGTAATGACCCTCTTCCGGTTGAGCTACATTACTCAAAAGTTGATAGAAAACTATGAATTTTGAATAATGCCCATGTACCAAATTTCATAATTCTAGCTCAAACCGTTTTTGCGTAATCTTGTCTACATACACACACACACACACACACATACATTTTTCTCAACCTTAGTGAAAATGATTCAGGATCCTTCAAAACGTAAAAACACATCAAAATCTCAACATCGAAAATTTTCGTGATCGCAATACTATCTCCGGCGAGATAGTATAAATGGAATCTTGACTAATGACTAAAATCTGAAAATTATGTAGTGAAGAGAAATTTATGATTAAATTCGCTCTTTTGTGTCTTGCTCAATAGAATAATTATAATCTATAATATTTTCTTTTCTGATAAAAAAACAATAGATTATTTATTTTATCGATAGTGAGTCAATGACGAAGGGGAAAACTTAAAAAAATATAAAGTTTTAAGAATATCAATTTTTAATAAAAAATCTAATGTATTTTATTTAATTATTTACAGATTACTGACATCCACATTAGGAGGTTTAAGCTTTATTATAATAAATAATAAATAAACAATAGTAATAAATAATAAATATTCTATAATAGAAATAGAAATTGAAGATTGAATTTGTTTTAATTAATTTTTTTTTTCGTTTGCCGAATCAATTAACTCCATTAATCATGTAAAAATAATAATAATAATTATACCGATATATTTTATTTTTAACTTCCAATATGACATTAGATGAAAGATACATGTACAGTTATACACCCCTCAATATTAATTCCTATTTTTCATTTTTAAAATTAAATTAAAAATTCTTACGGACTTCTATCGTTCTGATCATTGATCCTCTACCCTTCCCTTCACCAATTTCTCTTTTTCAAAAATAATCTGGTTTATTTCTTGTCACCTCCCAAAACATTTTCATATATTGAACTTATATTTTTTCGATTGATTCCTATTCTGTTCAGTCTTAATTTTCACAGCCTTCTATAACGCTATTGTCAAGTTTTATTTTTTTTTTACAAAATACTTTTTATTTTACTTTTTTTCATTGACACATTCCCACATTCTTTTTTATTTGTCTTATTGTGTGTGTAGACAAGATTACGCAAAAACGGTTTGAAAATGTACAAAACTACTTTCAAATAATAAATTATATGATGCAACATGATTAATTAATAAAACAATATAAACTTGATAAAACAGATATATAACAATATGCTAAGCCAGATATTCAATTCAAAACTCAATTTTGAAATTTCAGCTTTTAGCATGATCATAAATGACAATACCAAAATATTCAACCGAAAAATATAGTGAAACATTTGAAATCAAATTTAATTTGATTTTGGGTGTACATAATTAGACTGTAATATGTCTAATATAATAATTCTCTATTTTCATACAATCAATTTTATTTTTCAGTCCTTCTCCTTCCCTCTTTCAACTTGACCAGGTTGTTTCTGGGAAATAATTCTTTGGAAGTAAAATTTTAGAAAACATTAAAAAACGCCTTTCAATATACCAGTCCAA
Organism: Labia minor; assembly: GCA_963082975.1. Classification (NCBI taxonomy): domain Eukaryota; kingdom Metazoa; phylum Arthropoda; class Insecta; order Dermaptera; family Spongiphoridae; genus Labia; species Labia minor. The sequence goes on from OY720348.1 coordinate 2,556,084, forward strand.
GGGCTGCTTGGAGTAAGTCTTGCTAGTGACAGCTATTTATAAACAAAAACTTTAATAATAATTTTTAAAATTAATTAAAATAATTATTAATATTGAATCCTTTTTGGGTTTTCGGTTTCGTTTTTACCTATATTTACTTATATATGATGAAATATTTGTAGATGTTTTACAACTTTTTACTAACTCGCCAGAGATAGATAGTATTGTGATCACGAAAATTTGTTTTGAAGGTCCCTGAGTCATTTTCACTAAGGTTGAGAAAAATGTCTGTGTATGTGTGTGTGTGTGTGTGTGTGTGTAGACAAGATTACGCAAAAACGAAAAATAGAGAAACAGAAAAGTATTATTTTTTAAATTTAATATTAGCTCTACAACAACTATATAAAGTACCTTGAACACAGAGCTATCGCTCAACCCTTTAACAAATTTATACAATTTATTATTATAAACTTTAAAAATTGTAAAATTTTTAAATTAGTTATTACAATTGTTAAATGGGTTTTCTAAAAATGATTCATACAAATTTTGTTTCCTAAAATGGTACAAATTAATTAAAATAACTTGATTTATATTTCAAGATGAAAAATATATTCAAATATACTTGATAAAATATTTGTTCCTATAAAATATATATATATAATTGTTCTTATAATTAGATGGCTTCAGCTTTATATTGTTCAAAGTAGCAATAGCTTATCGACTGTGTCGTTCAAGGATTACTACTGATAATAATATAAATTCTGAAATTATATTAACACTTGTCTATTTTTACTATCTCGTAAGAGATAGTATTGCGATCACGAAAATTTTCGATTTTGAGATTTTGATGTTTTTATGCGTTTTAAAGGTTCCTGAATCAATTTCACTAAGGGTGAGAAGAATGTCTGTGTGTGTGTGTGTGTATGTAACCAAGATTACGCAAAAATGGTTTGAGCTAGAATAATGAAATTCGGTACACAGGCATTATTCAAAATTCGTAGTTTTCTATCAACTTTTGAGAAATGTAGCTCAATCGGAAGAGGGTAATTTAAATAAAATAGATGTGTTAATTAATCCAATCTAAATTGCGAGATAGTCGAGTGGAGACACTCCAGATTTTTTCCTCTAAACTGGCCGTAAAAATAAATATATAGGTATGTTTGATAATTCTTCACATGATTAAAAATTGTATAAAACTGCTATATTTAGAATTTCAGCTTGATTGAATAGCAGAATTAATTTTTTAACACTGCAAATCACGCGCCAACACGTGACGTGGTGCCATCAACAAAAAGCCAAACATGCCCTGGTTTAATAAATATTATTTATTAATTTTAATTTATAATTTATAATAAATTAAATTTAATTTAAATATAGTATATGTTATTTAATCCAATTCAAATTGCGATATAGTCGAGTGGAGACATTCCAGCTTATTTCTAAATCTTTTCTAATCAGTCTTGCCGCATTCTTAGATAGTATATATAAAATTAGAAGATTATTTTATTAAAAAACAGATCATAAATATAAAAATTTTATTTACAATGATATACAAAAATTTTATTTACCATAAAAAAGTTGGAAACGCTTTTTAATGTCCTTTTATATTATTTCATTTTCCTTTAATTAACCTAAATACCTAAATCACACATTGATTATTTTATTTATTTTTATATTCTATTTGGAAAAAAAATTGTTTCTTTATAATATATACCTTTTTTATGTTAATTGACACAAATAAATAACCAAATTATTTATTTACCTCTTCAATTATTTTCTTAACTTTTTATTATTATATCTCAAATTAATATTATTTTTCTTTCTAACCCTTTTTATAAATTTTATTACAAAACAATATTTTTATCATTTCATTTATACCCTCCCAGTTATCAGCCAATAAATATAGCAATAACTAGATATATCAAGAATATACAAGGATTTCAAAGATATTAACTATTTTAATTTTTATTTTTTATTTTATTATTTATTTTATTACCAGCTTGTTTTACAATTTCAAGACATTTCTACTAAAGTGTTGTTTAATCGTGTCTTAAAAAATTGAAAATAAGATCCAGGTATTGAAAAATTCAATTGTGCATCCCTACATCTCAGTAAGATTCCATTGCCAACATTCTGCGATTTTGCCTACCAAAATATCGAAAATATATATACAGTCCTTTCATCTATATAATTATTAATAATTATCATTTATTTAGTTTTCGTATTAATTTGTTGACAATTCGCTATTATTCGCTGATATTCGTTATATTCTTTGTTTATATATTTTTTTGAATTATTTTTATTATTTTACCTTTTAACTTCATTTATTTCTTAGTTTTATTAAAAAAAAAAAAATTATAATTTTTATCTTGATCTATTTTTCTATTGTTTGAAATATACTCTTCGTCCTTTTTGTTTCCTATTTTCCATTTTCACGGTCATTCACCTTTTTATTACCTTTTTATTGTACCCTTCAGAAACTTTACAGAGTCACGTAAATAGAGACTATTTATGTGTTTTTCCCACTTTTAAGGCGTTTATATTTAACTCCTTGCAAAAACATAGAAATTTGCTATTGAATAACGAATTCGGAATTACTTCCAATTTATTGTAAAGAAATACAATAGCAGTGGGGTGTTTGATCAGGTAATATTTATTTCTTATAAAAGAAGTCAAGTGGCACTTCTTGAAAGTGCTTAATAATTTATCTTTCGCTTTTAGAATAATTTCAAACATCTGTTGAATTGTTTTTATTTAATTCCTACCAAAAAAAAAAAAACTAAGAAAAAATAAAAAAATAAAACCATCTCTTTTTGTTTTAAAATATAATTTAAAATTTATTTTATAATAAAATTAATGAAAATGAATTATCAAATTTAAAATGAATAATTATTATTAATATATGTTTCGAAATTTAAATTATTCAATTATTTTAAATAAATTACTTTGATAGATTAATTTTAATATTATCTTTAATTTTCAGTCATAAAATATATAAATTTTACTACAATATTTATGTATATATAATAATAAAACCTTAATCTTCTTCTTCTACAGTGGCGCAACCAGGATTCGATCCTGGGGGGGGGGGGTTTGACTAGCCGCTCCACCTTCCTATGGCGCCTTCCCCCCCCCCCCCCCCCGGGCTCTCAAAGACAAATTTTCATTAAGATTTTTTTTTATATTAAATATTTAAAAAAGTTTTGTAAATGAAACACTGATTTTACAAAATCTGGCAAAAAAATTTAATTTTGTATTTTATTTACTCGTATTCACAGTTTTAGAAAGAAAATATTTTTTGTATTTATTAAAGCTTTTGTGGTTATTTTGATAATTATTAAGAGAATTTTTATTAAAAGACCACATTATTTGTATAAAATTATTTATTAAATTAAAATAATTGTACAACGTTTCAACTGCTTATTCTGCAGTCGTTTTCAAGTAACCGTACGCTTGCTCCGATTCAAGCGGACTGATGCATGTCGGGACACGTCACCTCTTATATAGGCAGTGATATTGGCGCCAATTTTTGGCTCCAATTTTTACCGCCAATTCTTAATCTCAACATGAAGTCAGCAGCAATTGTCAAAGCAAGCGTTTACAATCAAGAAGTATGATAGTGCATTATGTCTCTAAAATGAAGATACTAAATTATTTCCATAATCAAGATATATACATAAATACACATTAGATTAATTATATTTAATTTAATCTGACAAATTTTACTCATCCAACACTATGTTCCACATCTTATTAAGTCTATATCCATCCTCTTTGTTAATATTATTGGGATGATTATCAATTTCTATAGATTCTTTTATTTTTCTTTTCCACCAATTATTTTCAATATGAAGTGTTTCTACATTATCTAAATTTATTTTATGTCCTGTTGTTGTTAAAATAGCGTCAAAATTGAGGAAACACAACATCAGAGTAACATATAAACCTCATAAACAAATGTCTTCTCTCACCTCAAATATAAAAGACAAAATTAAAAACGAAAATAATGGAGTTTATAAGGTAACTTGTGAATGCAAAAAAGTATACATTGGTGAAACAAGTAGAAAGATTTCTACAAGACTGTCTGAACATGAGAGAGCCATTAGATTGAAACATCCAAATCAATCAGCAATTGCAGAACATGCCTTAACAACAGGACATAAAATAAATTTAGATAATGTAGAAACACTTCATATTGAAAATAATTGGTGGAAAAGAAAAATAAAAGAATCTATAGAAATTGATAATCATCCCAATAATATTAACAAAGAGGATGGATATAGACTTAATAAGATGTGGAACATAGTGTTGGATGAGTAAAATTTGTCAGATTAAATTAAATATAATTAATCTAATGTGTATTTATGTATATATCTTGATTATGGAAATAATTTAGTATCTTCATTTTAGAGACATAATGCACTATCATACTTCTTGATTGTAAACGCTTGCTTTGACAATTGCTGCTGACTTCATGTTGAGATTAAGAATTGGCGGTAAAAATTGGAGCCAAAAATTGGCGCCAATATCACTGCCTATATAAGAGGTGACGTGTCCCGACATGCATCAGTCCGCTTGAATCGGAGCAAGCGTACGGTTACTTGAAAACGACTGCAGAATAAGCAGTTGAAACGTTGTACAATTATTTTAATTTAATAAATAATTTTATACAAATAATGTGGTCTTTTAATAAAAATTCTCTTAATAATTATCAAAATAACCACAAAAGCTTTAATAAATACATTTATGAGAAATATAACCTAAAAATTCAAAAGCAGGTAAGGAGTTATGATGGATTAATTGTTAAAAAAGCAAAATTATTAAGTTCTTTGAATTTCTTAAAAAGATGTCGTGATCAAGATATTATACCAAAAGGCTTTTATATTAAGCGAGTTGTATACACAAAAAGAGCGACTAGCATATATAATAATGCTAGTTTGGCTCTGTTACGAGAACGCATCACAAATATCAGGCAAGTTTTATTTACATTAGACACTGATTTATTCAATATATATAATAATCTAAAATCTGTTTTAACCCAGGAAGAAATTTCTTATTTGCAGCACGTATCCCAGACACACTTTAAATTTACACATAAAAAACAAACCGATATTCAAAAATCAAAATTTGATAAACTTTCATTCAATAAGACTAAAACATCTATTCAGAATTTTGATAATAACAAATTAGTAGTCAATCTATCAAATAAAAGTCTTGACAAAAATACCATCTCAGTGTTAGCAAAAGGACCAAAGTTCTCCATAGCACCGAATAAAATTCCAAAAATTGAGATAGTTAGTTCAATTGAATCATCCTTATATAACTTACCAAACAACATTGCAGAGGAAATTAGATTTGATACGATTAACATACTGAAAAATGCTAAACCACCCAAACCAAATTTGACAAAATCTGAGATGCGTGCTCTGAAGGAAATTAGAAACGATGACTCTCTAAAGATTATCCCTGCCGACAAAGGTAACGCCACTGTTGTAATGAATACAGTGGATTATAAACAAAAAATGGAAAATATTTTGAATTCTTCTACCTACGAAATACAGAAAAAAGATCCAACGGATAAATTCTGTAGAAAACTAAAATCAATAATAAAGAATCTACCTATTGAGGAAAAAGATAAAGATAAATTAAAACCGAAAGATCCACAAATACCAAAAATATACGGTAATCCCAAAATCCATAAAACCAACAAACCTTTAAGACCAATAGTTAGTCAAATCAATTCAGTGACTTACAACTCATCAAAATATCTAGCACATTTGTTAAAACCATTTACAGGTACTAATTTTTCATACGTTAAAAATTCCACCCACTTAGTAGAAATGTTATCAAAAGTAGAAATTACAAAAAATGATATATTGGTGAGTCTGGATGTGGACTCCTTGTACACAAATGTTCCTATTGACGAGACCATTGAGATTATAAAATCAAACATTACATTAGATAAAAATACTCTCGAATTAATAGAATTTTGCCAAAAATCTACATACTTTATTTATGATAAAAAGATTTATAAGCAAAAAGAAGGATGTGCTATGGGTAGTCCACTAAGCCCAGTATTCGCTAACATATTCATGGAAGAATTTGAATCAAAATTGGTCAATAATGCAATAAAGAAACCAAAACTGTTTCTTAGATATGTGGATGATATTTTGATGATTTGGCCTCATGGTAAGGATTCTTTAGTTAAATTTGTAGAAGCAGCAAATAATTTACATAAAAATATAAAACTAAGCGTTGAATGGGAAATAAATGAAGAGTTACCGTTTCTTGATGTATTAATTAAAAAGAAACAGAATAGATTAAGGTTTGATATTTTCAGGAAAACAACTCACACCAACAGATATATCCACGCAGATTCCCACCACCATCCATCACAAAAATATGGAGTGATAAAAACACTGCACAAAAGAGCCGAAGAGATATGCTCAAATGAAAACATTAAAAAAGAAAAACAACGATTGAAGGAAGCTTTCATAAACAATGGCTTCTCGGAATATGAAATTAGGAAATTCAGTAAAACAAAAAAGACAGAAATCAAAAATGAAAATGAAAAACCAATATACAGATCACAAATAACATTACCTTATATAAAAGGAACAACAGAAAAAATAGCGTCAAAATTGAGGAAACACAACATCAGAGTAACATATAAACCTCATAAACAAATGTCTTCTCTCACCTCAAATATAAAAGACAAAATTAAAAACGAAAATAATGGAGTTTATAAGGTAACTTGTGAATGCAAAAAAGTATACATTGGTGAAACAAGTAGAAAGATTTCTACAAGACTGTCTGAACATGAGAGAGCCATTAGATTGAAACATCCAAATCAATCAGCAATTGCAGAACATGCCTTAACAACAGGACATAAAATAAATTTAGATAATGTAGAAACACTTCATATTGAAAATAATTGGTGGAAAAGAAAAATAAAAGAATCTATAGAAATTGATAATCATCCCAATAATATTAACAAAGAGGATGGATATAGACTTAATAAGATGTGGAACATAGTGTTGGATGAGTAAAATTTGTCAGATTAAATTAAATATAATTAATCTAATGTGTATTTATGTATATATCTTGATTATGGAAATAATTTAGTATCTTCATTTTAGAGACATAATGCACTATCATACTTCTTGATTGTAAACGCTTGCTTTGACAATTGCTGCTGACTTCATGTTGAGATTAAGAATTGGCGGTAAAAATTGGAGCCAAAAATTGGCGCCAATATCACTGCCTATATAAGAGGTGACGTGTCCCGACATGCATCAGTCCGCTTGAATCGGAGCAAGCGTACGGTTACTTGAAAACGACTGCAGAATAAGCAGTTGAAACGTTGTACAATTATTTTAATTTAATAAATAATTTTATACAAATAATGTGGTCTTTTAATAAAAATTCTCTTAATAATTATCAAAATAACCACAAAAGCTTCAATAAATACATTTATGAGAAATATAACCTAAAAATTCAAAAGCAGGTAAGGAGTTATGATGGATTAATTGTTAAAAAAGCAAAATTATTAAGTTCTTTGAATTTCTTAAAAAGATGTCGTGATCAAGATATTATACCAAAAGGCTTTTATATTAAGCGAGTTGTATACACAAAAAGAGCGACTAGCATATATAATAATGCTAGTTTGGCTCTGTTACGAGAACGCATCACAAATATCAGGCAAGTTTTATTTACATTAGACACTGATTTATTCAATATATATAATAATCTAAAATCTGTTTTAACCCAGGAAGAAATTTCTTATTTGCAGCACGTATCCCAGACACACTTTAAATTTACACATAAAAAACAAACCGATATTCAAAAATCAAAATTTGATAAACTTTCATTCAATAAGACTAAAACATCTATTCAGAATTTTGATAATAACAAATTAGTAGTCAATCTATCAAATAAAAGTCTTGACAAAAATACCATCTCAGTGTTAGCAAAAGGACCAAAGTTCTCCATAGCACCGAATAAAATTCCAAAAATTGAGATAGTTAGTTCAATTGAATCATCCTTATATAACTTACCAAACAACATTGCAGAGGAAATTAGATTTGATACGATTAACATACTGAAAAATGCTAAACCACCCAAACCAAATTTGACAAAATCTGAGATGCGTGCTCTGAAGGAAATTAGAAACGATGACTCTCTAAAGATTATCCCTGCCGACAAAGGTAACGCCACTGTTGTAATGAATACAGTGGATTATAAACAAAAAATGGAAAATATTTTGAATTCTTCTACCTACGAAATACAGAAAAAAGATCCAACGGATAAATTCTGTAGAAAACTAAAATCAATAATAAAGAATCTACCTATTGAGGAAAAAGATAAAGATAAATTAAAACCGAAAGATCCACAAATACCAAAAATATACGGTAATCCCAAAATCCATAAAACCAACAAACCTTTAAGACCAATAGTTAGTCAAATCAATTCAGTGACTTACAACTCATCAAAATATCTAGCACATTTGTTAAAACCATTTACAGGTACTAATTTTTCATACGTTAAAAATTCCACCCACTTAGTAGAAATGTTATCAAAAGTAGAAATTACAAAAAATGATATATTGGTGAGTCTGGATGTGGACTCCTTGTACACAAATGTTCCTATTGACGAGACCATTGAGATTATAAAATCAAACATTACATTAGATAAAAATACTCTCGAATTAATAGAATTTTGCCAAAAATCTACATACTTTATTTATGATAAAAAGATTTATAAGCAAAAAGAAGGATGTGCTATGGGTAGTCCACTAAGCCCAGTATTCGCTAACATATTCATGGAAGAATTTGAATCAAAATTGGTCAATAATGCAATAAAGAAACCAAAACTGTTTCTTAGATATGTGGATGATATTTTGATGATTTGGCCTCATGGTAAGGATTCTTTAGTTAAATTTGTAGAAGCAGCAAATAATTTACATAAAAATATAAAACTAAGCGTTGAATGGGAAATAAATGAAGAGTTACCGTTTCTTGATGTATTAATTAAAAAGAAACAGAATAGATTAAGGTTTGATATTTTCAGGAAAACAACTCACACCAACAGATATATCCACGCAGATTCCCACCACCATCCATCACAAAAATATGGAGTGATAAAAACACTGCACAAAAGAGCCGAAGAGATATGCTCAAATGAAAACATTAAAAAAGAAAAACAACGATTGAAGGAAGCTTTCATAAACAATGGCTTCTCGGAATATGAAATTAGGAAATTCAGTAAAACAAAAAAGACAGAAATCAAAAATGAAAATGAAAAACCAATATACAGATCACAAATAACATTACCTTATATAAAAGGAACAACAGAAAAAATAGCGTCAAAATTGAGGAAACACAACATCAGAGTAACATATAAACCTCATAAACAAATGTCTTCTCTCACCTCAAATATAAAAGACAAAATTAAAAACGAAAATAATGGAGTTTATAAGGTAACTTGTGAATGCAAAAAAGTATACATTGGTGAAACAAGTAGAAAGATTTCTACAAGACTGTCTGAACATGAGAGAGCCATTAGATTGAAACATCCAAATCAATCAGCAATTGCAGAACATGCCTTAACAACAGGACATAAAATAAATTTAGATAATGTAGAAACACTTCATATTGAAAATAATTGGTGGAAAAGAAAAATAAAAGAATCTATAGAAATTGATAATCATCCCAATAATATTAACAAAGAGGATGGATATAGACTTAATAAGATGTGGAACATAGTGTTGGATGAGTAAAATTTGTCAGATTAAATTAAATATAATTAATCTAATGTGTATTTATGTATATATCTTGATTATGGAAATAATTTAGTATCTTCATTTTAGAGACATAATGCACTATCATACTTCTTGATTGTAAACGCTTGCTTTGACAATTGCTGCTGACTTCATGTTGAGATTAAGAATTGGCGGTAAAAATTGGAGCCAAAAATTGGCGCCAATATCACTGCCTATATAAGAGGTGACGTGTCCCGACATGCATCAGTCCGCTTGAATCGGAGCAAGCGTACGGTTACTTGAAAACGACTGCAGAATAAGCAGTTGAAACGTTGTACAATTATTTTAATTTAATAAATAATTTTATACAAATAATGTGGTCTTTTAATAAAAATTCTCTTAATAATTATCAAAATAACCACAAAAGCTTTAATAAATACATTTATGAGAAATATAACCTAAAAATTCAAAAGCAGGTAAGGAGTTATGATGGATTAATTGTTAAAAAAGCAAAATTATTAAGTTCTTTGAATTTCTTAAAAAGATGTCGTGATCAAGATATTATACCAAAAGGCTTTTATATTAAGCGAGTTGTATACACAAAAAGAGCGACTAGCATATATAATAATGCTAGTTTGGCTCTGTTACGAGAACGCATCACAAATATCAGGCAAGTTTTATTTACATTAGACACTGATTTATTCAATATATATAATAATCTAAAATCTGTTTTAACCCAGGAAGAAATTTCTTATTTGCAGCACGTATCCCAGACACACTTTAAATTTACACATAAAAAACAAACCGATATTCAAAAATCAAAATTTGATAAACTTTCATTCAATAAGACTAAAACATCTATTCAGAATTTTGATAATAACAAATTAGTAGTCAATCTATCAAATAAAAGTCTTGACAAAAATACCATCTCAGTGTTAGCAAAAGGACCAAAGTTCTCCATAGCACCGAATAAAATTCCAAAAATTGAGATAGTTAGTTCAATTGAATCATCCTTATATAACTTACCAAACAACATTGCAGAGGAAATTAGATTTGATACGATTAACATACTGAAAAATGCTAAACCACCCAAACCAAATTTGACAAAATCTGAGATGCGTGCTCTGAAGGAAATTAGAAACGATGACTCTCTAAAGATTATCCCTGCCGACAAAGGTAACGCCACTGTTGTAATGAATACAGTGGATTATAAACAAAAAATGGAAAATATTTTGAATTCTTCTACCTACGAAATACAGAAAAAAGATCCAACGGATAAATTCTGTAGAAAACTAAAATCAATAATAAAGAATCTACCTATTGAGGAAAAAGATAAAGATAAATTAAAACCGAAAGATCCACAAATACCAAAAATATACGGTAATCCCAAAATCCATAAAACCAACAAACCTTTAAGACCAATAGTTAGTCAAATCAATTCAGTGACTTACAACTCATCAAAATATCTAGCACATTTGTTAAAACCATTTACAGGTACTAATTTTTCATACGTTAAAAATTCCACCCACTTAGTAGAAATGTTATCAAAAGTAGAAATTACAAAAAATGATATATTGGTGAGTCTGGATGTGGACTCCTTGTACACAAATGTTCCTATTGACGAGACCATTGAGATTATAAAATCAAACATTACATTAGATAAAAATACTCTCGAATTAATAGAATTTTGCCAAAAATCTACATACTTTATTTATGATAAAAAGATTTATAAGCAAAAAGAAGGATGTGCTATGGGTAGTCCACTAAGCCCAGTATTCGCTAACATATTCATGGAAGAATTTGAATCAAAATTGGTCAATAATGCAATAAAGAAACCAAAACTGTTTCTTAGATATGTGGATGATATTTTGATGATTTGGCCTCATGGTAAGGATTCTTTAGTTAAATTTGTAGAAGCAGCAAATAATTTACATAAAAATATAAAACTAAGCGTTGAATGGGAAATAAATGAAGAGTTACCGTTTCTTGATGTATTAATTAAAAAGAAACAGAATAGATTAAGGTTTGATATTTTCAGGAAAACAACTCACACCAACAGATATATCCACGCAGATTCCCACCACCATCCATCACAAAAATATGGAGTGATAAAAACACTGCACAAAAGAGCCGAAGAGATATGCTCAAATGAAAACATTAAAAAAGAAAAACAACGATTGAAGGAAGCTTTCATAAACAATGGCTTCTCGGAATATGAAATTAGGAAATTCAGTAAAACAAAAAAGACAGAAATCAAAAATGAAAATGAAAAACCAATATACAGATCACAAATAACATTACCTTATATAAAAGGAACAACAGAAAAAATAGCGTCAAAATTGAGGAAACACAACATCAGAGTAACATATAAACCTCATAAACAAATGTCTTCTCTCACCTCAAATATAAAAGACAAAATTAAAAACGAAAATAATGGAGTTTATAAGGTAACTTGTGAATGCAAAAAAGTATACATTGGTGAAACAAGTAGAAAGATTTCTACAAGACTGTCTGAACATGAGAGAGCCATTAGATTGAAACATCCAAATCAATCAGCAATTGCAGAACATGCCTTAACAACAGGACATAAAATAAATTTAGATAATGTAGAAACACTTCATATTGAAAATAATTGGTGGAAAAGAAAAATAAAAGAATCTATAGAAATTGATAATCATCCCAATAATATTAACAAAGAGGATGGATATAGACTTAATAAGATGTGGAACATAGTGTTGGATGAGTAAAATTTGTCAGATTAAATTAAATATAATTAATCTAATGTGTATTTATGTATATATCTTGATTATGGAAATAATTTAGTATCTTCATTTTAGAGACATAATGCACTATCATACTTCTTGATTGTAAACGCTTGCTTTGACAATTGCTGCTGACTTCATGTTGAGATTAAGAATTGGCGGTAAAAATTGGAGCCAAAAATTGGCGCCAATATCACTGCCTATATAAGAGGTGACGTGTCCCGACATGCATCAGTCCGCTTGAATCGGAGCAAGCGTACGGTTACTTGAAAACGACTGCAGAATAAGCAGTTGAAACGTTGTACAATTATTTTAATTTAATAAATAATTTTATACAAATAATGTGGTCTTTTAATAAAAATTCTCTTAATAATTATCAAAATATTTTTTTCCAGCTATAAGTAAATCATTTTAGCTTTCCTCATGAAATAAGGATAGCTTATACGATGATCAGAAAATTTTGAAAATTTTTGCTCCGAGATTCTTCGAGATTTCCACTTTTCAGACGGTTCTGAATCCAAAATTGCAAAAAAAAATTTTTTGAACCGGCTCGTTACTGAGATTACGTCTAAACAAAATGAGATATTGTCTTGAAATTTGATATTTAGATGTTTTTTTTTTGGGAATGATGGGCGGGGATTGGATTGTTTTTGGACAATATCAGACCATAAGTAAGGGTAGTTTAAAGAGGTGTCAAAGCACATTTTATTGATTTTCTCAATAAATACCGATTTTTATGAGAATTATCATACTATCGTATTAAATTTATAGGGAATCGAATTTACTAAAAGTTTCATTATATTCATTTTTACCTAAACTTAATAATAAAGGAGTTATTTATAAAAAACTACTTTAAGATTTCGAAAGCTTTTCGTCCGCCCGTAGTGGCAGGATATTTTGAAAGAAATCATGTAAAAATCCCTAAGAAAAAATCCCTAAATAAAAAATTTCCCTAATTTTTTTTTACTTATTTAATAATGAATAGCCGAAGAGACTTGAATGAGGTAGTTATACATCATGCTTGGTGTCATCCCATCTGTTCCACCTGGTTTTTTAGCTTCCCATTTTTCATGGTTTGCCTTCATTATGGTCAGAAGCTCATCATGCAAGTCGCGGAATCGTTTCCTTGGTGGATCAGGCTTCTTACCACGAACATCACGACAGATTTCCAAAGAGATAAGGTTATGCTCAATATGGATTTGCTTAATCAGGTACTGGTGTCTTATAACCTCCTAAGCGTGAACGAAGAGCATTGTTGTAACCTTCCAATGCATTGTTTGTTCGAGGCAAACCCATCAAAATGGCATCATAGATGTTCCGAAATAATAATATAATAATTGCGCTCGAAATAAGAAAAATGATCACGAAGTTTTGCCCTGTTGGTCGTCCAGCTAATGCTTGGTAGGCTACAATGACTTTTGATGATGGTACCAAAACCAAAGCTGCAAGAGTTCGTAAATGAGTGGAGTTGTCAGGATTATCAATATCATTATAGAACTTAAAAACTTCTCTGGCATTGACTTGATTATATAAATGCATTGAGCAAAATGAAAAAGACAACCTGATGCTAGTAAATTTCATAAATTGCGTTGTATATTCCCTGGTGAAATATTCGGTGCAAATAGTGTATTTTGTATTTCGAATCATTAAGCTATTAAAACGTATGCTAATAAACGAAATTTGAGTAAATTCCCTTTATTTTACATACGAATTTGACACCCCTATTTTTTTTTTTTTTTTGGAAAAATCACGTGTGTGGGCCCTATGTATTTTTTTTTACCTATTTTTCCCTACTTTCGGTCCAGGCCCGATTACCTCCTTGGGAGGTCGTGTCTCAGGCAACTGGGTGTCATGCTCACCTTGTGATTTAATTTTCAGAGTTACAATTAAAATTAATACAAAAATGAAAAAATTTGTTTTTAGTGATTTTCGGTTTTAAGGATTTTTGACTTTTAGGGATTTTTACCCGTTTCCATTTTGAAAAAATTAGTCTTGGCTTCATAATTTTTATCAAATTAGCAATTAATGTATTATTAATAAAAAATATTTAGAATTTTGTAATATTTTTATTTATTTTATATTTAAATAATAGTCAAATTGGAAAATTTCACAATCATCTAGTAATCTTATATTAAGTCTTTTGTTTTTTATGATTTAGGAGAAATAATAAAATAATTTTTTATTTCTTATATTTAATTCTATACGAAAAAATAAGCAATTTTTATTTTTGTTAAAATTTTTTTAAAATAAAATAAACTTACTTATTATACACTAAGTTATACTTTAAGAATTATTTTTTGTTCTTTTCTATTTGTAATATAGTACATAATATACAGCAATTTATATTTTTTTCTCTCCTGGGGGGGGGGGGTTTAACCCCCAAACCCCCCCCCCTGGTTGCGCCACTGTCTTCTATATATATAAAAAAAGGTTTTTGTTTGCACATTGTTCAGAATTTAAATTTTTTTTGCCTCACAATATTCTTATATACCTCTATTTCAGTGGTCTTCAAACTTTCTGGAGTCGCGGAACCCTATACGTAATATATTTTTCACCGGAACCCTATAGAATTAATATTAAAATTAAATTAATACTTAAAAAAAATTCGTTATATTCGAGCAATTCGGTATTTTACTTTTATTATTATACAAAAGAACAATAATGTTAAAAAAAATTACATATGTGTAGTTATGTATATAAAGAAAACGTAAAAAATAACGATAGTCACGGAACCCTTGGGCTAGGTTCACGGAACTCCAGGGTTCCGCGGAACCCAGTATGAAGACCACTGCTCTATTTGTGAACATAGGTTATAAATTTTATAAATATCTAGAAAATTTATCTTAAATTATTTTTTATTTATTCTTTCTAAATGTGAATATTTATTCTTTTCTATTTCAAAGTGAAACGTATAAATTTTATCTTTGTTTAATTAAATTAGCTGGAGTGTCTCCACTCGACTATCTCGCAATTTGAATTGGATTAAATAACATAATATATTATATTTAAAATAAATTTAATTATTAATTATATTATATATTATATTATATATTAATATATTAAATATTATATATTAAATTTAATTTAATCTTACGAGATAGTAAAAATAGACAAGTGTTAATATAATTTCAGAATTTATATTATTATCAGTAGTAATCCTTGGACGACACAGTCGATAAGCTATTGCTACTTTGAACAATATAAAGCTGAAGCCATCTAATTATAAGAACATTTATATATATATATTATAGGAACAAATATTTTATCAAGTATATTTGAATATATTTTTCATCTTGAAATATAAATCAAGTTATTTTAATTAATTTGTACCATTTTAGGAAACAAAATTTGTATGAATCATTTTTAGAAAACCCATTTAACAATTGTAATAACTAATTAAAAAATTGTAAAATTTTTAAAGTTTATAATAATAAATTGTATAAATTTGTTAAAGGGTTGAGCGATAGCTCTGTGTTCAAGGTACTTTATATAGTTGTTGTAGAGCTAATATTAAATTTAAAAAATAATACTTTTCTGTTTCTCTATTTTTCGCTCTTTTATTATTAGTTAATAAAATTTATTAATTAATTTTGTTTCATATAAAAATGATTTTATATTGGATAAAATTATATATCTATCTATATATATAAAAGGCAATGTCTGTCTGTTGGTTTGTCTGTTTGTCTGTCTGTCTCTTATAGACTCAAAAACTACCCGTCCGATTACGGTGAAACTTTCAGGGATTGTTGTGGGCATACCAAGGAAGGTTTTAGTGTAGTTAAATCCAAAATTAATTTATCCAAAATTAATTTAATTAGTAATATATTGCTAAAAGTCTGTAGTGTCACAAAACTATCGACAGATGGCGCTACATATAATTTTCAAAATTCAAATATTTTAAATTTTTTTTAAACTTAATATTTCTAACTTTGTATTACAATACAATAATGAGACGGAATTGTTGTGTGTTAAATTAGATTTTATAAATTGAAAACCATTAGTTATACTCTTAAGTTATTTAGTTTTAGTTATCTGGAAAAAATCATCTTCATTAGTTGTTTTTAATTTAAATGTATATATGTGACGTCACAGTTACCTCCTTTTAGATATATATCTATTCTTAAAATAAAATTAAAAATATTTATATTATATTCATATATATGTAAAATAATAATTATATTATTTTAATATTCCTATAAGTTGGTATCACAATTTATTATTATTATGAATTATTTATAAGTAATTACTATTATTAATTGGTATTAATAAATAAATAATATTAATTATATTAACTTAATATTTCTAACTTTGTATTACAATAATGAGACGGAATTGTTGTGTGTTAAAGAATTGTTGACTATAAAAACCAATTTGTTTTTAGGTAAGAATATATTATTCTATTTATTGTAATTATTTAAAATTTTTTTTTAGCAAACAAATCTGTCTATAGTCCATTTGATTAAACCTACCATCTTATATATAGACTAGCTGCTCAGAGCGCCTTCGGCGCTCTTCACACCTAGACGGGGGCTCCGCCCCCTGTACCCCCGAGTTGTACATAGTATTTGGTGGTTGAAAGTATTAAAAGGTTTTCATCCATTTTGTTTCAATCAGTATATTACATAAAACATTCATTTCTTTTTGTGTTCTTATTTAAAAAATATATTTTAATTTAATCACTATATTAATTATATATATTATTATTGTATATGTTATATCTATCTACCTATGTGGCTCAAAGATACTCTAAAGTTCTTAGCCGCAACAACCACATTTCTCCAAGTGTCCCTATCCTGAGCCCTTATTCCATCTCTCTTACGTCCCTTCCTACGCGTCATTGGTTTTCCAAGCGGACGTTTTCCAATCGGTCTTCCCACCAATATCTTTTTCCTCTCCCATTCTTGCCACGTGCCCTGCCTATCGCAGCTTTTTCCCTTTTATAACCCTAACTATTTCTGAAGATGCAGAGAGGCCATGCAATTTCTTGTTATACAGTCTCCCTCATACCCGGTGACCTCATCTTTCTTTGGCCAATAAATGCAGTATTTTATATTGGGCTCGATATTTGATAGTGCAACTCGAAGTTCTTGATCGAGATTTTTTAAGCAAGACCGCTTATCATTTTTAATTAAAAGAAGTGTCGAAAAGCTTTGTTCGCATGAATATGTCGTTGAAAAGGGGATTAAAATTGAAATAGCCTGTTTTGAAATTTGAGGATATTCATTCTTAGCCGAAATCCAGAAAACATCCAATGGAACTTCTCCAAAAGTAAGTTTTAACGTCCCGTCGTTACTCAGTTCAATAAACTCTTCTTTAAATTTAAGAGAAAATGCATCAACAGATTTTTTTGCATTAGTTGCAAAAGGATTGCGAATCCAATCATATTCTTCACTTTTAATCGAATGAAAATAGTAGTCGAATTTATTTTCCAGTGTTGTTAAATGGGATTGGGCCAGATCGATAATTAATTGCCTATTTTCAATTATTGTATTATGAACCCTTTGAAACATTTCTAAAGAGTTGTTACTTAGTTCATTCTGCCAAAGTTCCAGTTTATTTTTGAACCCTTGCAATTTGTCGGAACAGGTTAATAAGTTTTCATTCGGACCTTGCATTTTTCTATTAAGTTCATTAAGATGGTCGAAAAAAGTTTGGCGATCCAACTGTTATCTTCGAAGTGCTGGCCGAGTTCGGGCATATTTTGATTTAGTAAAAACTGATGCACTTCACAGCGAAGTTCAAACAATCTAGTCAACACTTTTCCTCGGGATAACCAACGTACTTCAGTATAAAATAATAAAGATTTATGTTCTGAACCCATTTCTTCACAAAGCATTTCGAAAATTCTTGAATTTAAAGCTCTTAATTTAATAAAATTTATAATTTTGATGCATTCATTCATAGTTTTTAAAAGTTGTTCTGGTAAATTCTTCACCATCAATACTTCCCGATGTATGCAGCAATGTGTAAATTGTATTGCCGGATTTTGTTGTTTTACAAAGGCAACAAAACCCTTTATGTTACCAGTCATTGCTGCGGAGCCATCAGTACAAATACTCATGCAGTTACTCCATTTTAGATTATGTATTTTGAAGAAATCATCAGTTACTCGAAAAATATCCTCTCCAGTAGTTCGTTCGGAAAGTTTTTTACAAAATAAAAAAATTTCTTTTATGCAATCTTCGCCAACAAAACGTACAATTGCAATTAATTGTGCTTGATTTTTAATATCCGTTGACTCGTCAATTTGAAGAGCAAAATTGTTAGCTGCGATCAATTTCAAAATAAGCGTGTTCAAAATATCTGTTGACATGTCGCCAATACGTCTTTTAATAGTTTCAGCTGACAGTGAAACCTTACTCACTTCCTGAACCTCTTTAGGTCCAAGCATAACTCGCACAATTTCCATACATGCTGGTTTAATAAGTTTTTCTCCAATAGTATGAGGTTTCTTTTCACGAGCTATTAATCTTGCAATGTAATAGCTAGCTTCTAATGCTTTATCGGAAACAGATACGGTCGACATCATAAATTTTTTTTGTTTTAAATTTTGAGCCAAAAACCTTTGAAAATATGATATATCCTTTTTAGCACAATTCGGATGTTTTGAAGTTAGATGGCGATTTAGTTTACTGGGCACCATTGAGTCGTTTGTTAATTGTTCGTTGCAAATTACACATAATGGTTTCGGAGCCGCTTCATCGCCGCACCAATAAAAGCCATAACGAATGTAGTCTTCGAAGTATTTTCTATTCACAATCTTTCTTTTCTTAGCAATACTGCTTGTGCAAGGTTCATCATCTTCTGCCCGAGAAGTAGATTGTTTTCCAAATAAAAATTTATCCATATTGAAATGGGCACAAAAATAAATCACGTTAATAACAAACACGAATGGTTAATTTATAAACTTCTGCGATTTAATTTATAGGGGTGTATGTGTCCAGTAGAAATTCGTATCTAACACTGACAATATAATATAATAAATATATATTTTATGTTAGAGATTACAATTTATAAAAAAGTTCGTATTGCAATATTTTAAACAAAGTTGTATATATATATAAATATAAGTTACAAATTTGTTTAAAATGTATGTTTAAAATAATATATAAATTATATATGTATATACATATATACATGCATATGAAATTCATCTTTCTTGTGAAATAGCGCGAATTTCGTCTGTTTTAAAATTTCTTACGCAGAAGTTTTCACTTCTGTCGGCCAGTCCCACGACTGCCAATTTTGCTTTTTTAATTTCGAAAAGCTGCAAAGCACTTTTTTTTGTCTTTAGTTTGTTTTATAACCACTTGGGGCTAAACAGTTTTTCAAAAAAACACTAAAGAAAAAAATATATATATATATATTATATATTTATGTATTATTGAGGAGCAAAAGTTCATTCATTTTAATCAGATTGATGCAAATGTGTAACATTTAATAATTGTAATAAATAATTAAAGAATTGTATATCAATATATTTTAAAGGGTAGAGCGAGAGCTCGGTGTCCCAGGTATTAATATTACCAGCCAAATCTAATAATAATGAATCATTTTTTAACTTAAGTACCGAGCCAAGGCTCGGGGTCCCGGTACTTGTATTTATGATTGAAAATGTAAAGTTTTCAGCTACTTGGCACATAGTTTTTATTTTCTGTAATAGTACTTTAATTTTGATTAATGTAAAATAATAAAGATATAAATACTAATAAAATAATACTAAAGAAAGCACAAATTTTGAATCAAATATTGTATTGTTTTATATCACTTTATTAATTAACAATTAATGGGGGGATTTTTATTTAAATTCGTTTGTCAAAGAGTTGAAATGAAACAAAAATTGCCCCAATATTTGACCTGAAAATTTCATTATTATGATAAATTAAAAAATATTTTACCAGACATTGAAAGCAAATATAGCAAACAATTGTACTAATGTTGCAATATTAGTTGAAAAAGATTGATCGCGTTCAAGTCTTCATTGTAATTCTAAAATACAAAATTAATTAATTAATATCATTAATTGATTTTAAATTCAGTTTCAAAATATAGGTACTTTGTTATTATTTATGTAAAATAAACAATTTTGAAAACAATTGTTTTAAATTTTTAAATTAATAATTAAATTTATTTCTAATATATTATTAATATATTATGTAGAAAGTATAAAAAGGAATTATATTTCTAATTTTTACAATATTAATTATTTTTTATTTTTATTTAATATTTTTCTAAATTAAATGATGAAGTCACATCAGTCGTATATATAATTTTGCCAGCAAATAATTATGAGTTGTTTTACAAATGTTATTAATGTTGCAGAATGTTCCAAATTAAACTAAATATAAATCATATGTAGCATTGAAATACAATAAGATTATAAATATATTAAATTCATATTTAAAATTTTTTATATTACATTTATATTTCTATTAAGATTGTAATGAGCTCAATTTAGTAAATTTATGCTATAAAATAGACCGTTTTCATTAAAAATATTTATAAGAATAAATTAAAATATAACAAGATTAACTTACATGTTATATTATTTGACTGTGTAGATGAGTCAATTAAATGAAAATTAATTTTATTTCCCTTATGATGGTTGATTTTTTGATGATATTTTATATAAAATTTAAAGAAATGCTGAAATTAAATTAAATTTATTAAAAAATATATTAATTCTGAAAATTAACATCATATATTAAATAGTCATGCATTAAATTTAAACATTTATTGATTGAACTAGAAAAATACTAAGATTTTAATAATATTATTTTATTTTCTATTTTATTTAAATAAGGTTAATTTTAAATTACAAAGTAATCAATTATCTAGTGGGAAATTTTCTCAATTTTGCCGCCCATTAATATATATAAATTTATAACCTCTGAAAAGATAATTATAATGATAATAATATAACAATTAAATATCCTCTAAATATGCATTTAGATAAAATGAATATTTTTTCATTAATAAAAGTAAATAATATCGAACTATTGATTTCATATTTGGAAAACAAATCACTTATTATTGTATTTTTAACTTTTTGGTTAGGCTTGCAAGTATAATAATATATTAATTATATATTACATGTATATATATTTAAATTAATTGTATATAATATATATAAAAAATTTTATTTTTGCAGATCACTGGTTGTGCATATATTGGTTGTATAACATATTCAATTCCTGAAGGAGAACGGAGAGACATGTTATGTTTCCCAAGAAGTTTGAATGATTTACTTGGCTTCCATTTGGTAAAATGCTTAAATATTGTGTATGTCGGCTTGACTTTGAAGACCACGATTGTTATACAGTTGGGAAGAAAAGTATAGGCCCTGGAAGTATACCGCAGAATGTACATCAAGGTTGTATGCTTTGTGGAAAATTAAGTGGGATGTTAAGTAAAAAGTTAAATACAATGTGTGAAAAAATATTTAAAAAATTTATGTTTACTAGTGAGATCATTACAAAATTTTGTAAATAGTATTTTATAATTTTATTTGATTTTCAAATAAATATTGTATACTAGCTGCTCAGAGCTCCTTCGTCGCTCTTCACATCTAGACGGGGGCTCCGCCCCCTGTACCCCCGAGTGGTACATAGTATTTGGTTGAAAGTAGTAAAAGGTTTTCATCCATTTTGTTTCAAACAATGTATAACATAAAACATTCATTTCTTATTGTGTGATTATTTAAAATATATTTTAATTTATTTAGTAAATCTATATATATAAAGGAGAGTGTTTGTATGTATGTATGTATGTAATTTGTTTACTTTTTTGCTGTCATAGAAACAAACAAAAAAGAAATTTCCTACTTAACCGACACTTTACCGGTAATTTAGAATTATGAACATCAAAAAATAAGAAACGATTTCTATGAAATTACATCACAATATTCTTATATATCTCTATGGTAACATAGGCTATAGATTTTATTAATATCTAATTCTAATCAATAACCGCAGAATTTAATTTTTTAAAGTTTATATAGTTCTCCGTGTTGTTCATTCAAGAGCCAGGCGTGGCCCACTGACTGGCGGACTCATTTTACACAATGTATATAACTAGCAATCAAAGAATTATTATAATATTTAACTTTTTATTTTAAATTCTAATATTCAAATATCATTTCAATTAAATAATTTATTCTAAAAGTTCTCATTTTAATTAATATAATAAAATATTTAAATCATATTTAACTTAAATTATTTTGTATTTAATCTTTCTATATTTGAATACTTCTTTTATTTTAAGGGAGGGAATTAACTATGATCTAAAAAAATTAATAAATGAAATTAATAATAAAAAATCAAATAAATCCATTAATTTAAATTAATACTATTAATGAATGTATATATTGTTAATTTATCTTTAGTTTTATCAATACTTTTATACCGTTAATTTTTATAAATTGTCTCAAGTCTCTAACTTTGCATTTTCTCTAATTTTATTATAATTAAAAATATTCAATAAAAATCAAACAATGAAATTAAAATATCGAAATGAAATGATCAAGAAATATTATACTCTATTATAACATATACAATACTTATAAACTATAGGCGGAGGAAATATTAGACGATATCATTGCGGGTTCATGCCAAATCGATCAACATTAATTAAGATATTTTCATTATGACAGATATTAAAAAAACCGCGAATTCAATATCTCTGTTCACTAATTATTTGTAGACTTTAGTAAAACCTACGCATGACTCAATAGATCCGGATAAACTTTTTCAAATTTTGATCTTAAAATTTATCTTGAAGGTAGTAAAGAAAGAGTAAGATGTGGAAATCAATTGTAAAATATTAGGTGACCCAGACGACTTAAATATAATAGGAGATTCGGCAATTGCAATTACAGATAGCGAGGAAAAATTAATCGAGGTAGGAAAAGAGATGAGGTTTGAAATTAATAATGATAAATAAATATATTTAGAAACAAACAGGAGCAGTATTAACATACAAAATGTAGAATTTGAATATGTAGAAAAATTGAATGTAATCACGAAGGATAATAATATTTGAGAAGAATTTAAATCGAAGTTGCAATCGGGAAACGCCTGTTATCATGCAGTAAAGAGGCTTATCTCATCAAAATTATTATAAAAGGGAATGAAAATTAAAATATATAAAACAATTATTTTGTCTGTTGTATTATATGAGTGTGAGACATGGTCTATGATCTTAGGAGATGAGAGTGGATTCAGAGTATTTGAGAATAGGATTCTTTCCAGCATTTATGGGCCAAAGATGAGGACACCAGGGAATGACGTAAGAAAGATGGAACAGAGGCTCAGAATAAGGACACTTGGAGAAATGTGGTTGTAGCTGCCAAGAACTTTCGAGTAGATAGTTATAACATATTCAATAAAAATATATATAATTAATTTACTGATTAAATTAAAATATATTTTAAATAATCACACAATAAGAAATGAATGTTTTATGTTATGCATTGATTGAAACAAAATGGATGAAAACCTTTTACTACTTTCAACCAAATACTATGTACCACTCGGGGGTACAGGGGGGGAGCCCCCGTCTAGATGTGAAGAGCGACGAAGGAGCTCTGAGCAGCTAGTTAATTATATATATTATTATTGAATATGTTATATCTATCTACTCGAAAGTTCTTGGCAGCTACAGCCACATTTCTCCAAGTGTCCCCGGTGACCTCATCTTTCTTTGGCCAATAAATGCTGGAAAGAATAATCTGAATCTACTCTCATCTTCCAGGGTCATAGACCATGCGTGGCTTAACGGTACTCGAAAGTTCTTGGCAGCTTCAACCACATTTCTCCAAGTGTCCTTATCCTGAGCCTCTGTTGCTGGGGAGAATCCTATTCTCAAATACTCTGAATCCACTCTCATCTCCTAAGATCATAGACCATGTCTCACACTCATATAATACAACAGACAAAATAATTGTTTTATATATTTTAATTTTCATTCCCTTTTATAATAATTTTGATGAGATAAGCCTCTTTACTGCATGATATCAGGCGTTTCCCGATTGCAACTTCGATTTAAATTCTTTCAAATATTATTATTATCCTTTGTGATTACATTCAATTTTTCTACATATTCAAATTCTACATTTTGTATGTTAATACTGCTCCTGTTTGTTTCTAAATATTTTTATTTATCATTATTAATTTTAAACCTCATCTCTTTTCCTACCTCCATTAATTTTTCCTCGCTATCTGTAATTACCGACCGACGATAGTAAGGGAGGTATTGTTTTCACACCAAATTTCACATGTGGAGATTTTTACATATCTCCACGAATCATGCATTTTCTTAACAGAAAAAAGTATTTTTAGCATGATGTCTGTCCGTCCGTCTGTCCGTCTGTCCGTCCGTATAGATGTGTACAGCCTGAACGGCTTAACGGATTTTGATGAAATTTGGTATATTTACTTAATGCATCAGTGGGATGAATTGATCAACTTTTGGTGCAAATCCGGAAACCGGAAGTGGTAGTATTAGCGATCGACGATAAGAAGGGAAGGGTTATTTTCGCACCAAATTTCACATAAGGAGATTTTTTTACATATCACCACGAATGTATTGGTTTTATCCTCGGGAAAAATCATCTTCATTATGTTTTTCTTAATTTAAAATTATATGACGTCACCCAGCCCTTCATGACGTCACAGCCTCGGGTAACGCCGGCTACTTCAGCTATATATTATAAATAAAATAAAATTAAAAATATTTATGTTATATCCATATCTGTTTTTTATTACATTAATAGATATATTAAAATTATTTGAAATTGTTTCTGTAGCTGGAAATTAATTTATTTCAAACCGTCGGTCGGTTCGGACCTGGCCACAGGTCAACTTATTTCAATTGCCGAATCTGCTATTATATTTAAGTCGTCTGGGTCACCTAATATTTTACAATTGATTTCCGCATCTTACTCTTTCTTTACTACCTTCAAGATAAATTTTAAGATCAAAATTTGAAAAAGTTTATCCAGATCTATTGAGTCATGCGTAGGTTTTACTAAAGTCTACAAATAATTAGTGAACAGAGATATTGAATTCGCGGTTTTTTTAATATCTGTCATAATGAAAATATCTTAATTAATGTTGATCGATTTGGCATGAACCCGCAATGATATCGTCTAATATTTCCTCCGCCTATAGTTATAAGTATTGTATATGTTATAATAGAGTATAATATTTCTTGATCATTTCATTTTGATATTTTAATTTCATTGCTTGATTTTTATTGAATATTTTTAATTATAATAAAATTTTAGAAAATGTGCAAAGTTAGAGACTTGAGACAATTTATAAAAATTAACGGTATAAAAGTATTGATAAAACTAAAGATAAATTAACAATATATACATTCATTAATAGTATTAATTTAAATTAATGGATTTATTTGATTTTTTATTATTAAGTTCATTTATTAATTTTTTTAGATCATAGTTAATTCCTTCCCTTAAAATAAAAGAAGTATTCAAATATAGAAAGACTAAATACAAAATAATTTAAGTTAAATATGATTTAAATATTTTATTATATTAATTAAAATGAGAACTTTTAGAATAAATTATTTAATTGAAATGATATTTGAATATTAGAATTTAAAATAAAAAGTGAAATATTATAATAATTCTTTGATTGGGAATTCTTTTTTGTTTGTTTCTATGACAGCAAAAAAGTAAACAAATTACATACATACATACATACATACATACATACAAACACTCTCCTTTATATATATAGATTACATAGAACATTATTCGTTTCTTTTAGATATGTAAATTGAATAAAAGAATGTGGAATTTTCAGTTTAGTGAAAAATTATTTATTTAGATATAAAACCAACATTTCGACAATACTCTGGGAAAAGAATAATTGATTGCTGAAATGTCAGTTTTATCTTCGATTAAATAATTTTTCACTTAACTAAAAATTATACAATTTTTTAATATTCCTTTTAAATAAAATTAAAAAACCTGCCAAGCCTGCTATTTTCCCTTTATTCTTCTTAGACCCTAGAGAGGCAGTAAAATAATGTTAAAAAGATAATATTAAATGTCCGAGTCTGATAGGGATGATCTGGGTAGTGAAAGTTCGTTAAGATCTATATTCGTCCTTTGTTTTTATAGAAAATATATTAAATACATTTACATTTACATTTATCAAAATATCAAAAGAATATTCAAAAAAACCTAACATGATAAATAATATGATATATTTTTTAAATTAATAATAATTATTATCTTTTGCAATGGTTACTTTTGAAATTATATATTTTTTCTAAATTCCATTAAAATTAAAAATCACTCCTTTCCTAAACAAGAAAATTCAAATATAGAAATATTTTTTAAAAAGTTTCCTGCTTATTAGAACATTTTATGTTGACATTAGAATCAAAATTGATAAAGTCATCTTATTATTAATATTCTAATTTAAAAGAAGCAATCCGTAGTCAACCTGACAATGAATACAAAAATATTTATTCTAGTAATTCCTATTAATAATAAAATATTGTTTTATTGTACCTTATATTGGCATTTTAATTTCTAATAATGAAATCAATGAGAGATCATGAATTATTTTCAAAAGCGAAGCTATTGAATGAAATTAAATTATGAGATCATATATAATCATAAGTCAACAATCCATTCTATAGAATATGTTTAAAATAAAAATAAAGGTTAGCATTTTAATTTAGTAAAGATTAAATGGGTAGAAAAAATAAATAAGAAATTGCCAAAATGGAACAAGATAATATATCAATATTAAAAATAATATATAATTGTATCGAACAAATACAGTATCGAATCGATTAATTGAAACAAGATGAAAATTTGTATAAAATCTTTGATTTATCATTCATTTCAATAATAGAAACAAATTATTACGATTAATATCTTATGTGGCCTTCCTTAGCCTCAATTAAGAGTTTGATCCTCTTTGGTATTGTATCCACAAGATTTTTGCTGATTGTCAGCATCCATTCATCTCTAAACCATATATTGATAATTGCGGTTTTTAATTTTACCACAGTGGTACCATCCGATGTAGACAATCGATTCTTGCAAATTGACCACAGATTCTCTATCGGGTTGATGCCTGGTGAATTCCTTGGCCAATCTAATATGATGATATGGTTTTCCGAAAAAGATTGTACCATTTTTTTCGAACTATGGCAGGGAGCAAAATCCTGCTCCAGCGCTCACTCGCCATTTGGCTATTGCTTTTCCAATTCTGATATCATTCTTTCTACCAATATGGACTGGTACTTTTCACTATTCATCATACCTGTCACTCGAACAACAGGCTCTAGTCTATAATTTGAGAAACACCTCCAGAACATGTTTTTAAGAGGATGTTTGGTGGTTGAGATGACGTGTGACGACTTCTGTTTTTCCATTGAATATAAGTTGAATCATTTATTTATTTTTAGATATTCAAGTAAATAATTTTTCTATTTTCATTTGGAGTGACATTTATTCTAAAGATGCCCAAAAAGCAGGGTTTTTTTATTTAATCTTACTGTACCGTTTGATTTTTCTAAAAATATTATAAATTATAAATTCTGATAGATGTTTATTTTGTTAATATTAATTTATTTTGGGAGAATTCTACGTAGTTATAAAAATTAAAAATCTATTTAAATATAAAATAAAACATTTCAACACTCTATCAATGATAGATAAATAGTCTTTAATCGTTTAATTTATTAAATATGATTTTTTTAAGTCTATTATATATCTATATATATTACTATTTAATTAAAATTAAAAAACGAACAATTAATATGTGATACAATGATGAATATATATCGTAATTTCAAAGTATTTAAAAAGTGAATAAATTTGAGACAATGTAAGAAACTTATGAATTGCAATATAGGCAGGTAATCTATTAGAATGGATTATGAATTATGAAGTCCTTTTAAGTTAGATATCCTAGATTAGGTTAAATAGTCGTATTACTAGTCGTAGGCCCAAACAACTGAAAATATAGTTGTACTTACTTATTTTGATTTCAACTAATAACTATTAAACTAAAACATATATATTTGTATTTTCTAATTTTTCTTCCCCAATTCAATATCACTTGGATAATTTTTTATTCTAATAAAGTAAATCTAAAATATTTGAAAAAATATATACTGATTATTTTTAATTAAAATTGTATAAATACCTTAGTTTATTTTTCTTCTTTTAATTATTTGTCATGGTAAAAAAGTTTTTAATGTGATTCTCGAATTGAATAAATATCATTATGAACATCATTCAAAGTTAGTATTAAAAAACGGACATAATTCTCTCTTTAGGTAAACCAATATAAACATATATACATATAGGAGTATTATTCACTTTTTATTGTGATTAAAAAAACTGGAAAAAAAAAATAAAAAAATAATCAAATTAAAATTATATTTTTATATTAAATTATAAAAAGGCATTATATAACTAAAAATTAATTATACTTTATGATTATAATGTATATAAAGAAGATAGTATACCAAAAAGAAGAAATGGTTTATGTCGCTTATAAATAAAATATTTTTAGAATAATTTTAATAAAAAAAAATAATATATAATCAAATATGTATTGAATACTCATATACTAACCGACTGTTAGGAAAATTATTTATTAATTAATTAGAATTATACATTGTAGATTGAATCTCTTTAAATGGCTTTTCATTTAATTTTTAGTAAAAAACTAACGAAGACATAACATTTTTTTTTAATATGTTATCAAATAAATTTATACATATAATTATTAATTTTATATTTATAGTAATATCCACATTTTATAAACCTTCAAATAATGATTTTCAATATTACAATTATTTATTTAATGCTCTATTTAATGTATTTTCTATAAAAATACTTATTCATGTTTTTGGATGAGGTTTTTTTATCTTGGAATTTTATGAGTAAAGGTAAGATGAATCTGAAAAGTATTATAAGTTATGTTTTTTAATAATTCGATTCTTATATGTAAAGTAGTTTAGACAAATTTTCGATTAGGAAATGTACTATATACTTAGAAACTCAAACTCTTATTACCTTCGCCGCCAACATTAAATACCATTTTACTAATCCAAAAAATTTATGGATTAAGACAGTATAGAAAGATATTTTCTGTATTTATTAATAATCTAGAAAGTTTAAGAAATATTATATATATTCTAAACCAAAGGTTCCCAAAGTTGTCTATATCGACCTCTGCAAGGGAATAACAAATTTGGGGGTCCATGAAATGAAAATGGGGGTCTATGGGCGTCTACGTGTTTTGTGACTCTAAAAAAAAGGTAAATTGTTTTTCCGACATGGCTTTTGAAACATTTTTTTATTTTTTAAATATGTCTCTAAAAAAAGGGTAAAATTTTTTTTATAAAAAAATCAACGACCCAAAACCGAAAATCATGGCAAGGGGTCTATAACACAAAAAAGTTTGGGAACTTATGTTCTAAACATTGTGTGTTGAATGGCATAATATATTTAATGTCTATTAATTCTATAATAGTAGTAATAATTTAAAAAGATAGATAGATATAAGGTTTATTAATATAATATTAGGTTATATTAATAATATATTGAGCCTTTAAATATTTGGAAAGCATTTTTGGAAATCAAACATCTTACTTTTTATTTGTTTGATGACATCTTGCTTATTTTATTTTATTTTGGGATTCAATTTTTTTTTTTTTTTTGTTAATATTATATTATAGATAATATAATTCAAATTAATTTCTTACAAATGATTAGTTATTTTTTATTTTGTCATAAATCTTGTCCACATTATTTATTGCATTTACCTGACTTATGCTAGATTATTTATCATTAAATTGCAATGAATAAACATAATACAAAAATTTTATTTTTACTTATCTTCTAATATCTAATATATATTTTGTTATCTTGAGTGTTTTACAAATTTATATTTTTATTTTATTGAAAGTTCTTCAAGACAATAGAAAACAGTAAATTCATTACTAGAAATTATAAAATATTTTTTTATGACAAGTTTCAATTTAAAAACATCACTAAAAAAAAATAAAAGGATAGTTGATAATCTTATAAATAAAAATGACTTTTGTAATTGCATCACTCAATAACGCCTGGACCAATTTTGACAATTCTTTTTTTAAAATGTTCGTTGAAGTCCAAGGATGGTTTTTCCGGCGAGAAAAAATCGAATAATTGTCGGGAAAACCCTAAAAACAGCCCTTTTCTTTACATTTTCTTATTGATGACGTCACAGCTAGGGAGGACGAACATTTGGAATAAAAGTTGTCGCTTATCTGACCTCCCTACCTCCCCGAGAAATTCTCACTAAAAATGTTTATAATATTTTTATTTATTAAATCAAACTAAATATTATTTTTTATTTCAATATTTTTTTAATGTTAATACAATAATTTTTATTTTATAATCTATAAAATAATTTAATTATTTTAAAAAACGGCGGTCTTCATTTTTTTTACTCTCTACTGACTGTGACTGTAAGGATGATCTGTGCTGTGAATCCCTTCCTTCTCAGTGTCGAATAGAAATAGATGATATTACTTGGATAAATTTTTAAGATAATTAATTAATTTTATCAAATAAATATCTAATTATTTTCAGGTAATTTTATATATATTTTAATATTATTATTATAGTTTTAATTTTTTTAAGTAATTTCTTTTTATTTTAATTTTTATATTTAAGCTAAATATCATTTAATATTTTTTAAATTTATTAATTTAATTAAATACAATTGTTTAAAATTGTTTTTCATAATATCAAATAGTTTGAATTTCTATTTAAAACGTTTTATTTATTTAATTTAATTTTATTTATTTTTTGATCATTTTATTTGTATTTTTATATTAATAATTGTTTTTTTTAGATAATTTAAAACATTTCGATTGCCTTTTTTACCGACCGACGATAGTAAGGGAGGTATTGTTTTCACACCAAATTTCACATGAGGAGATTTTTTTACATATCACCACGAATGTATTGGTTTTATCCTCGGGAAAAATCATCTTCATTATGTTTTTCATAATTTAAAATTATATGACGTCACCCAGCCCTTCATGACGTCACAGCCTCCTTATTATAATCACGGGCAATGCCGGCTACTTCAGCTATATATTATAAATAAAATAAAATTAAAAATATTTATGTTATATTTTTATATCTGTTTTTTATTACATTAATAGATATATTAAAATTATTTGAAATTGTTTCTGTAGCTGGAAATTAATTTATTTCAAACCGTCGGTCGGTTCAGACCTGGCTACAGGTCAACTTATTACTTGATTAATTTTGAATTTTGATTTTATTTATTTATTTACTTAAAAATTTAATTTTATTAAATAAATATCTAATTATTTTCAGATAAGTTTATATATTTTTTATTTTTTAATCTCATTATGCTAGCTAAAATTGTTTGTTTGTATTAATGGTTTCGAGGCAGGAAAAGTGATGGGGTTTGAAATTAATAGTGATAATGCAAAATAAATAGTATCAGAGCGAATAATATTTGCAAAGAATTTAAATCGAGGTTGCAATCTGGAAATTATTATCAAAGGGGATCAAAATTAAAATATATAAAACAATTATTTTTTCTGTTGTATTATATGGGTGGGAGGCATGGTCTATAACCCTGGGAGATGAGAGTAGATTCAGAGTATTTGAGAATAGGATTCTTCCCAAGATTTATGGGCCAAAGAAAGATGAGGACACCGGGGCATAGCGAAGACTGCATAACAAGGAATTGCATGACCTCTATGCATCTCTAGATATAGGTTATAAAATAGAGAAGGCTGGGTTCGGCAGGGCACATGGTTAGAATGGGAGAGGAAAAATATATTGGTGGGGAGTTCGATTGGAAAACGTCCGTGTGGAAGACCAATTCTGAACAGGGAGGACATTGTAGGAAGGAACGTGAGAGAAATGGGACAGGGTAGGAGTTAGATGGTTATAGCTCAGAATAGGGACACTCGGGGGGGGTACAGGGGGCGGAGCCCCCGTTTAGGTGTGGAGAGCGCCGAAGGCGCTCGGAGCAGCTAGTAATTAAATAAATATAAATTTCTAATAGAAGTATAAATACATATTTTATTACCTTTATTTTTTTTTACAATTTGAGTAGGTAAAACTGATTATCCATGAACGTTGAATTTTTCACAATTAATTATATTTGTTTTTTAAATTGTTATGTAATGCCGAATATGGCTATATACATTTGAGAAATAAATAAAAATAAATAAAATAAAAATTATATTATTTGTTGATTTTATAAATGAATGTTTCTAGTTTAAGGAAAGTCAATAGTTTAGATGCTATATGGACGTTGTTCAAGTTTTATTGCGACAATAAAAAAAAATATTTGAATTTGATGATATTAAAAATTAGATTTTTTAATTGAAACAAAAAAAAAAAAAAAACAAAAACAAAAACAAATTAAAAATATCTTAACAATATCGATTCCAAAAAAGAAATATTACCTGTAATTGTTTCAAATGTTTGATTTTTCAAATATATTTTCTATTTGTTATAATCATCATCTTCTGAATTATATCAATAATCAATAGATAAAAACTTGATAATAATTGTAGTTACTTGTAGTCAAAATTTTTCCGGTATTATTTTAATATTAATTAATAAATTATATTGATATTTTTTTATTAATAAACTTAAATGAACGAATATTTTAATCATGATTTTCAAAGTAGAAGTAATTATATCTATATTATAAATATGAAAATATAGTACAGTTTATAATTTTATATTACACTGCAGCGACTTTATTGTGAATATTCAATGGCAGGCAGTTTATAAGAAAATAATTCTTATAAATTGATCGAATAAACGCCCAATTGGATGTACACCTGTAATGAAGAGAATTTTAGTCTAACATCTAATTAATGTATAATAAAAGAAAAGATAAAAAGTGAAAAGAATAATAAATATTATATATTAAATATACTTACTGTTAGTTTATTATTTAATAATTTAACCAATCGTACTTATATAATAAATATATCGCTAAATATAATATACAACAATTTATATTCAAATATTTTATAGTGAAAATATATAATTATTTAGAGATAGAGAAAATGAAAGTGTAGATAAAATAAAAAACAAAGAATATAAAAATATAAAAAAATATTTAGATATAAAGATTATGGGATTATGGGCCAAAGAAAGATGCGGTCAACGGGGAATTACGGAGACTGCATAACGAGGAATTGAGGCATGATCTCAATGCATCTCCAGATATTAGGGTTAGTATTAAAATAAAATCGAGAAGGCTACGATGGGCAGGGCACGAGCACGAGGCTGGGAATGGGAGAGCAAAGAATGGCGAAAAATATATTGTGGTGGGAAGACCGAGTGAGAAACGTCCGAGAGAGATAGGATGATTTATGATGAAAACTATTTTTAAAAAAAAACAAAGTAATAAAGAAACCCCATATAGAAATAACGAGAAATAAGTTGACCTGTGGCCAGGTCCGAACCGACCGACGGTTTGAAATAAATTAATTTCCAGCTACAGAAACAATTTCAAATAATTTTAATATATCTATTAATGTAATAAAAAACTGATATGGATATAACATAAATATTTTAAATTTTATTTTATTTATAATATATATGTAAGACCAGGCTGTGACGTCATGAATGGCTGGATGACGTCATATAATTTTAATTAAGAAAAAACTAATAAAGATGATTTTTGATGAGTATAAAACCAATGCAAAGTGAATGATTCGTGATAATATGTAAAAAATCTCCTCATGTGAAATTTGGTATGAAAATAACCCTTCCCTTCCTATCGTCTATACTACCACTTCCGGTTTCCGGATTTGCACCAAAAGTTGATCAATTCATCCCACTGATGCATTAAGTAAATATACCAAATTTCATCAAAATCCGTTCAGCCGTTCAGGCTGTAGACATCTATACGGACGGACGGACAGACATCATGCTAAAAATACTTTTTTCTGTTAAGAAAATGCATGATTCGTGGAGATATGTAAAAATCTCCACATGTGAAATTTGGTGTGAAAACAATACCTCCCTTACTATCGTCGGTCGGTAAAAATGCCTTAAAAAACAAAAACAAATTAATAACTGTTAAAATCAAAAATAATTCGGGAATATATTAATTAAATGTAATAAGAATAATTCTATAACTATAAATACAGTAATATAATATAATGGATAATTATAAAATTCATATTCATTGCCACAAAAGTATTTCCGGTCTGTTTAGGAAAACGATTGAATGGTTTCTAATTTGACTTTATTTTATGTGGCACCATATCTTATATAATATCAATGTTTTGTTTTCTTGTTTTTTTCATATACTTATAACTGTTTTATTATGATGATAGGTATTCTCATGTTGTTTCTTATAATTTCATAATCTTTAATTATTAAGAAGAAATATATACTATCTATAATTCATTGTAAGTATATAGTTTTATCGAAAAACATAAAATATTAATAATTTTGTAATGTTTTAAATAAGAATTTATACAAATAATTGATGTAATGATTAAGCAATAAATAAAAGTAAAAATTTAAAATTTATTTATCAAGATTTATATTATAATATTATCAAAATTATAATTTATTAAATAATTATATACAAAAATTTAGGGAAATTTTGTTTATTATAAATTGCTTAAATATTCTTAAATATAATAATTATAATTGTATAATTTATTTAACATATATTAATAGTTTTTTTTTTTATAAATGAATTATTTTTAATTCGACTTTAATATAGACTGTTTTGATTAAAATTAAATTAAATTATAAATAAAAATTTGTTTTTTCAGTTGCTAAAAATTATATACTTATTAAGTTAAAAAAATCCATATTCACACAACTATTATTTAAATCATATAAAATAGAAATTTATATACTTACTTGGAAAAATATTTTCATTTTTATATTTCATTTGATTATTTTTCTTTCTTTTGACTTTGTGTATGTAATACAATAAGAATGATATACTGATACACTGATTGGACTAAGTTTCACTTCTTTTGAATGTTTTTGTTGTTACACCTTTATGGGTGGAGCTCTCATCAGTTGAAGCAAAGTAAAATGGGTGGAGCCTTATGAAAAGTAAAGAAAATATTATATTATTAAATTAAAGTTATTATTGTTATACTTATTTAGTTTTTTATTTGATAAATTTAAATAAACTATGTTTAAAATATTTTTGTCAATTTATTATTATTAAAATTATAAAAAAATCTATTGTATGTATTTTAAAAGATCTACTAGAATTCATGATGATTAATAGTAATTTATTAAAAAATTATTATTTATTTCATTTTTTTTAATCATAAATTAACAAAAATTAACTACAAACTAAAATTTAACTTCTAATTATGTATATTCTATTTGAATTAATCTAAATGTACTTAATAATAGTTTTTTCTGATCATTGAGTATTATTAATTAATTAATTAATTTTTTTATATTTTTATTCTTTGTAATTAATAATAATCAATCTCAATAAGTGTAAGATATGTTGGTATTTTCTTAATATAATTCTTCTTTATTTTATAATATATTTTTTTGGTTTGGATTTTTCATATTTTTTTTTTTTTTTTTTTTTAAAATTCTAAAAATATATTATAAAATTGTTTTGTTTATCAATTTAATATACTTAAAAGCTTTTTTAATTCATAATAAAAATATACTCAAACTTCTTTTTCAGGATAGAAAATTATTAAATTAAATTAAAATATTTTCTTTGTGACGGAAAATATCATTAATTTAATTTCTATCATCAAATACTTAAGAAATAAAAAATTATAAAGATATGATAAATAAAGGCGACTTGATATTATATTTCTTATATTCACTGGATGAGATGGATAATTAATTTCAAAGAAATATTATAATTATTTTTTTGTTTGTTACATATAAAAGATACACACATATCGACATTTTATATAATATTATATATAATAATAATAATAATAAACAACAAATAAAATAAATATACTTTTAATAATAAAAATGTTTTTTCTTATTTTTTTTAAATAAAAATGAATACCTTCATAAATCAATTTTTTTTTTCTAAAAAAAATTATCCCATCCCATAAACATATTATAAATATAAAAAAAAATTAAAATATTTTATAATTATTTTTTATTAAATTTTTTATGAAATTAATTTTATTTTTAATAAATTAAATTTTTATTAAAATTTCTTTAAAAGAGGAAAAAAATTAAAAAAATTAATCTAATATATAGAAAATATATGATTTAACTTAATATAAATTTTTATTATAATTTTTTATATAATAAAATTAATTTAAAATTATTTTTCCATACATTTAATCAATTAATTAATAATTTTATTATATAATTTTTTTTCAAATAAGACATTGTAAATCGATGACCAATCAGAATTAAAGAATTTTTATGATAGTTTTTCATAGCTTTCTCTTTCTCTTTCTCTTTCTTGTTGGCTACTCAAGGTGGATGGAACTACAAAATTTATATAAATTTAATATTTTAAATTTTTAATAATTTTAAAAAGACATATTCATCAAAAAAGTAAGTATTAATATTATATTTTTATTTATCTGAATTTAATTTACTTTAAATACTTTAATAAAGCCGATGAACATAGATATATATTTTTTTTACTATTAACCTCTCTCAAAATGAGACATACAAAAATCCAAAATCCAAAATTAAATTTTAAGTAAAGATAATATGTGTTGAAATATTCATGGGTGTTTATTTAATTATTTTTTGTTCTTCTATTATATAATTAAGTCATTTTAACTATATAACTATATATACATATAATATATACTGAATGTTTCAATCAACTGTACTTTGGGAATTTAATAAAACAAATAATATACAATTATTATTCCTATTATATTTGTTAGCAACAAACAAACAAAAAAATAAATAAATTCATTGATAATTCTATTATTCATTGATTGATTTATAAGTTATGTATATTAATATATTTTTCTTAATTTTATATTTAAATATTAAAAATAATTTGATGAGTCAACAGGAGCCCCCTGGCCCTGGGCAAGTGCTCCTGTTGACCCTGCCTAGTTACAGCCCTGTATATATGAATATATATAATTATTTCTAGTTTTATTTTATAAAATTTCAATTATATTCTTGATTGGATTGTTAGTAGTTTGAGAGGAAAGAGAGAGAGAGAGGAAGGGGTATTATTGAAGTGCGTATCAACCAATCAGATGTAAGCATTTTGTTTTGTTTGTCCTGTTAAGAATATTTGTTATTATTATTTATGCTGCCTAGGACTCTCACACATATAGTTCAAGTATTAAGATATCATATAATTAATCCCACACAAAATATTATATATATATATATAATTTTAAAAGAAATATAATAATTATATCTTTATGAATGTTTTCGGTGAGTGTAAAATAAAATATAATTATTATAATTTATTACGATATAATATATTATTATTAAAAATTAAATATATTATTTAATTTATGATATATATTTTTAAATATTATCTTTTTTTATTTTATTAATACTTTTATATCTTAAAATTTTTTTTTTACATATTTAATAATAATTTTTCAAAATTAAAAAAAAAAATATTAATTAAGGGAATTGTCTGATGAAAATGAAGCCGCCATATTGAATTCTGACGTCATCAATTGAAATTATTCAATTTGCATGATTATTTCCAACTATTCTATAAATTTTTTTTAATCTTTACAATTAAATTTCAAAAATTAGTATTTAATATTTAATAAAAAATATTTAATATTTTAATATTTATAACAAATTTATATTTAATATTTAGTATTTAATTTAATTTTGTCCACCAGTGTTTATGTATATGTATATACTATAAATTATATTTCAATCAATGATTTGAAGTTTAATAATAATATATTCAAATGATATTTTAAACTTAAAAATCAAAATAATGATGAATTAATTCAATGGCATATTCAATAGATTCTTATATATAATTATATATTCTTTATTTTTTTTTTAATTTCTAATTAAAATATATTTTATAATTGACATATTAGATAAGTAATTAATTTTAAAAAATCTTATTAATTGGTTTAATATGGGGTGGGGATGGGTGAATAAATAAATAAGTAATAAAATAAAATATATATAAATAATAAGAATTAAAGTATATAAAAGTATGAATATGTATTATTCATTTCTTACCTGAATTTTTAGTTAATTGTTAAATGTTAACTCCAGACAGGCTCAGCGTTTCTTTCTCTTGTTTATAGTAATGTAGTTGAATAAAAATTATTATTATTATTGATTTATTATCAATTTTTAAGATTTTAAAATAACACCAGTATCACTTAACTTTTTTTTTCTTTTCTTTGATCAACACAAATCACCAATAACACTCACTACACGAATTAATCAATTTCACTTGATTATACTATATTTTAACCATATATATATATATATATATATATATGTAGTCATATTAACAAAATATGTAAAACATGTTCTTCTATTTCCAATAAAAGTTTATCATTTCTTGCAAATAAACTTATTCAGATATCAATATTTTGCAGTTAGAATTTAATTTTAAATGAAGATTTTTCCTTAAAGCTGAATAAAAATTTGTTATATCTCAAATTATCTAAAAAAAAGTTTAAAATTATATTGTTAACTATTATAAATAAAAAGAATAATTATATTTATGTCGGTGGGCGGTAAAAAAGAGGTGTTCAATGTGTCTACTATATGAATTTTTAATATATTTTTATAAAAATATTTTTTTTTATTAACTCATAAAATGAACATCTATGAAGGTCATGAGGGTATTATTTATGGAACAAAAAATTGTCTTTTTTTTTTAATAAACTATCATAAAATTAAAAAAAATATTGAATGTTTTATATATAAATAAATATATATTAAAAATGAAATACTTTAATAATGCATATTATATATATAAGAATATTATATTTAACTAATTCATTGCATGGTAAAATGGAATAAGAAAATTTCACATTAATTAGAAATTATGATTTGCAAAAAGAATCACCAGAAAATTAGATATTATATAAATATATTAAAATTAATTTACCTGATTATAGATATTAACGCAATTGGCATTATTTTTAATGTATATAATCAAAAAAATAAAATGGCTGATCTAATAATCCAAGATGTTCTAAATTGACCGTTAAAATTAAAAATTTATTAAACATCTAAAGCGCCCCATACACTGTCAGTTTAACTGAAGATAATCGTAAGGCCGTAGATCGGAATTGCCCACACATTTATCAGTTGATCTGAAGATAATGGACTGTAGTTTGCCCGGACTGAAAGTGTGTGGTCGCCGGGCAGGCAGGGACCGGATGAGAGTTTCCCGACAGGCAGCGGCCTGTCGGATAATAATCTCATGTGTCCCCCACCACACACTGTCAGTTAGCCTGCAGGCATACGATCTGTTGTCACTGTTTCCATCAGTTTTGCGTGAGACGATTTTCGTGAGATCTTTCACCAGCCGAGATTGGACTGACGAGGAAAGATGGACGGGAAACCTCCTTTCATTTCTGCATTTATTGATTTATATCGGGCCTACCCCTGTTTATGGAAAGTAAAGGACGATGCCTACGCTAACAAAAGATCGCGAGATAAGGCGTACGGTGAGTTGTTGAAGTTGTATCAAAAAACTGTGCCGTCAGCCACCATTGACACAGTCAAAAAAAAAAAATTAATAACTTGAGATGTGCGTTCCGTAAAGAGTTGAAAAAGGTAAAACAGCAAAAGTCGGGCTCATCGGGAGATGACGCATACACCCCGTCACTGTGGTATTTCGACTTGCTATTATTTACAGCCGACCATGAAGAAACTAGAGCGACAATTGGGAGTGAGGAATCACAACTCGTAAGTTACTTTTATTCTATTCTTTAATTTATATCAAATACATACGTAAAAAGGTGTAACAAAAAGTGAACAAGGTTAATTTATATATATTTATTATATATTTATTATAAATATATATTATAAATTTATTTATTATATATATATGTTATAAATTTGTTTATTATATATATACTAGCTGCTCAGAGCGCCTTCGGCGCTCTTCACACCTAGACGGGGGCTCCGCCCCCTGTACCCCCGAGTTGTACATAGTATTTGGTGGTTGAAAGTATTAAAAGGTTTTCATCCATTTTGTTTCAATCAGTATATTACATAAAACATTCATTTCTTTTTGTGTTCTTATTTAAAAAATATATTTTAATTTAATCACTATATTAATTATATATATTATTATTGTATATGTTATATCTATCTACCTATGTGGCTCAAAGATACTCTAAAGTTCTTAGCCGCAACAACCACATTTCTCCAAGTGTCCCTATCCTGAGCCCTTATTCCATCTCTCTTACGTCCCTTCCTACGCGTCATTGGTTTTCCAAGCGGACGTTTTCCAATCGGTCTTCCCACCAATATCTTTTTCCTCTCCCATTCTTGCCACGTGCCCTGCCTATCGCAGCTTTTTCCCTTTTATAACCCTAACTATTTCTGAAGATGCAGAGAGGCCATGCAATTTCTTGTTATACAGTCTCCCTCATATCCGGTGACCTCATCTTTCTTTGGCCAATAAATGCAGGGAAGAATCCTATTCTCAAATACTCTGAATCTACTCTCATCTCCAAGGGTCATAGACCATGCCTCCCACCCATATAATGCAACAGGCAAAATAATCTTTTTATATATTCCCTTTGATAATAATTTTGAAGAGATAAGCCTCTTTATTGCAGATAACAGGCGTTTCCCGATTGCAACCCCGATTTAAATTCTTCTCAAATATTATTATCCTTCGTGATTACATTCAATTTTTCTACATATTCAAATTCTACATTTTGTATCTTAAGATTTTGTATGTTAATACTCTTCCTCTTTGTTACTAAATATTTTTTCTTATCACTATTAATTTCAAACCTCCATTAAATTTTCCTCGCTATCTGTAATTGCAATTGCCGAATCTCCTATTATATTTAAGTCGTCTGAGTAACCTAATATTTTACAATTGATTTCCGCATCTTATTCTTTCTTTACTACCTTCAAGAGAAATTTGAAGATTGAAAATTTGAAAAAGTTTATCCGGATCTATTGAGTTATGCGTATGTTTTACTAAAGTCTACAAATAATTAGTGAACAGAAATATTGAATTCGCGGTTTTATTCCTAATATCTGTCATAATGAAAATATTTTAATTAATGTTGGTCGATTTGGCCTGAACCCGCAATGATATCGTCTAATATTTCCTCCGCCTATAGTTTATAAGTATTGTATATGTTATAATAGAGTATAATATTTCTTGATCATTACATTTTGGTATTTTATTTTCATTGCTAGATTATTATTGAATATTTTTAATTATAATGAAACTTGAGAAAATGCAAAAATAGAGACTTGAGACAATTTATAAAAATTAACGGTATATAACTATAGATAAATGACCAATATATACATTCATTAATAGTATTAATTTAAATTAATTGATTTATTTGTTTTTTTATTATTAAGTTCATTTATTAATTTTTTTAGATCATAGTTATTTTCCTCCCTTAAAATAAACTTATCTAATTCTGGTGGTGCTAGGGGATTTGAAAATTATTCGTCGCAATATGAAGATTTCGCTTACAGTTTCTGTCATGTCCGACCTCCATCCAACAGTTATTTTCTGTCAAGTTTTTTGCTTCTCTTAATCATGTGATCTATATATTTAATTTTTTTTGATTCATTATAATAAAATTTAAACAAATAAAAATTTTTACTTTGTTAATTTATATAAATTTCAATATAAACTGATTGTGAGTGATACGCTTAGCCAATACTCTGAATAATTTGTGTACAAAAATATTGAATGTTCTTAGCGAGATTTGATATAATGTTGTACGATTTGTCCTAAATCTGAATTAGAAGAAAATTATAAATTGCCTCCTTTTCCAGCTCAATTCATTTACCCACCCATGTTGCATATGGCATCTAAATTTCTTAAAACTCCGTTTTTTTAATTTAAAATATAAGGAGAGAAAGAGTTTTAAATTATATTCGAATAGTCTATATATTCTATATATCAGTATTTTTTTTCTGAATTTAATAGCAAGTTGATTTTAAAAATTTTCCATTCTTAATGCATATGATTGATTACATGTGTTAAAATTTAAAAAAATTCAAATATTCTAATTTTTATATTTATATACAATTTAATATTATTTTTTATTAATATCATATCAAAAAAAGAGAATTTATTAAAAATTAAAAATAAAAAAAGAAGCCTATTAATAAAACATTGAATGGTGATTTAATTATTTTATTAAATTAATTAAAATGAGACCTTTTAGAATGAATTATTTAATTGAAATGATATTTAAATATAAGAATTTAAAAAAATATTATATTCTTTGTTTGGCAATTGTTATTTAATTATGTGCAACATGATTCGACTTGCACAGAGCATCGTTATTTTTTATTAATATCACATAATAAAAATGAATCTTTTAAACATAATAAATAAAAAAGACATTTTAATAAATTTAAAAAATATACCCAATTTAAAAATGTCAAAAATTTAAAACAACTTTATATCATCATATTTTAATTTTATATATAATATATATATATATTTAGTAATTAATAATAGAGTAATTAAATTAAAATAAAAAACAAAGATAATATAATTCAGTCATTTTAATTCAGGTTAAATAATATTTTTTTTTATTATTCA
The DNA here is from genome assembly GCA_963082975.1 of Labia minor. NCBI lineage: Eukaryota > Metazoa > Arthropoda > Insecta > Dermaptera > Spongiphoridae > Labia > Labia minor. The sequence continues at coordinate 2,599,361 of OY720348.1, forward strand.
ATGATAAAATTTATATATTATTATATATATATTATAGAAAAGAAGAAATATTCAATTAAATAAAAAATAATTTAAGATAAAAATATGATCTAATAAATATTTTAATTAAATTGAGAACTTTTAGAATAAATTATTTAATTGAATTGATATTTGTATATTAGAATTTAAAATAAAAAGGGAAATATTATAATAATTCTTCGATTGGGAATCTCTATGATAATTCATTGTTTGAAATGATTCCGCTAGGCCGACAGTGAGCCGCGAGCTGCTCTTGAATGAACAACACGGAGAATTATATAAACTTTAAAAAATTAATTTCTGCGGTTATTGATAAGATATTAATAAAATTTATAGCCTATGTTACTCTAGAGGTATATAAGAATATTGTGATGTAATTTCAAAGAAATCGGTTCAGCCAATTCTGAGTCTATAAAATAGTAATTTTCCGGACAGACAGACAGACAGACAGACAGACAGACAGACAGACAGACAGACAGACAGACAGACAGACAGACAGACAGACGTGAAAAATTCTAAAGTCACTTTTGGATTCTAGAGGTCATGAAACGCGAAGATATGCAAAAATTTTTAAATTCTGAGCAATGTGCAGACAAAAACCTTTTTTTATATATATAGACTAGCTGCTCAGAGCGCCTTCGGCGCTCTTCACACCTAGGCGGGGGCTCCGCCCCCTGTACCCCCGAGTGGTACATAGTATTTGGTGGTTGAAAGTAGTAAAAGGTTTTCATCCATTTTGTTTCAATCAGTATATTACATAAAACATTCATTTCTTTTTGTGTTCTTATTTAAAAAATATATTTTAATTTAATCACTATATTAATTATATATATTATTATTGTATATGTTATATCTATCTACCTATGTGGCTCAAAGATACTCGAAAGTTCTTAGCCGCAACAACCACATTTCTCCAAGTGTCCCTATCCTGAGCCCTTATTCCATCTCTCTTACGTCTCTTCCTACGCGTCATTGGTTTTCCAAGCGGACGTTTTCCAATCGGTCTTCCCACCAATATCTTTTTCCTCTCCCATTCTTGCCACGTGCCCTGCCTATCGCAGCTTTTCCCTTTTATAACCCTAACTATTTCTGAAGATGCAGAGAGGCCATGCAATTTCTTGTTATACAGTCTCCCTCATACCCGGTGACCTCATCTTTCTTTGGCCAATAAATGCAGGGAAGAATCCTATTCTCAAATACTCTGAATCTACTCTCATCTCCAAGGGTCATAGACCATGCCTCCCACCCATATAATGCAACAGGCAAAATATTCTTTTTATATATTCCCTTTGATAATAATTTTCAAGAGATAAGCCTCTTTATTGCAGATAACAGGCGTTTCCCGATTGCAACCCCGATTTAAATTCTTCTCAAATATTATTATCCTTCGTGATTACATTCAATTTTTCTACATATTCAAATTCTACATTTTGTATCTTAAGATTTTGTATGTTAATACTCTTCCTCTTTGTTACTAAATATTTTTTCTTATCACTATTAATTTCAAACCTCCATTAAATTTTCCTCGCTATCTGTAATTGCAATTGCCGAATCTCCTATTATATTTAAGTCGTCTGAGTAACCTAATATTTTACAATTGATTTCCGCATCTTATTCTTTCTTTACTACCTTCAAGAGAAATTTGAAGATTGAAAATTTGAAAAAGTTTATCCGGATCTATTGAGTCATGCGTATGTTTTACTAAAGTCTACAAATAATTAGTGAACAGAAATATTGAATTCGCGGTTTAGTTCCTAATATCTGTCATAATGAAAATATCTTAATTAATGTTGGTCGATTTGGCCTGAACCCGCAATGATATCTCCTAATATTTCCTCCGCCTATAGTTTATAAGTATTGTATATGTTATAATAGAGTATAATATTTCTTGATCATTACATTTTGGTATTTTATTTTCATTGCTAGATTATTATTGAATATTTTTAATTATAATGAAACTTGAGAAAATGCAAAAATAGAGACTTGAGACAATTTATAAAAATTAACGGTATAAAACTATAGATAAATGACCAATATATACATTCATTAATAGTATTAATTTAAATTAATTGATTTATTTGTTTTTTTTATTATTAAGTTCATTTATTAATTTTTTTAGATCATAGTTATTTTCCTTAAAAGAAACTTAAATTCTGTGGTGCTAGGGGATTTGAAAATTATTCGTCGCAATATGAAGATTTCGTTTACAGTTTCTGTCATGTCCGACTTCCATCCAACAGTTATTTTCTGTTAAGTTTTTTGCTCCTCTTAATCATGTGATCTATATATTTAATTTTTTTTGATTCATTATAATAAAATTTAAACAAATAAAAATTTTTACTTTGTTAATTTATATAAATTTCAATATAAACTGATTGTGAGTGATACGCTTAGCCAATACTCTGAATAATTTGTGTACAAAAATATTGAATGTTCTTAGCGAGATTTGATATAATGTTGTCCTAAATCTGAATTAGAAGAAAATTATAAATTGCCTCCTCTTCCAGCCCAATTCATTTACCCCCCCATGTTGCATATGGCATCTAAATTTCTTAAAACTCCGTTTTTTTAATTTAAAATAGAAGGAGAGAAAGAGTTTTAAATTATATTCGAATAGTCTATATATTCTATATATCAGTATTTTTTTTCTGAATTTAATAGCAAGTTGATTTTAAAAATTTTCCATTCTTAATGCATATGATTGATTACATGTGTTAAAATTTAAAAAAATTCAAATATTCTAATTTTTATATTTATATATACAATTTAATATTATTTTTTATTAATATCATATCAAAAAAAGAGAATTTATTAAAAATTAAAAATAAAAAAAGAAGCCTATTAATAAAAAATTGAATGGTGATTTAAATATTTTATTAAATTAATTAAAATGAGACCTTTTAGAATAAATTATTTAATTGAAATGATATTTAAATATAAGAATTTAAAAAAATATTATATTCTTTGTTTGGCAATTGTTATTTAATTATGTGCAACATGATTCGACTTGCACAGAGCATCGTTATTTTTTATTAATATCACATAATAAAAATGAATCTTTTAAACATAATAAATAAAAAAGACATTTTAATAAATTTAAAAAATATACCCAATTTAAAAATGTCAAAAATTTAAAACAACTTTATATCATCATATTTTAATTTTTATATAATATATATATATATTTAGTAATTAATAATAGAGTAATTAAATTAAAATAAAAAACAAAGATAATATAATTCAGTCATTTTAATTCAGGTTAAATAATATTTTTTTTTATTATTCAATGATAAAATTTATATATTATTATATATATATTATAGAAAAGAAGAAATATTCAATTAAATAAAAAATAATTTAAGATAAAAATATGATCTAATAAATATTTTAATTAAATTGAGAACTTTTAGAATAAATTATTTAATTGAATTGATATTTGTATATTAGAATTTAAAATAAAGTGAAATATTATAATAATTCTTTGATTGGGAATAGCTATGATAATTCATTGTTTGAAATGATTCCGCTAGGCCGGCAGTGAGCCGCGAGCTGCTCTTGAATGAACAACACGGAGAATTATATAAACTTTAAAAAATTAATTTCTGCGGTTATTGATAAGATATTAATAAAATGTATAGCCTATGTTACTCTAGAGGTATATAAGAATATTGTGATGTAATTTCAAAGAAATCGGTTCAGCCAATTCTGAGTCTATAAAATAGTAATTTTCCGGACAGACAGACAGACAGACAGACAGACAGACAGACAGACAGACAGACAGACAGACAGACAGACAGACAGACGTGAAAAATTCTAAAGTCACTTTTGGATTCTAGAGGTCATGAAACGCGAAGATATGCAAAAATTTTTAAATTCTGAGCAATGTGCAGACAAAAACCTTTTTTTATATATATAGATTATAAATTTTTATTTTTTTTTTTTAAATATTTAAAATCAATAAATATTTTCTTTTTTTTAATATTAGAAATAATTATTCTTAATTTGTATAATATTTTAATCGTTTTTTAAATATAATATATATTATTAGATTTGCCACTTTCTTCGTTTCCGACGGAGCATGGTGAAAAACTGAGGATCTCCTGCAGTCCTGTTTCATTGACTGACAGTCCGCCTGCAGGTACCGGACTGTAGTGTGTGCTATCTTCAGGCTATCATCTGCAGTTCAGTACGGCCGCCTGTAGGCGGTTGACTGTTAGTGTATGGCATAGGTTCTTAAACTTATGTACTCCACGGACCCCCACTTGAAAAAATTTTTTTTGACGGACCCCCATCACAACTTTAGGTACTTTACGTCATTTTATTAATTAATTTCTGGCTTACGATCTCATAAGGACAAGGATATATGATGAATATTTCTAACAGTGATTGGTGAATAACGATTTTTTTGCATATTGTAGAACACATTTTATTAGAAATTATAATATTGAAGAAAGAAAATACAAACATTGTCATAGCAACAAATCTCACAAATTATAATGGGTACTTACATTAAATTCATATAAATATTTTATAATTTTTTTCAGAAAATATTAAATAAGAAATATTTTAAAAAATAACTGCATCTATCTCATTAAATATAACTTACATATTTAATGAGATGTATGCAGTTGTTTTCTTGAAACAAGAATCTCAATATCTGGCTTAATATTGGAAACTTTTAATCTAAGATCCGGCTCTACATTTAATTTGTTTCTATATTTAGACTTAATATAAAATAGTACCGAAAAAGCTTGTTCGCATAAATATGTTGTGCAGAATGGAATCAAGTGTTGAAGTGCTTTATTTGCAAGCGCAGGATAATCTGACCAGAGAAGTAACCAAAAGTTGCTCAATTCAGTTTTGTTAAATTTTAGTTTATAAGTTGTATCACATGATAATTCCACGAGAATATCTTGTTCAGGTGCAGATAAATGTTTAGTATTTGTAATTTCCATATTAAATGGATCTCTGATCCAGTTATTGCAAGGATCAGGAGTAGAAAAATACTTCCTGAAGTTGCTTTTCAAAGTAATTAAATGTTCAACAAATAATTGACGCGTTTGATTAAGCAATTTTTCACTGGAGCTTTCTATGAAATCATTGAGAGTTGGAAAAGACTCATATACACCGTTCTGGATGCGTTTCGACCACAAGTCGATTTTTTTAATCATTGCTTCTATTTTATCTTCAACTTTAAATATATTTACAACAGTACCTTGCAGGCTCAAATTAAGTTCGTTCAATTTTGTAAAAATATCAGTCAAGTAAGCCACCTTAGCTAACCAGATAAAATCATTGAAACATTCGGTCAGTTCAAAATGCGCATCTATTAAAAACAATCGTATTTCATCTCGAAGCTCAAAAAGGCGAATGAGTACTTTCCCGCGGGACAACCAACGTACATCTGTATGTAATAATAAATGTGTATGTTGACTACCCATTTCCTCACACAAAATTTTAAAAACTCTGGAATTAAGTGGACGAGCCTTAATGAAATTGACAATTTTAACTACTTCGTCTAATGTTCTTTTCAAATCTGGTGACATATTTTTGGCTGCTAATGATTCTCTGTGAATGCAGCAATGATTCCAAACAACCTGAGGCGCAACATTTTTAATAAGAGCAATCAATCCAGTTCTTGTACCTGACATTGCACGAGCACCATCAGTGCAAATTCCAACACATTTTGGCCACTCTATTTCATTTTCGGTTATAAAATTATTCAAACTGTTAAATATGTCATTAGCTGTCGTTCGTGAAGGTAGTGAATCACAAAACAATACATCTTCTTGTATTTGATTTTCAAACTCATATCTAATGAAAGCTAACAAATTGGCATTATTAGTGACATCAGTACTTTCATCCAATTGTAATGAGTAATAGTGACTTTTGCGCACTCTCGATATTAATTCTTCTTTTATATTACATGACATGTCTTCAATCCTATTCTTAACCGTATCATTTGATAATGAAATCAAATTTATATCGTTTGCTGCTTTAGTTCCTAACATTATATTTGTAATTACTTTTGTAGCAGGAAGAATTAATTGCTCTGCTATATTATGCGGCTTTCCTGCTTTAGCAATAAGTAGAGCTACTTCATATGATGCCATTACTGCTTTCTTACTCATACCACCAGATCCCGTCTTTACCATCAATTTCTGACTTGAATTAAGTTCTTCTTTTTTCATTTTAAAAAATTCGATAGACTTACTAACATGCTCGCTGTGCTTTGTTTGTAAATGACGTCTGAGATTAGCAGGTTTCATACTTTCATTGGATAAACTTTCCTGACATAGAACGCAGACTGGTCTTTCCACATCATTGTTGCAAATATAAGTAAATCCAAATGATAAATAATCATCCGAATATTTTCTAGTTTTGCGTTTCTTGGTAGAGTTTGCTGTTGATGCCTCATCATCTGATTCTTTCCGTTTCTGTGTTGAACCAGTTTGTAGCCAACGATCCATTTTATGGAGTAATTTATTAACATTGAACTACAATAATATAAATATAATATAAATATAATATAAATATAACGAATTATTATTTACTAGCTATGTTTTAATATGATTTTAAATGAATGTTTTAATATCATTTTAAATGAATGTTTTAAATCATTTTAATAAATGTTTTAAATCATTTTAAATAAATGATTTAATATCATTTTAAATGAATATTAATTTATATAATAAATTATTTCGTAATTTGATTCTAAAATATTATTAATTTCGTAATTTGATTCTAAAATATTATTAATTTCGTAATTTGATTCTAAAATATTATTAAAATAAATATTTTTTATTCATAAAACTAACTTATACTTACTCTCAAAAACAGCCTTTCTGGGAAATTGCAAAATGTGTTTAGTGTTTTTATAAAATAATGATCATGCAAATTACACTAAAAATTAAAAAAAATTATTAGCTATAATAAACTATTATTAGCTATAATTTAATTATAATTAATTAAATTAATAAAAATAATTTAAAGATACAACTCGTTGAGAAATGAACTTATAATTAACATTAATAAAAATAATTTAAAGATACAACTCGTTGAGAAATGAACTTATAATTAACATTTGCTTTAAAACTGTTTAAAACCCCAGAGTGGACGCTGACAATTTGGGTTTTTCCGGGTAAGACTGTCCCCTCCCCTGGTTTTCCCCAATAACAAAGTGAAAGAAAATTCCCTTATATGCCTCCCCTTCCGAGTCCCTAAGAGGGGTTATTTTAAAGGAACAATCGAAAAATGATTTTAAATGAATGAATGGATGAAAATTCAAATTTTATATATAGTTTTTTATATATGTTTATTTATTCACAAAAAATTAATTGACATAATTATCAATTTAATAAAATAAAATAGTATTATTAATAGTATTAAATTATAGCCGTAATTCTCTAGGAGGATATAGTTACACAATGAACTTTAAATATTTATATATGTATATATTTTTACGATGATTTTTTTCCGAGGACCGCGGACCCCCAGTAAAGGCTTCGCGGACCCCCAGGGGTCCGCGGACCACAGTTTAAGAACCACTGGTGTATGGAACTCGGCGATATTGGTCTTACGATCGCCTGTTGAGGCGACGGCCTGCAGGCAATCGCATAGTGTATGGCCCCCCTAAGACCTAAAATACAGTAGAGAGCGCTCATAAAAAGGCAAGGCAATAAAAGCAAAAAATAAATACGAAATTTAAATTATGTTTAATATACTCTTAATTTAATTATTTAAATTAAATTGGAAGGATGAAAAAAAATATTGAAATTAAAAATATAATTTATGATTTATTTAATTTGAAATTATTACATTTAAAAATTATTTTACCATAAAAAAAATAAATGAAATGAGATTTTTTATTAATACTAGATTTATATGATAATAGTATATACAATTTAATAAATTTTAATAATATATATATAAAGAATAATCATAATTTAAAATCTTTTTCTTCTTATATGTATATTCATAAAATTCAGTAGAATAATATTTTAGCTAAGAGCACACTTAATACATCAAATTTTTATATAAATTTTTTACTTTCTTGACAAATTGGAAAACTTTCCTTTTTTAAAAGCGATTACCCATTTAATAACGAAAAATTAAAAAGCTTACATGATTGTTGACGCAAAATTTCAAGTATTAGAAAATTTAATTGAATATTTCGCGCTGCCCTAATGACGGCATCGCGGCTCCCCAGGGAGCCGCGGCTCACGCATTGGGAATCACTGAATTATGCAATGATTATTTTTAAAGGCAAAAGTTAATGGAATTTATAATAAAATTCGAGTAATATTGAAAAAGAAAGTATTTTTCTCATTTATTTAATATTAAAAAAATAATGTAAAATTTAGATAAAAAACAGAAACATAGGTCTAAATTTTTGAAATAGGGTTGAATTTGACAGGATATTGTTATCATTAAAAAAATTATAATTAAATATTAAAATAAAAAAAACATAAGAAATGATAAGTAATATAGTATATATTATTGAATATATTAATTATTTTGTTTAGATGCTTGCTAAATCCATATCATTATATTCAACATTTTGGGAGATTAATTATATTCATTAATGCGTGAATTACTTGAAGTCTCCAAGTTCGAGACATTAAGCGGATAGTAAATAAAAGAGAAACGCAGTAAACTTAGTTCGAATTTTTTTTTTAATTTTTTGTATCGATGATTGTAATAAACTGAAACCGGTGTATAAAATATAATATGGTATAAAATATCCTATTCTAATATATTATTATTTTAAATTTTCATATAAGACATTAAAATCGAGCCAGAAAATTTTGAGTTTTTAAATTTACAACTTTCCAGACAGTCCTTAAAAAGTCAATTTTGGATTTTCCTCGTCGTGAAATTTAAAGATATGCAAAATTTTTTAAATTATGAACAATATGCAATCAAAAACCCTTATATATAATATATAAGGTATTAGCTTTTTTAACGAGAATTTTTAGTTAGTGTGAGTAATATTTCAATTTCTTTATCTGTCCTGTATATAATATACGTAATTTAACAGTATAAATACTTTACAGTATTTTCCCATAAAATTAATGATTCATTATTTTTACTATCTCGCCAGAGATAATATTGCGATCACGAAAATTTTCGATGTCGAGATTTTGATGTTTTTATACGTTTTGAGGGTCCCTGAGTCATTTTCACTAAGGTTGAGAAAAATGTGTGTGTGTATGTGTGAATGTAGACAAGATTACGTAAAAACTGTTTGAGATAGAATAATGTAATTTGGTATACGGCCATTATTCAAAATTCGTAGTTTTTATCAACTTTTGAGAAATGTAGCTCAATCGGATGAGGGTCGTTGTGTGTGAACGTTTTGATTTTTTTCCTCTAAAGTGACAGTAAAAATAAAGATATAGGTTTGATAGTTTTTCACATGATTAAAAATTCTATAAATGCTATAATATAGAAAGAATTTCAGCTTCATTGAATCGCTGATAGTACCTGAATATATTTTTTAAGATGTTGACTTGCAAACACGAGCGGGTTTAATAAATATTATTTATTAATTTTAATTTATATTTTAATTAATATTAATTAAATTTAATTTAAATAAAATATATGTTATTTAATCCAATTTTTTGCGAGATAGTCGAGTGAAAAAAATCGAGCTTATTTATCCTAAACAAACTTTAAAAAATTTAACAAAGTCCTGAAAGAGAAAAAATAATATAATTAAAAAAAAATTTTTACTATTTTTTTGTTTATGTATTTCATATCATTTCAATTAAATAAAACTACATTTCTCTTGTAATTTCTTGTATCTTGGTTTTGAACAAACCATTTTTAAAACGTTACGTTCGTGCAAAACTATAAGATAGATAAAATTTGATTGTAGAAAGATCTCTTGGATGATTGTATTTCAATACAAGATCGGTAATAAATTTTACGAAGACAGGTGAATAAGTCCGTGACTTTGTGACTTGACTTGTGTGAGCTGGTTCAAATTTCGAGTTTTTACCGACCGACGATAGTAAGGGAGGTATTGTTTTCACACCAAATTTCACATGTGGAGATTTTTACATATCTCCACGAATCATGCATTTTCTTAACAGAAAAAAGTATTTTTAGCATGATGTCTGTCCGTCCGTCTGTCCGTCTGTCCGTCCGTATAGATGTGTACAGCCTGAACGGCTTAACGGATTTTGATGAAATTTGGTATATTTACTTAATGCATCAGTGGGATGAATTGATCAACTTTTGGTGCAAATCCAGAAACCGGAAGTGGTAGTATTAGCGATCGACGATAAGAAGGGAAGGGTTATTTTCGCACCAAATTTCACATAAGGAGATTTTTTTACATATCACCACGAATGTATTTGTTTTATCCTCGGGAAAAATCATCTTCATTATGTTTTTCTTAATTTAAAATTATATGACGTCACCCAGCCCTTCATGACGTCACTGCCTCGGGTAACGCCGGCAACGCCGGCTACTTCAGCTATATATTATAAATAAAATAAAATTAAAAATATTTATGTTATATCCATATCTGTTTTTTATTACATTAATAGATATATTAAAATTATTTGAAATTGTTTCTGTAGCTGGAAATTAATTTATTTCAAACCGTCGGTCGGTTCGGACCTGGCCACAGGTCAACTTATTTGTATTATATTTATTTTCAAAATTTCTAATCATTCCGGACCTAGCTACTTTTTAAACTTTTTTTTTCATTTTAATATATTGAAAAGGATGAAAATGAATAACATTCGTATATATATTACTATTAATCCGGATTGTATTGTAAATTTATAATAATCATTGTTATATTTTCATATTTATTATTTAGTTAAATAGCGAGTATCACATTCATGAGAGCAATTGTTTCCAGGGAGCTGAAAAGAATCGGATGAGAAATACGACATCGAGTTCGGTCATCGGCTGGCTGCGAGATGGCTACCCATTTAAAAATTCGAGGTCAGTGTCTATTTTTATCTAGTAGCATGTTATATATAATAATCGAATCTATTAATATTAAATATGATATTTATTTTAATATTAGAGTATAATGCAAAAATTTCATTTAAATTTAAATTTTATACAGTGAATATCTATATATTTGAAATTATTTCGATTCTATACAATTTAAGCCCGATATTACTTTCAAAATGTTAAATAACTGGATGGTAGGATTAACTATATTTATGAATTTGAGATTTTAAAAAGTTGGAGCCCCTTTTAGTTAGACAATCTTCAATAATATATATTGAATATATATCTTATCTTATTATGCTAGCTAAAATTGTATATATCTATATTTCTATATTTCTATATATATATATTGCTTCTCAAAAACCGCTCTAACGATTTTTTTCAAATTCACACTAGATATAGTATTTATAAAGAAAAATTGAGTTTTATTGATCACATCTCTTGAAACATACAGCTTCATTATTAATTTCTTAATTAAAAATTATATATGGGTGTGACGTCATTTGGAATTTTACTCCCGCCTTTTTTTAAAGGATATTGTATTAATATTTTTTTTATATTTAAAATATTTTAAAATTTATTATTTAATTTCGAAATAAAATTAAAAATATTTATTTTTAATAATATATATATATATATTTATTAATCTCTCTCAAAAAAAAAAACAACAAAATAAAATACGGTTGGTTGACTCCCGCTTTTTTTTAAATGATATTGTAATAACATTTTTTTATATTTAAAATATTTTAAAATTCACTATTTAATTTCGAAATAAAATTAAAAATATTTATTTTTAATAAAATATATATATATTTATTAATCTCTCTCAAAAAAAAACAACAAAACAAATAAATGTCTTTGAAAGATGGTAAAAATATGTTTGTTATTATCAAAATATCATAGACCAGTGGTAAGAACAATTGTTTTTACTCCCCGAGTTCGAAGGATCGAAACTCGCCGCGTGAATTTTTTTTTTATCTATTTTCGTGATTTATTTATTCATTGTTCTTTTATTAATTAAGTTTTAGATAGTTTTATAATTTTTAATATTTTTTCAATAAAATATTATTTAATACATTTAATAATTGTAATAAATAATTAAAGAATTGTATATCAATATTTTTTAAAGAGTAGAGCGAGCTCGATGTCTCAGGTATTAATATTACCAGCCAAATCCAATAATAATGAATCATTTTTTTTAACTTAAGTACCGAGCCGAGGCTCGGGGTCCCGGTATACATATTTATGTATTATTGAGGACCCCAAGTTCCATGCAATGATGCAACATTTAATAATTGTAATAAATAATTAAAGAATTGTATATCAGCTCGGTGTCTCAAGTATTAATATTACCAGCCAAACCCAATATAATAATGAATTATTTTGTTTTAACTTAATTACCTAGCCGAGGCTCGGGGTCCCGGTGTGATCTTAATATATTGTCAGAATTAGATAAATAATGTAGAGAGAAAAATTATTTAAAAATAGATATTTATTTAAATGAAATAAAATTATTTAATTTACAGAATGAAAATGTCTATAATAATGTCTAAACATTTTTTCGAGCGACAGCTCGGTATCCCAGGTATTAATATTACCAGCCAAACCCAATAATAATGAATCATTTTTTTTAACTTAAGTACAGAGCCGAGGCTCGGGGTCCCGGTACTATTTATTCTATTTGTAATAACATTTATTCTAGAAAAGTGCAGGGTGATTTTTTTTCTTTTATTTTTTATCTTTTATTTTTTTCATTGCGATTGAATTTATCTAAAATAATTATAAACTCTTGAAAAATAATTATTTTTTCAATATAATTTTATTTATTTTTTTAATATTGATATCTATCCGTTATTTTCTAAGAAATCGACAAGTTATTTAAAATATTTATTGAATATCAGTGAAAATGCATTATAAAATAAATAATAAAAATAAAACTTGAAATTCAATCTCTCATATTATTATTGAAAAGAAATCAATTTGATTAGGTTTCTAATAAAGAACAGAGTACCTAAATTAAATAAGAATTAATAAGTCACACATAGAGGGGCTAGATACTGTGCTTATTATTAAAAGTGATTAAAAGTAAGAAAATATAGAATTATAGTTGATATTTATTTGGAAAAAAATTGATTTATGCTTTTAAATTACTATCTTGATTTTATTATTATACGAGTTAAGGTATTTAAATAATTTTTCCTTTTTTTTTTAGCTTGTTTTGGTTTGATGGTAGTCGGAGGCTGAAGAATATATAGGATACGTATAGAAAAAGGAATCACATCTCATCAGAGGTAAAGTTGATATATAAACAAACTATAATTAAAAATTAGAATTACATATTCAATTAATTTTTAAGTAGAAAATCAATAAAAGTTGTATCGATAGATATATAAATATTCATAAATTAACAAAAAGAAAAAGAAATTAACATTCGACTGAATTTGTTTTATTCTAGTTTCTAACAATAAATTTAAATAAATATACTATAGTATAGATATCTATTAATACATTTATCAAAATAAATAAAAATTAATATTTAATATGAAAGTATTCCTTAAATTAAAAAAATTAAAAATGGCTTATTTTCATTAATGATATTTATTTATTTAATTAATCATGAAATAATAAAAGAGCTATGATCAAGACAATTTTTTTTTTATTTTTTTTTAATATTTAATTCGTCGTGCATAGTTTAGAATAATAGGTTAAAATTTAATTTAATGTCTTAAATTATTCATTTGAATATAAAAAAAAAGTGTATTTAATAATTTAAATATTTTCAATTTCTCTATTAGTTCATCTGAAAGAACATGGATTCACGAAACAAATTTGGACCACTACTATATATGGAGGGTGATGATGAGAAGTACGAGTTCATCGATATCGTCGAGTGACTTACTACGAGTGGGCAACCTATTTATAACTCCGAGGTTAGTACTTTTTGTTATAAAAAAAATGTATTATATTTTGAATACTCAATCTTATATATGTCTTTTGTTTTTCTTTTATTTTCATGTATCATCTTTTTCCTGATGGCAAATTCAATTCTCTTCGAATAATATTGGTTTCTTCAAAATATTTTATAAATACAGCTCACCAAATATAAGTACTCAACATATATTTTTTGATTATTCTGGCACTAGTGGTAGTAATGAATTTAATTTAATATTGACAAAATTTAAATATTACAATAAAAAATACAATATTTCTATTATTTTTTGTTAAATTTAACATTGTTCGTGAATTAGTTAGTTAGATTAAAGATTTTCAGAGGCTACCCTAGAAAACAGAAAGAATTGGAAGAGAGAAGGATAAGGATGGCAAATCTACAATCTACTGAATCATCAATTCCTTTAAAGGTATTTAGAATTGTTAGCCTGAGAGGTTGCGTATGGGGGTGATTATACATTATTTTGGCTTAATCGTTTGTTGATAGGGATTTACAGATAAAGGAAGTGCCTTCTGATTCATCGCGTCCAAACCTTTGTGGTAGCCTATAAATATAGATAGAAACTAGAAACATTAAATTTAATGAATTATTCATATTTTAGAATAGAATAGAAAAAGGGTGTTTGGTTTTTGCATGCTTCTAAATATTAAAGGAAACACCTTGTTAGTATTTCGTCTTTATTATTTAGTGGGTGGAGTCGGGTATGTGCCAGAAAATATTAAGGGATTGTTTATCTGCATGTGTTTTGTGCTTCCCAAATCGTCATTTTTTTATTTTTTAATGACGATTCCCTTGTTTGTGTAAAGTAATGTGTATCACTGAGGATGACTCGGACGTGGATCTATGTATTGGACAGGCATTCGTGAAGGTAGTTCAACAATGTTCCTTAATGGGATTAGCCCGCCAGGATGTATTGACTACCTTGGAGCTAAGTTTAGTCTCTTTTTCATGAGTGTTCCTCCCACTATGGAGGACGCCATGAATTCCCATTAGGTAGGGATTTTTTACAGGTTGCCACGAATGTGGTGTTCAATCGTAATCCAAAAACTCAAAGTCACTCTCAGCTGATCCACAGTTACTCACAAACGGCTTCCCACTTAATCTATGCTTTTCTTTTTCTTTTTTTTTCCTTCTTCTTCTAAATTACGCATTTCTTCGGAAGTTAAAACACAAAATAGACCATACTGTGTCTAATAAGCGCGTTCGGGAGTGTTTTTTTTTTTTTTTTTTTTTTCCGTTTCCGTGATTGCAATCTTTTCTAGCAAGAAGAGTGTTTTGCACGAAGATAGACAATATTATTAGATGGCCATCCGTGCCATAGAATTGGGTCTTGCATAGGATAGACTGTGTTCAGGGAAGACATCAGGGCGCAATGAAGTAGCCTCCACTGTAGGTTATATGTATATTGAAATTCAATTTATGTCTTCTTTCCTGTGACGTTATTCTCTTCTGTTTGTTAACTCAAACTAATGATCTTTTTTTCTATTTCTTTTTATTTTCATTGTCTCAAGAGCATCATTTGAATAACTTGGTTTGGTGGTATATTTGGCCAGATCAGAATTTCATCGCATCTCCTCACAACGACTGCGAGACATCTCATCGGTTAGTTGAATTTTTATTTCTATAATATTTCATGAAATAATTTTTAATTTGTCTTAAAATAATTAAAATTACCTAATTTTTCAATGGCGTTTATTGTTAGAACTGAAATTTTTGTGACAGTAATTCTTCTTCGAAAATGTTAAAATAAATCTAAAAAACTTTCTTTGTTTTTTACTAATTATTCTTTGATTTTTCTAACTTACAATATAGAAGAATACACTGGATATAATAAATAATATATACAAGTAAATATTTCGAAATCACAAAACTAATTATGAATCTATTTCTTGTTTTTAGATCTACATTGAATGGAATGGAGCGAGCATAAGATTTCATCTACCTACTTTGAAGGTTACTAAATAGGAAAATAAAAAATGGGTAAGAATTTTATTTATTTTTTCTACTATTTAAATAATTAATATTGAAATATTATTTTAAATTTTAAAATATTATCTACAAGTACTCTTACTGTGTCCAAAATTTCATTAAATTATTAATGTATAATCAATCCTATTCCTATGATAGATATCCTCCAACTTCTATTAAATACTATTCAATATAAATATTCATTGAATTAAATTTCAAATATTAATTAATGATGGTATATTATAGAAATTTCTATAAAAGGATAAAATAAAATAGAAGACTTATTAAAAACATTCTTTGACTATTATCTTCTTCAAGTATTATTTTTTAAGTTTAAAAAAGGTTTCAATTAATTTTTAATATATATCACGATATGTTTTATCTATCACCATCAGATATGTTCGTACCCGTTGACTCTACTCTCTGATGACTAAGAAATGATTAAAGAAGCTAATAAGAATAAGCGAGCGCATGCACAAACGGTTAGTAGAATTATGAATACAATAGAATTTCAAAATAATCCAGATATTTTTACATTGATGAATTTATAAAGATACTACACGCGTATATTAAATTACTAAGTGAAATGTTTTGTTAATTTTTTAGTCTTCCTTGATGTGCATCATTGCAGAATCAAGAGAGAGATTGAAGAACATAATGACTTCCAGATCATCATCATCCATCGGGCGATTGCAAGGGGGGGGGGGGTGAAACCCCTCCGTAAGTATTTTTTTAAGAAATATTTTAATATTATTCTAATTTATTTTCAGTCTTAATAAATGTCTTTTATTCTTGTTTTTCATGTATCATCGATCGATATTAATGGCAATCTTTCACTTTTACGGTTTCATCAAAAAGGTGAGTAGATTTCCAATATTAATTATTCCAGGAAAACATTATTTCATATTAGTCTTTGTTTTCCAGGGAGTGAAGACGATGATCCGGTTGAAGTGTTTGTCGACTCCATTACCTACCATTAATCAATCCATTGTAAGTATTTTATATGTATTTATATATTTTATTTTTTTATTTTATAGTATATTATAAATGATACGCGTAGTATATAACAAGATATTTGAATTTCATCATAATTTAGAAATTAGATTTCAGTTCTTGGTTGAGAGATTTTTTTCAATTCTTTTGATTTATACATGTATTTCTCCTTTAAAAGAATGATAATTATTTTTAATATTAAATCAGTTTAATTATAAATTATTTAATTTTAATTATTGCTCTATATATATACATACTTAAAGAGAATAATATTGAAAATAATATTTTAAAATAAAACATTTAAATGTAGTGAACACTAATCGCAATAGATGGCGGGATATGTATTAAATCAGTATAATATTTTTTCAAAAGTATATAAAATTTATATCATTAATATTAATATTTCTTAATGATGATAGTTTTGAAAACCTGTAGAGTAAATAATTATTTTTCAAATAATAACACTTTTGCTGCCCTTATTTTATTTTAAACACTCTTATTCGAATATATTTTATTTAAAAAAATCTCCCGAAATTCTTCTAAAGATAAACAACAAAATTTTAAAAAGAACACATTCAATTTTTCATTTCAAATAGCTTATAGAAAGATTATGCTTTAATATTTTATTAAATATAAATAGAATCACGTTTATTTGAACTTTGAGATAAGCTATAAATAATGTAAATTGTAAATTTAGAGAAAGGAAGATAATTAATATTAAATATATTTATTTTACGATTAGAGTATAATGCAAAAGTTTCGGTTAAATTTAAATTTAATTCAATGAATATCATCTATGTATTTGAAATTATTTCGATTCTATACAATTTAAGCCCGATATTACTTACAAAAGTTTAAATAAGCCTATTTTGATTGGTGACATTTATTTGAAAGGATTTGTATGATATACAAATTTGTAAAATGCATTATAAAATAAATAATAAAAATAAAACACTTGAAATTCAATCTCTCATAATATTATTGAAAAGAAATCAATTTGATTAGGTTTCTAATAAAGAACAGAGTACCTAAATTAAATAAGAATTAAAACGTCACACATAATGGGGCTAGATATTGTGAATAAAAGTAAAAAAAATATATAATTATAGTTGATATTTATTTGGAAAAAAGTGATTTATACTTTTAAATTACTATATTGATATTATTATACGAGTTAAGTTATTTAAATAACTTTTCCTTTTTTTTTTTTTAGCTTGTTATGGTTTGATGGTAGTCGGAGGCTGAAGAATATATAGGATACGTATAGAAAAAGGAATCACATCTCATCAGAGGTAAAGTTGATATATAAACAAACTATAATTAAAAATTAGAATTACATATTCAATTAATTTTTAAGTAGAAAATCAATAAAAGTTGTATCGATAGATATATAAATATTCATAAATTAACAATAAGAAAAAGAAATTGACATTCGACTGAATTTGTTTTATTCTAGTTTTTTACAATAAATTTAAATAAATATAGTATTTTATATGAAAATATTCTTTAAATTAAAAATGGCTTATTTTCATTAATGATATTTATTTATATAATTAATCATGAAATATAATATCAATATGTTTAAAAATAATTAAAATTACATAATTTTTAAATGGCGTTTATTGTTACAACAGAAATTTTTGTGACAGTAATTCTTCTTCAAAAATGTTAAAATAAATCTAAAAAACTTTCTAAAATAAATCAGATATATACAATGTTTAATTTCTTGTATAGATAATTCTAGATATATTTACATTGATGAATTTATAAAGATATTACACGCCTATTTTAAATTACTAAGTGAAATGTTTTCTTAATTTTTTAGTTTTACTTGATGTCCACCATTCCAGAATCAAGAGAGAGATTGAAGAACATAATGACTTCCAAATCATCATCATCGTTCGGGCGATTGCAAGGGGTGAAAACCCCGCCCTAAGTATTTTTTTAAGAAATATTTTAATATTATTCTAATCTATTTTCAGTCTTAATAAATGTCTTTTATTCTTGTTTTTCATGTATCATCGATCGATATTAATGGCAATCTTTCACTTTTACGGTTTCATCAAAAAGGTGAGTAGATTTCCAATATTAATTATTCCAGGAAAACATTATTTCATATTAGTCTTTGTTTTCCAGGGAGTGAAGACAATGATCCGGTTGAAGTGTTTGTCGACTCCATTACATACCATTAATCAATCCATTGTAAGTGTTCTATATGTATATATATATATATTATTTTTTTATTTTATAGTATACTAGCTGCTCAGAGCTCCTTCGTCGCTCTTCACATCTAGACGGGGGCTCCGCCCCCTGTACCCCCGAGTGGTACATAGTATTTGGTTGAAAGTAGTAAAAGGTTTTCATCCATTTTGTTTCAAACAATGTATAACATAAAACATTCATTTCTTATTGTGTGTCTTATTATTTAAAATATATTTTAATTTATTTAGTAAATTAATTATATATATTATTATTGAATATGTTATATCTATCTACTCGAAAGTTCTTGGCAGCTACAACCACATTTCTCCAAGTGTCCCCGGCAGTGGCGCAACCAGGGGGGGGTTTTGGGGGTTAAAACCCCCCCCAGGAGAGAAAAAAAATAATAATTGCTGTATATTCAGTGGCGCAACCAGGGGGGGTTTTGGGGGTTAAAACCCCCAGGAGAGAAAACAAAAAATAATTGCTGTATATTATGTTTTCAAATAGAAAAGAAAAAAAATTCTTAAAATATAACTTAGTGCAGAGGTTCTTAAACTGTGGTCCGCGGACCCCTGGGGGTCCGCGAAGACTTTACTGGGGGTCCGCAAAGCCATCGTACAGGTGCACGAGAAAATGATGAGTCAGTTAAAACTTTATTTAATATAAAAGGAGCGATGGCATGGCTTTGTGAGGAAACAGAGATCAAATACCAAAATTCAACGAAATGTGCAAGAAAACTATTGCTACCGTTTCCATCTTCATATTTAGCTGAATTTTCTTTCTTCTATATTATAATTTCTAATAAAATGTGTTCTACAATATGCAAAAAAATCGTTATTCACCAATCACTGTTAGAAATATTCAACATATATCCTTGTTCTTATGAGGTCGTAAGCCAGAAATTAACTAATAAAATGACGTAAAGTACCTAAAGTTGGGATGGGGTCCGTCAAAAAAAATTTCTCCAAGTGGGGGTCCGCGGAGTACATAAGTTTAAGAACCTCTGACTTAGTGTATAATAAAAAAAGTTTTTTTTTATTAATATATGTGGAAATTGATACCGAGGTCAAGGGATGTTTCGAGCTCCTCACTCCACTTCCTTATCCCTGGTTGTAAAATTTAACAGAGGATAGCGGAAACGCAGGCCCTCACCCCCACAGGGCCTTTGGTGACGTCCAGGAGAAAGTCTCCCCCCTTCTCCACCACAACGGGTAGGGCATTTGTAAATAAACCATTTTATAGAAATTCGCAAACAAGAAGTTGCTCTATCGAGAACATTTACCCTAGACACCAATTCAACCCCTTCCACATTGCTACATACATTAATTGCTAATTTCATAAAGATTATGAAGCGAAGACTAATTTCAGATTTTTTTCAAAATAAGAAAAACAAGAAAGGTAAGATTTAAATTTTTTTTTTAAATTAGTGAATTAATTCTTAAATACTTTTCCATTTAAGAATTAGATAGTGAAGCTGGACCTTCAGAAACAACAGATTGTGTTAATAGCAATAGCGAAGAAGACAATAAAGAAATAGTTGATTTCACAACTGAAAAGGTTAATTTTTTTTATTTGTTTATATATATTAACCCATTTGTAGAGCCAGCGTTCCCAAATGGGAACATTTATTTTTATACACCAAAAACCCTTTCAAAAATATTTTTTTCTATATTTATCTACATGATATCTGGTCACCAATGGGTTAAAATCAAATTTCATTTTTTCACGTAGCCAGAGAAGAGGCAGGGGGGGGATTCGGGAGCTTCAGTTCCCACACATAAATCTATTTTTTTCTAAATTTTCTTAAGTTTAATTTTTTCAAATTATCCTACCACTACGGGCGGACGAAAAGCTTTCGACATCTTAAAGTAGTTTATTATAAATAACTCCTTTATTATTAAGTTTAGGTAAAAATGAATATAATGAAACTTTTAGTAAATGCGATTTCCTATAAATTTAATACGATAGTATGATAATTCTCATAAAAATCGGAATTTATAAAGAAATTCAATAAAATGTGTTTTGACACCTCTTTAAACTAGCATTACTTATGGTCCCATCTTGTCCAAAAACAATCCAATCCCCGCCCATCATTCCAAAAAAAAACATCTAAATATCAAATCCCAAGATAATATCTCATTTCGTTTAGACTTAATTTTGGTAACGAACGGCCGGCCGGATCAAAATTTTTTTTTGCAAGTTTGGATTCAGAACCGTCTGAAAAGTGGAAATCTCGAAGAATCTCGGAGCAAAAATTTTCCGATCATCGTAAAAGCTATCCTTATTTCATGAGGAAAGCTAAAATGGTTTACTTATAGCTGGAAAAAAATATTTTCTTTCTAAAACTGTGAATACGAGTAAATAAAATACAAAATTTGCCAGATTTTGTAAAATCAGTGTTTCATTTACAAAACTTTTTTAAATATTTAATATAAAAAAAAAAATCTTAATGAAAATTTGTCTTTGAGTGAGCCCGGGGGGGGGGAGGCATAGGAAGGTGGAGCGGCTAGTCAAAACCCCCCCCAGGAGCAAATTCTGGTTGCGCCACTGGTCCCCGGTGACCTCATCTTTCTTTGGCCAATAAATGCTGGAAAGAATAATCTGAATCTACTCTCATCTCCCAGGGTCATAGACCATGCGTGGCTCAATGGTACTCGAAAGTTCTTGGCAGCTACATCACATTTCTCCAAGTGTCCTTATCCTGAGCCTCTGTTCCATCTCTCGTACGTCATTCCCTGATGTACTCATCTTTCTTTGGCCCATAAATGCTGGGGAGAATCCTATTCTCAAATACTCTGAATCCACTCTCATCTCCTAAGATCATAGACCATGTCTCACACTCATATAATACAACAGACAAAATAATTGTTTTATATATTTTAATTTTCATTCCCTTTTATAATAATTTAGATGAGATAAGCCTCTCTACTGCATGATAACTGGCGTTTCCCGATTGCAACTTCGATTTAAATTCTTCTCAAATATTATTATCCTTCGTGATCACATTCAATTTTTCTACATATTCAAATTCTACATTTTGTATGTTAATACTGCTTCTGTTTGTTTCTAAATATATTTATTTATCATTATTTATTCAAATCTCATCTCTTTTCCTACCTCGATTAATTTTTCCTCGCTATCTGTAATTGCAATTGCCGAATCTCCTATTATATTTAAGTCGTCTGGGTAACCTAATATTTTACAATTGATTTCCACATCTTACTCTTTCTTTACTACCTTCAAGATAAATTTTAAGATCAAAATTTGAAAAAGTTTATCCGGATCTATTGAGTCATGCGTAGGTTTTACTAAAGTCTACAAATAATTAGTGAACAGAGATATTGAATTCGCGGTTTTTTTAATATCTGTCATAATGAAAATATCTTAATTAATGTTGATCGATTTGGCCTGAACCCGCAATGATATCGTCTAATATTTCCTCCGCCTATAGTTTATAAGTATTGAATTTGTTATAATAGAGTATAATATTTCTTGATCATTTCATTTTGATATTTTAATTTCATTGCTTGATTTTTATTGAATATTTTTAATTATAATAAAATTTGAGAAAATGCAAAGTTAAGAGACTTGAGACAATTAATAAAAATTAATTTATAAAAATTAACGGTATAAAAGTATTGATTAAAACTAAAGATAAATTAACAATATATACATTCATTAATAGTATTAATTTAAATTAATGGATTTATTTGATTTTTTATTATTAAGTTCATTTATTAATTTTTTTAGTTCATAGTTAATTCTCTCCCTTAAAATAAAAGAAGTATTCAAATATAGAAAGAATAAATACAAAATAATTTAAGTTAAATATGATTTAAATATTTTATTATATTAATTAAAATGAGAACTTTTTTAGAATAAATTATTTAATTGAAATGATATTTGAATATTAGAATTTAAAATAAAAAGTGAAATATTATAATAATTCTTTGATTGGGAATTTCTTTTTTGTTTGTTTCTATGACAGCAAAAAAGTAAACAAATTACATACATACATACAAACACTCTCCTTTATATATATAGATTATAGATGGTAACATATAAGCGTAGTATATAACAAGATATTTGAATTTCATCATAATTTAGAAATTAGATTTCAATTCTTGGTTGAGAGATTTTTTTCAATTCTTTTGTTTTATACATGTATTTCTCCTTTAAAGGAATCATAATTATTTTTAATATTAAATCAGTTTAATTATATATTATTTAATTTTAATTATTGCTCTCTCTCTCTCTCTATATATATATATATATATATAGATTTAAAGAATAATATTGAAAATAATATTTTAAAATAAAACATTTAAATGTAGTGAACACTAATCGCAATAGATGGCGGGATATGTAATACATCAGTATAATATTTTTCAAAAGTATATAAAATTTATATAATTAATATTAATATTTCTTAATCATGATAGTTTTGAAAAACAGTAGGGTAAATAAATATTTTTCAAATAATAACACTTTTGCTGCCCTTATTAAATAAACAATCATAAAATTAAACTTAACTATTAACTATTAAATTAACTATGGCAGGGAAAAAATCATGCTCCAGCTCGCCATTTGGCTTGTGCTTTTCCAATTCCGATATCATTCATTCTACCAATATGGACTGGTACTTTTCAATATTCATCATACCTTTCACTCGAACAACAGGCCCTAGTATATAATTTGAGAAACACCTACAGAACATGTTTAAAGAAATATACTATTGATATTTTTAATGAATAATTATTTTTTAAACGTCGTCCGCCAACCTTTCATAATTTTGACGAGAAAAATAAAAAATGAAATTTTTAAAAATTAATCATAAATACGTTCATTTTACATCATAAAAATATTAAAAAAATATATTATTGATATTTTTAATGAATATTTATTTTTTAAACCCCCAAACGGAGGGTCATCGTCCGCCAACGTTTTATAATATTGACGATAAAATAAAAAATGAAATTTTTTAAAATTAATAATAAATAAGTTGATTTTAATTCATAAAAATATTAGCAAAAGATATTATTTATATTTATGATGAATAATTATTTTTTAAATACCCAAACGGGGGGAGGGTCATCGTCCGCCAACCTTTCATAAATTTGACGGTAAAAATAAAAAATGAAATTTTTAAAAATTAATAATAATTTCGTTCATTTTACATCAAATATATATTAAAAAATATATTATTGATATTTTTGATGAATAGTTATTTTTTAAACCCCCATAATAAATACTTTCATTTTAAATCATTAAGATATTAAAAAAATATATTATTGATATTTTTGATGAATAATTATTTTTTATACCCAAAATCGGAGGGCCATCTTTGGCCAACCTTTCAAAATTTTGACGGTAAAAATATAAAATGAAATTTTTAAAAATTAATATTAAATATATTCATTTTACATCATAAAAATATTAAAAAAATATATTATCGATATTTTTGATGAATAATTATTTTTTATACCCAAAATCGAGGGCCATCGCCCGCCAACCTTTCATAAATTTGACGTTAAAAATAAAAAACAAATTTTTAAAAATTAATAATAAATATGTTCATTTTACATCATAAAAATATTAAAAAAATATATTATTGATATTTTTGATATATAATTATTTTTTAAACCCCCAATCAAAGGGTGATCGTCCACCAACCTTTCATAAACCTGACTGTAAATATGAAAAATGAACTTTTTAAAAATTAATAATAAATACACCCTATTCATACTAACATTTTAAAAATATTAATAAATACATTAATTTTACTTCATAAAAATATTAAAAAAATATATTATTGATATTTTTGATGAATAGTTATTTTTTTTAGCCAAAATAGAAGGGTCATCATCCGCCAACCTTTCATAATTTTGAAGGTAAATATAAAAATGAAATTTTTAAAAAGTAATAATTAATATGTTCATTTTACATCATAAAAATATTAAAAAACTATATTATTAATATTTTTGATGAATAATTATTTTTCAAACCAAAAATCGAGGGTCATCGTCCGCCAACCTTTCATAATTAAGAAGATAAAAATAAAAAATGAAATTTTTAAAAATTAATATTAAATAAGTTCATTTTATATCATAAAAATATTAAAAAATATTTTATCGATATTTTTGATGAATAATTATTTTTTATACCCAAAATCGAGGGACATAGTCCGCCACCTTTATAATTTTGAAGGCAAAAATAAAAATGAAATTTTTAAAAAGTAATAATGAATATGTTCATTTTACATCATTAAAATATTAAAAAAATAGATTATTTATATTTTTAATGAATAATTATTTTTTTTAGCCAAAATAGTAGGGTTATCGTCCGCCAACCTTTCATAATTTTGAAGGTAAATATAAAAACTGTATTTTTTAAAAAATAATAATAAATATGTTCTTTGTACACCATAAAAATATTAAAAAAATATAATATTGATATTTTGGTTGAATAATTCTTTTTTATACCCAAAATCATAGGGTCATCATCCCCCAACCTTTAATAACTTTGAATCTAAAAATAAAAAATGAAATTTTTAAATATTAATAATAAATAAGTTCATTTTACATCATAAAAATATTAAAAAAATATATTATCGATATTTTTGATGAATAATTATTTTTTATACCCAAAATCGAGGGACATCGTCCGCCACCTTTATAATTTTGAAGGTAAAAATAAAAAATGAATTTTTTTAAAATTAATAATAAATTTCGTCCGCCAACCTTTATAATTTTGAAGGCACAATTAAATTGAAATTTTTAAAAAGTAATAATGAATATGTTCATTTTACATCATAAAAGTATTAAAAAAATATATTATTGATATTTTTGCTGAATAATTATTTTTCAAACCAAAAATCGAGGGTCATCGTCTGCCAACCTTTCATAATTTAGAAGATAAAAATAAAAAATGAAATTTCTAAAAATTAATAATAAATACGTTCATTTTAAATCATTGAAATATTAAAAAAATATATTATTGATATTTTTAAAGAATAATTATTTTTTTTAGCCGAAATAGTAGGGTCATCGTGCGCCAACCTTTCATAATTTTGAAGGTAAATATAAAAAATGAATTTTTTTAAATATAATAATAAATATGTTCTTTTTACACCATAAAAATATTAAAAAAATATATTATTTATATTTTTAATGAATAATTATTTTTTTTATCCAAAATACTAGGGTCATCATCCGCCAACCTTTCATAATTTTGAAGGTAAATATAAAAAATGAATTTTTTTAAAAATAATAATAAATATGTTCTTTTTAAACCATAAAAATATTAAAAAAAATATATTATTGATATTTTTGATGAATAATTCTTTTTTATACCCAAAATCGAGGGTAATCGTCCGCCAACCTTTCAAAGTTTGAAGGTAAAAATAAATAATGAACTTTTTAAAAATTAATAATAAATATGTTCATTTTACATCATAAAAATATTAAACAAATTTTTTATTGATATTTTTAATGAATAATTATTTTTTTTAGCCAAAATATTAGGGTCATCCTCCGCCAACCTTTCAAAATTTTGAAGGTAGATATAAAAATTGAAATTTTTAAAAATTAATAATAAATACCTTCATTTTACATCATAAAAATATTAAAAATATTATTTATTGATATTTTTGATCAATAGTTATTTTTTTAGCCAAAATCTTCGGCTCCTCGTCCGCCAACCTCTCATAATTTAGATTATAAAAATAAAAAATGAAATTTTTTAAAATTAATAATAAATAAGTTCATTTTACATCATAAAAATATAAATAAAATATATTATTTATATTTTTAATGAATAATTATTTTTTTTGCCAAAATACTAGGGTCTACATCCGCCAACCTTTCATAATTTAGAAGATAAAAATAAAAAATGAAATTTCTAAAAATTTATAATAAATACTTTCATTTTAATTCATAGAAATATTAAAAAAATATATTATATATATTTTTAATGAATAATTATTTTTTTTAGCCAAAATAGTAGGGACATCGTCCGCCAACCTTTCATAATTTTGAAGGTAAAAATAAAAAATCAAATTTTTAAAAATTAATTTTAAATACGTTCATTTTAAATCATTGAAATATTAAAAAAATATATTATTTATATTTTTAATGAATAATTATTTGTTTTAGCCAAAATAGTAGGGTTATCGTCCGCCAACCTTTCATAATTTTGAAGGTAAATATAAAAAATGTATTTTTTAAAAAATAATAATAAATATGTTCTTTTTACATCATAAAAATATTAAAAAAATATAATATTGATATTTTGGTTGAATAATTCTTTTTTATACCCAAAATCTTAGGGTCATCGTACCTCAAACTTTAATAACTTTGAATCTAAAAATAAAAAATGAAATTTTTAAAAATTAATAATAAATAAGTTCAAATTAACCCAAAATCGAGGGTCATCGTCCGCCAACCTCTCATAATTTAGAAGATAAAAATAAAAAATGAAATTTTTAAAAATTAATTTTAAATAAGTTCATTTTATATCATAAAAATATTAAAAAAATATTTTATCGATATTTTTGATGAATAATTATTTTTTATACCCAAAATCGAGGGACATCGTCCGCCACCTTTATAATTTTGAAGGCAAAAATAAAAATGAAATTTTTAAAAAGTAATAATGAATATGTACATTTTACATCATAAAAATATTAAAAAAATATATTATTTATATTTTTAATGAATAATTATTTTTTTTAGCCAAAATAGAAGGGTCATCGTCCGCCAACGTTTCATAATTTTGAATGTAAAAATAAATAAGCGGGAGTGTCCTCCCCTAGACTTTCCCGCATATAAATAGGTATAAAGAGTTGTGAATGAATATTTAGAATGTGTAAACTTGTTATTGATAAAGAGCCAGTTCGTATTAGTTTATTGGTGTCAAATTTGATATTTGGTAATATTTATATATATATATATATATATATATATATATAGAATAAAGTGCTACTTCCGGTTAACTGATATTTTAAATGTAAAAAAACAGATATGGATATAATATAAATATTTTTAATTTTATTTTATTTATAATATATAAGGGCTGGCTGTGACGTCATGAAGTGCTGGGTGACGTCATATAATTTTAAATTAAGAAAAAACTAATGAAGATGATTTTTCTCGAGGATAAAACCAATACAAAGTCCATAACACGTGGAGATATGTCCTCACGTTAAATTTGATGTGAAAATAACCTTTCATTTCCTCTCTTCGATCGGCAATACTAGCACTTCCGGTTTCCGGATTTGCACCAAAAGTTGATCAATTCATCCTACTGATGTATTAAGTAAATATACCAAATTTCATCAAAATCCGTTGAGCCGTTGAGGCTGTACACATCTATACGGACGGACGGACGGACGGACAGACATCATGCTAAAAATACTTTTTTCTGTTAAGGAAATGCATGATTCGTGGAGATATGTACCTAAAAATATCCATAGGTGAAATTTGGTGTGAAAACAATACCTCCCTTACTATCGTCGGTCGGTAAAAAAGAAACGCTACTTGTATAGGTAAAATATCACTTCCGGTAGTCAGATCAAGATGAAATTTGGTATCTGAATTTTTTTCATATTTTTAAATCTATATACAAAATATGAAGCAAATATCTCGAAGCAAACTGGTACTTTACTTGAAAGGTAAACGCAACCAGTGTAGGTAAAGTACCATTTCCGGTTAACCGATTTTGACGAAATTTTGAGAGAAATCTACAAACTGTGAATAATATCGGTGTACCAAATTTCGAAGTCCTAGCTTGATTAGTATTTGAGTAAATTTGCTTACAGACATTACATACATACATACATACATAGACATAATTCGAAAAATGGTATTTTCGGACTCAGGGAGGTCTCAAACGTCAAGATCTATCGAAATATCGAAGTCGAAATTTTTGACTGTTCCAATACTTCCCTTATACGAAGTATGCGGGAAAGTAAAAAATGAATTTTTTTAAAATTAATAATAAATTTCGTCCGCCAACCTTTATAATTTTGAAGGCAAAAATAAAAATGAAATTTTTAAAAAGTAATAATAAATATGTTCATTTTACATCATAAAAATATTAAAAAAATATATTATTGATATTTTTGCTGAATAATTATTTTTCAAACCAAAAATCGAGGGTCATCGTCCGCCAACCTTTCATAATTTAGAAGATAAAAATAAAAAATGAAATTTCTAAAAATTAATAATAAATACTTTCATTTTAAATCATTGAAATATTAAAAAAATATATTATTTATATTTTTAATGAATAATTATTTGTTTTAGCCAAAATAGTAGGGTTATCGTCCCCCAACCTTTCATAATTTTGAAGGTAAATATAAAAAATGTATTTTTTAAAAAATAATAATAAATATGTTCTTTTTACACCATTGAAATATTAAAAAAATATATTATTTATATTTTTAATGAATAATTATTTGTTTTAGCCAAAATAATAGGGTTATCGTCCGCCAACCTTTCATAATTTTGAAGGTAAATATAAAAAATGTATTTTTTAAAAAATAATAATAAATATGTTCTTTTTACACCATAAAAATATTAAAAAAATATAATATTGATATTTTGGTTGAATAATTCTTTTTTATACCCAAAATCATAGGGTCATCGTACCTCAACCTTTAATAACTTTGAATCTAAAAATAAAAAATGAAATTTTTAAAAATTAATAATAAATAAGTTCATTTTACATCATAAAAATATTAAAAAAATATATATTCGATATTTTTGATGAATAATTATTTTTTATACCCAAAATCGAGGGTCATCGTCCGACAACTATTATAATTTTGAAGGCAAAAATAAAAATGAAATTTTTAAAAATTAATAATAAATATGTGCATTTTACATCATAAAAATATTAAAAAAATATATTATTCATATTTTTGATGAATAATTATTTTTTAATACCAAAATCACAGAGGGTCATCCTCCGCCAACCTTTCAAAATTTTGAAGGTAGATATAAAAAATGAAATTTTTAAAAATTAATAATAAGTACGTTCATTTTACATCATTAAAATATTAAAAAAATATATATAATTTATATTTTTAATGAATAATTATTTTTTTTAACTAAAATCGTAGGGTCATCGTCCGCCAACCTTTCATAATTTTGACGTTAAAAATAAAAAACAACTTTTTAAAAATTAATAATAAATATGTTCATTTTACATCATAAAAATATTAAAAAAATATATTATTCATATTTTTGATGAATAATTATTTTTTAATCCCAAAATCACAGAGGGTCATCCTCCGCCAACCTTTCATAATTTTGAGGGTAAAAACAAAAAAGGAATTTTTTTAAAAATAATAATTAATATGTTCATTTTACACCATAAAAATTTAAAAAAAATATATTATTGATATTTTTGATGAATAATTATTTTTTATACCCAAAATCAGAGGGTCATCGTCCCCCAACCTATCATAAATTTGAAGGTAAAACTTAAAAATGAAATTTTTAAAAATTAATATTAAATAAGTTCATTTTACATCGTAAAAATATTAAAAAAATATATTATTTATATTTTTAATGATTAATTATTTTTTTGCCAAAATACTAGGGTCATCATCCGCCAACCTTTATAATTTTGAAGGAAAAAATAAAAATGAAATTTTTAAAAATTAATATTAAATAAGTTCATTTTACATCATTAATATATTAAAAAAATATATTATCGATATTTTTGATGAATAATTATTTTTTATACCCAAAATTGAGGGTCATCGTCCTCCAACCTTTGTAATTTTGAAGGCAAAAATAAAAAATGAAATTTCTAAAAATTAATAATAAATAAGTTCATTTTACATCGTAAAAATATTAAAAAAATATATTATTTATATTTTTAATGATTAATTATTTTTTTGCCAAAATACTAGGGTCATCATCCGCCAACCTTTATAATTTAGAAGATAAAAATAAAAAATGAAATTTTTAAAAATTAATAATAAATACGTTCATTTTACATCATAAAAATATTAAAAAAATATTTTATCGCTATTTTTGATTAATAATTATTTTTTATACCCACAATCGAGGGACATCGTCCGCCACCTTTATAATTTTGAAGGCAAAAATAAAAATGAAATTTTTAAAAAGTAATAATGAATATGTTCATTTTACATCATAAGAATATTAAAAAAATATATTATTTATATTTTTAATGAATAATTATTTTTTTTAACCAAAATCGGGTCATCGTCCGCCAACCTTTAATAATTTTGACGTTAAAATTAAAAAACAAATTTTTAAAAATTAATAATAAATATCTTCATTGTACATCATAAAAATATTAAAAATATTATTTATTAATATTTTTATCAATAGTTATTTTTTTAGCCAAAATCTTAGGCTCATCGTCTGCCTACCTTTCATAATTTTGACGGTAAAAATAAAAAATGAATTTATTTTAAAAATAATAATAAATATGTTCATTTTACACCATAAAAATTTTAAAAAAATATATTATTGATATTTTTGATGAATAATTATTTTTTATACCCAAAATCAGAGGGTCATCGTCCCCCAACCTTTCATAATTTAGAAGATAATAATAAAAAATGAAATTTCTAAAAATTAATAATAAATACGTTCATTTTAAATCATAGAAATATTAAAAAAATATATTATATATATTTTTAATGAATAATTATTTTTTTTAACCAAAATCGTAGGGTCATCGTCCGCAAACCTTTCATAATTTTGACGTTAAAAATAAAAATCAACTTTTTAAAAATTAATAATAAATATGTTCATTTTACACCATAAAAATTAAAAAAAAAATATATTATTGATATTTTTGATGAATAATTAGTTTTTCATCCCAAAATCGAGATAAAAATAAAAAAATAAATTTCTAAAAATTAATAATAAATACGTTCATTTTAAATCATAGAAATATTAAAAAAATATATTATTTATATTTTTAATGAATAATTATTTTTTTTGACAAAACAGAATGGTCATCGTCCGCCAACCTTTCATAATTTTGAAGGTAAATATAACAAATGTATTTTTTTAAAAATAATAATAAATATGTTCATTTTACATCATAAAAATATTAAAAAAATATTTTATCGCTATTTTTGATTAATAATTATTTTTTATACCCACAATCGAGGGACATCGTCCGCCACCTTTATAATTTTGAAGGCAAAAATAAAAATGAAATTTTTAAAAAGTAATAATAAATATGTTCATTTTACATCATAAGAATATTAAAAAAATATATTATTTATATTTTTAATGAATAATTATTTTTTTAACCAAAATCGGGTCATCGTCCGCCAACCTGTAATAATTTTGACTTTAAAATTAAAAAACAAATTTTTAAAAATTAATAATAAATATCTTCATTGTACATCATAAAAATATTAAAAATATTATTTATTGATATTTTTATCAATAGTTATTTTTTTAGCCAAAATCTTAGGCTCATCGTCTGCCTACCTTTCATAATTTTGACGGTAAAAATAAAAAATGAATTTTTTTAAAAATAATAATAAATATGTTCATTTTACACCATAAAAATTTTAAAAAAATATATTATTGATATTTTTGATGAATTATCTTTTATACCCAAAATCAGAGGGTCATCGCCCCCAACCTTTCATAATTTAGAAGATAAAAATAAAAAATGAAATTTCTAAAAATTAATAATAAATACGTTCATTTTAAATCATAGAAATATTAAAAAAATATATTATTTATATTTTTAATGAATAATTATTTTTTTAGCCAAAATAGAAGGGTCATCGTCCCCCAACCTTTAATAACTTTGAAGGGGAAATAAAAAATGAAATTTTTAAAAATTAATAATAAATTAGTTCATTTTACATCATAAAAATATTAAAAAAATATATTATCGATATTTTTGATGAATAATTATTTTTTTGCCAAAATACTAGGATCATCATCCGCCAATCTTTATAATTTTGAAGGCAAAAATAAAAATGAAATTTTTAAAAAGTAATAATAAATATGTTCATTTTACATCATAAATATATTAAAAAAATATATTATTCATATTTTTGATGAATAATTAATTTTTATAACCAAAATCAGAGTGTCATCCTCCGCCATCCTTTCATAATTTTGAAGGTAGATATAAAAAATGAAATTTTTAAAAATTAATAATAAATATGTTCATTTTACATCATAAAAATATTTAAAAAATATATTATTTATATTTTTAATGAATAATTATTTTTTTTAACCAAAATCGGGTCATCGTCCGCCAACCTTTAATAATTTTGACTTTAAAATTAAAAAACAAATTTTTAAAAATTAATAATAAATATCTTCATTGTACATCATAAAAATATTAAAAATATTATTTATTGATATTTTTATCAATAGTTATTTTTTTAGCCAAAATCTTAGGCTCATCGTCTGCCTACCTTTCATAATTTTGACGGTAAAAATAAAAAATGAATTTTTTTAAAAATAATAATAAATATGTTCATTTTACACCATAAAAATTTTAAAAAAATATATTATTGATATTTTTGATGAATTATCTTTTATACCCAAAATCAGAGGGTCATCGCCCCCCAACCTTTCATAATTTAGAAGATAAAAATAAAAAATGAAATTTCTAAAAATTAAGAATAAATACGTTCATTTTAAATCATAGAAATATTAAAAAAATATATTATTTATATTTTTAATGAATAATTATTTTTTTAGCCAAAATAGAAGGGTCATCGTCCCCCAACCTTTAATAACTTTGAAGGGGAAATAAAAAATGAAATTTTTAAAAATTAATAATAAATAAGTTCATTTTACATCATAAAAATATTAAAAAAATATATTATCGATATTTTTGATGAATAATTATTTTTTTGTTAAAATACTAGGATCATCATCCGCCAATCTTTATAATTTTGAAGGCAAAAATAAAAATGAAATTTTTAAAAAGTAATAATAAATATGTTCATTTTACATCATAAATATATTAAAAAAATATATTATTCATATTTTTGATGAATAATTATTTTTTATAACCAAAATCAGAGTGTCATCCTCCGCCAACCTTTCATAATTTTGAAGGTAGATATAAAAAATGAAATTTTTAAAAATTAATAATAAATATGTTCATTTTACATCATAAAAATATTTAAAAAATATATTATTTATATTTTTAATGAATAATTATTTTTTTTAACCAAAATCGGGTCATCGTCCGCCAACCTTTAATAATTTTGACGTTAAAATTAAAAAACAAATTTTTAAAAATTAATAATAAATATCTTCATTTTACATCATAAAAATATTAAAAATATTATTTATTGATATTTTTATCAATAGTTATTTTTTTAGACAAAATCTTAGGCACATCGTCCGCCAACCTCTCATAATTTAGAAGATAAAAATAAAAAATGAAATTTCTAAAAATTAATAATAAATACGTTCATTTTAAATCATAGAAATATTAAAAAAATATATTATATATATTTTTAATGAATAATTATTTTTTTTAACCAAAATCGTAGGGTCATCTTCCGCCAACCTTTCATAATTTTGACGGTAAAAATAAAAAATGCAATTTCTAAAAATTAATAATAAATACGTTCATTTTAAATCATTGAAATATTAAAAAAATATATTATATATATTTTTAATGAATAATTATTTTTTTAGCCAAAATAGAAGGGTCATCGTCCCCCAACCTTTAATAACTTTGAAGGGGAAATAAAAAATGAAATTTTTAAAAATTAATAATAAATAAGTTCATTTTACATCATAAAAATATTAAAAAAATATATTATCGATATTTTTGATGAATAATTATTTTTTTGCCAAAATACTAGGATCATCATCCGCCAATCTTTATAATTTTGAAGGCAAAAATAAAAATGAAATTTTTAAAAAGTAATAATAAATATGTTCATTTTACATCATAAATATATTAAAAAAATATATTATTCATATTTTTGATGAATAATTATTTTTTATAACCAAAATCAGAGTGTCATCCTCCGCCAACCTTTCATAATTTTGAAGGTAGATATAAAAAATGAAATTTTTAAAAATTAATAATAAATATGTTCATTTTACATCATAAAAATATTTAAAAAATATATTATTTATATTTTTAATGAATAATTATTTTTTTTAACCAAAATCGGGTCATCGTCCGCCAACCTTTAATAATTTTGACGTTAAAATTAAAAAACAAATTTTTAAAAATTAATAATAAATACGTTCATTTTAAATCATTGAAATATTAAAAATATTATTTATTGATATTTTTATCAATAGTTATTTTTTTAGACAAAATCTTAGGCACATCGTCCGCCAACCTCTCATAATTTAGAAGATAAAAATAAAAAATGAAATTTCTAAAAATTAATAATAAATACGTTCATTTTAAATCATAGAAATATTAAAAAAATATATTATATATATTTTTAATGAATAATTATTTTTTTTAACCAAAATCGTAGGGTCATCTTCCGCCAACCTTTCATAATTTTGACGGTAAAAATAAAAAATGCAATTTCTAAAAATTAATAATAAATACGTTCATTTTAAATCATTGAAATATTAAAAAAATATATTATATATATTTTTAATGAATAATTATTTTTTTAGCCAAAATAGAAGGGTCATCGTCCCCCAACCTTTAATAACTTTGAAGGGGAAATAAAAAATGAAATTTTTAAAAATTAATAATAAATAAGTTCATTTTACATCATAAAAATATTAAAAAAATATATTATCGATATTTTTGATGAATAATTATTTTTTTGCCAAAATACTAGGATCATCATCCGCCAATCTTTATAATTTTGAAGGCAAAAATAAAAATGAAATTTTTAAAAAGTAATAATAAATATGTTCATTTTACATCATAAATATATTAAAAAAATATATTATTCATATTTTTGATGAATAATTATTTTTTATAACCAAAATCAGAGTGTCATCCTCCGCCAACCTTTCATAATTTTGAAGGTAGATATAAAAAATGAAATTTTTAAAAATTAATAATAAATATGTTCAATTTACATCATAAAAATATTTAAAAAATATATTATTTATATTTTTAATGAATAATTATTTTTTTTAACCAAAATCGGGTCATCGTCCGCCAACCTTTAATAATTTTGACGTTAAAATTAAAAAACAAATTTTTAAAAATTAATAATAAATACGTTCATTTTAAATCATTGAAATATTAAAAAAATATATTATATATATTTTTAATGAATAATTATTTTTTTTAGCCAAAATAGAAGGGTCATCGTCCGCCAACCTTTCATAATTTTGAAGGTAAATATATAAAATGTATTTTTTTAAAAATAATAATAAATATGTTCATTTTACACCATAAAAATATTAAAAAAATATATTATTGATATTTTGGTTGAATAATTCTTTTTTATACCCAAAATCAGAGGGTCATCGTCCCCCAACCTTTAATAACTTTGTAGGGGAAATAAAAAATGAAATTTTTAAAAATTAATATTAAATAAGTTCATTTTACATCAAAAATATTAAAAATATTATTTATTGATATTTTTATCAATAGTTATTTTTTTATCCAAAATCTTAGGCTCATCGTCAGCCTACCTTTCATAACTTTGACGGTAAAAATAAAAAATGAATTTTTTTAAAAATAATAATAAATATGTTAATTTTACACCATAAAGATTTTAAAAAAATATCTTATTGATATTTTTGATCAATAATTATTTTTTATAACCAAAATCAGAGTGTCATCTTTTGCCAACCTTTCATAATTTTGAAGGTAGATATAAAAAATGACATTTTTAAAAATTAATAATAAATATGTTCATTTTACATCATAAAAATATTAAAAATATTATTTATTGATATTTTTATCAATAGTTATTTTTTTAGACAAAATCTTAGGCTCATCGTCCGCCAACCTCATAATTTAGAAGATAAAAATAAAAAATGAAATTTCTAAAAATTGATAATAAATACGTTCATTTTATATCATAGAAATATTAAAAAAATATATTATTTATATTTTTAATGAATAATTATTTTTTTTAACCAAAATCGTAGGGTCATCTTCCGCCAACCTTTCATAATTTTGACGGTAAAAATAAAAAATGCAATTTCTAAAAATTAATAATAAATACGTTCATTTTAAATCATTGAAATATTAAAAAAATATATTATATATATTTTTAATGAATAATTATTTTTTTTAGCCAAAATTGAAGGGTCATCGTCCGCCAACCTTTCATAATTTCGAAGGTAAATATATAAAATGTATTTTTTTAAAAATAATAATAAATATGTTCATTTTACACCATAAAAATATTAAAATAATATATTATTGATATTTTGGTTGAATAATTCTTTTTTATACCCAAAATCAGAGGGTCATCGTCCGCCACCTTTATAATTTTGAAGGCAAAAATAAAAATGAAATTTTTAAAAAGTAATAATGAATATGTTCATTTTACATCATAAAAATATTAAAAAAATATATTATTTATATTTTTAATGAATAATTATTTTTTTTAACCAAAATCGGGTCATCGTCCGCCAACCTTTAATAATTTTGACGTTAAAATTAAAAAACAAATTTTTAAAAATTAATAATAAATATCTTCATTTTACATAATAAAAATTTTAAAAATATTATTTATTGATATTTTTATCAATAGTTATTTTTTTAGACAAAATCTTAGGCTCATCGTCCGCCAACCTCTCATAATTTAGAAGATAAAAATAAAAAATGAAATTTCTAAAAATTGATAATAAATACGTTCATTTTATATCATAAAAATATTAAAAAAATATATTATTTATATTTTTAATGAATAATTATTTTTTTTAACCAAAATCGTAGGGTCATCTTCCGCCAACCTTTCATAATTTTGACGGTAAAAATAAAAAATGCAATTTCTAAAAATTAATAATAGATACGTTCATTTTAAATCATTGAAATATTAAAAAAATATATTATATATATTTTTAATGAATAATTATTTTTTTAGCCAAAATAGAAGGGTCATCGTCCCCCAACCTTTAATAACTTTGAAGGGGAAATAAAAAATGAAATTTTTAAAAATTAATAATAAATAAGTTCATTTTACATCATAAAAATATTAAAAAAATATATTATCGATATTTTTGATGAATAATTATTTTTTTGCCAAAATACTAGGATCATCATCCGCCAATCTTTATAATTTTGAAGGCAAAAATAAAAATGAAATTTTTAAAAAGTAATAATAAATATGTTCATTTTACATCATAAATATATTAAAAAAATATATTATTCATATTTTTGATGAATAATTATTTTTTATAACCAAAATCAGAGTGTCATCCTCCGCCAACCTTTCATAATTTTGAAGGTAGATATAAAAAATGAAATTTTTAAAAATTAATAATAAATATGTTCATTTTACATCATAAAAATATTTAAAAAATATATTATTTATATTTTTAATGAATAATTATTTTTTTTAACCAAAATCGGGTCATCGTCCGCCAATCTTTAATAATTTTGACGTTAAAATTAAAAAACAAATTTTTAAAAATTAATAATAAATACGTTCATTTTAAATCATTGAAATATTAAAAATATTATTTATTGATATTTTTATCAATAGTTATTTTTTTAGACAAAATCTTAGGCACATCGTCCGCCAACCTCTCATAATTTAGAAGATAAAAATAAAAAATGAAATTTCTAAAAATTAATAATAAATACGTTCATTTTAAATCATAGAAATATTAAAAAAATATATTATATATATTTTTAATGAATAATTATTTTTTTTAACCAAAATCGTAGGGTCATCTTCCGCCAACCTTTCATAATTTTGACGGTAAAAATAAAAAATGCAATTTCTAAAAATTAATAATAAATACGTTCATTTTAAATCATTGAAATATTAAAAAAATATATTATATATATTTTTAATGAATAATTATTTTTTTAGCCAAAATAGAAGGGTCATCGTCCCCCAACCTTTAATAACTTTGAAGGGGAAATAAAAAATGAAATTTTTAAAAATTAATAATAAATAAGTTCATTTTACATCATAAAAATATTAAAAAAATATATTATCGATATTTTTGATGAATAATTATTTTTTTGCCAAAATACTAGGATCATCATCCGCCAATCTTTATAATTTTGAAGGCAACAATAAAAATGAAATTTTTAAAAAGTAATAATAAATATGTTCATTTTACATCATAAATATATTAAAAAAATATATTATTCATATTTTTGATGAATAATTATTTTTTATAACCAAAATCAGAGTGTCATCCTCCGCCAACCTTTCATAATTTTGAAGGTAGATATAAAAAATGAAATTTTTAAAAATTAATAATAAATATGTTCATTTTACATCATAAAAATATTTAAAAAATATATTATTTATATTTTTAATGAATAATTATTTTTTTTAACCAAAATCGGGTCATCGTCCGCCAACCTTTAATAATTTTGACGTTAAAATTAAAAAACAAATTTTTAAAAATTAATAATAAATACGTTCATTTTAAATCATTGAAATATTAAAAATATTATTTATTGATATTTTTATCAATAGTTATTTTTTTAGACAAAATCTTAGGCACATCGTCCGGCAACCTCTCATAATTTAGAAGATAAAAATAAAAAATGAAATTTCTAAAAATTAATAATAAATACGTTCATTTTAAATCATAGAAATATTAAAAAAATATATTATATATATTTTTAATGAATAATTATTTTTTTTAACCAAAATCGTAGGGTCATCTTCCGCCAACCTTTCATAATTTTGACGGTAAAAATAAAAAATGCAATTTCTAAAAATTAATAATAAATACGTTCATTTTAAATCATTGAAATATTAAAAAAATATATTATATATATTTTTAATGAATAATTATTTTTTTAGCCAAAATAGAAGGGTCATCGTCCCCCAACCTTTAATAACTTTGAAGGGGAAATAAAAAATGAAATTTTTAAAAATTAATAATAAATAAGTTCATTTTACATCATAAAAATATTAAAAAAATATATTATCGATATTTTTGATGAATAATTATTTTTTTGCCAAAATACTAGGATCATCATCCGCCAATCTTTATAATTTTGAAGGCAAAAATAAAAATGAAATTTTTAAAAAGTAATAATAAATATGTTCATTTTACATCATAAATATATTAAAAAAATATATTATTCATATTTTTGATGAATAATT
Organism: Labia minor; assembly: GCA_963082975.1. Classification (NCBI taxonomy): domain Eukaryota; kingdom Metazoa; phylum Arthropoda; class Insecta; order Dermaptera; family Spongiphoridae; genus Labia; species Labia minor. The sequence continues at coordinate 2,639,707 of OY720348.1, forward strand.
ATTTTTTATAACCCAAATCAGAGTGTCATCCTCCGCCAACCTTTCATAATTTTGAAGGTAGATATAAAAAATGAAATTTTTAAAAATTAATAATAAATATGTTCATTTTACATCATAAAAATATTTAAAAAATATATTATTTATATTTTTAATGAATAATTATTTTTTTTAACCAAAATCGGGTCATCGTCCGCCAACCTTTAATAATTTTGACGTTAAAATTAAAAAACAAATTTTTAAAAATTAATAATAAATACGTTCATTTTAAATCATTGAAATATTAAAAATATTATTTATTGATATTTTTATCAATAGTTATTTTTTTAGACAAAATCTTAGGCACATCGTCCGCCAACCTCTCATAATTTAGAAGATAAAAATAAAAAATGAAATTTCTAAAAATTAATAATAAATACGTTCATTTTAAATCATAGAAATATTAAAAAAATATATTATATATATTTTTAATGAATAATTATTTTTTTTAACCAAAATCGTAGGGTCATCTTCCGCCAACCTTTCATAATTTTGACGGTAAAAATAAAAAATGCAATTTCTAAAAATTAATAATAAATACGTTCATTTTAAATCATTGAAATATTAAAAAAATATATTATATATATTTTTAATGAATAATTATTTTTTTAGCCAAAATAGAAGGGTCATCGTCCCCCAACCTTTAATAACTTTGAAGGGGAAATAAAAAATGAAATTTTTAAAAATTAATAATAAATAAGTTCATTTTACATCATAAAAATATTAAAAAAATATATTATCGATATTTTTGATGAATAATTATTTTTTTGCCAAAATACTAGGATCATCATCCGCCAATCTTTATAATTTTGAAGGCAAAAATAAAAATGAAATTTTTAAAAAGTAATAATAAATATGTTCATTTTACATCATAAATATATTAAAAAAATATATTATTCATATTTTTGATGAATAATTATTTTTTATAACCAAAATCAGAGTGTCATCCTCCGCCAACCTTTCATAATTTTGAAGGTAGATATAAAAAATGAAATTTTTAAAAATTAATAATAAATATGTTCATTTTACATCATAAAAATATTTAAAAAATATATTATTTATATTTTTAATGAATAATTATTTTTTTTAACCAAAATCGGGTCATCGTCCGCCAACCTTTAATAATTTTGACGTTAAAATTAAAAAACAAATTTTTAAAAATTAATAATAAATACGTTCATTTTAAATCATTGAAATATTAAAAAAATATATTATATATATTTTTAATGAATAATTATTTTTTTTAGCCAAAATAGAAGGGTCATCGTCCGCCAACCTTTCATAATTTTGAAGGTAAATATATAAAATGTATTTTTTTAAAAATAATAATAAATATGTTCATTTTACACCATAAAAATATTAAAAAAATATATTATTGATATTTTGGTTGAATAATTCTTTTTTATACCCAAAATCAGAGGGTCATCGTCCCCCAACCTTTAATAACTTTGTAGGGGTAATAAAAAATGAAATTTTTAAAAATTAATATTAAATAAGTTCATTTTACATCAAAAATATTAAAAATATTATTTATTGATATTTTTATCAATAGTTATTTTTTTATCCAAAATCTTAGGCTCATCGTCAGCCTACCTTTCATAACTTTGACGGTAAAAATAAAAAATGAATTTTTTTAAAAATAATAATAAATATGTTAATTTTACACCATAAAGATTTTAAAAAAATATCTTATTGATATTTTTGATCAATAATTATTTTTTATAACCAAAATCAGAGTGTCATCTTTTGCCAACCTTTCATAATTTTGAAGGTAGATATAAAAAATGACATTTTTAAAAATTAATAATAAATATGTTCATTTTACATCATAAAAATATTAAAAATATTATTTATTGATATTTTTATCAATAGTTATTTTTTTAGACAAAATCTTAGGCTCATCGTCCGCCAACCTCATAATTTAGAAGATAAAAATAAAAAATGAAATTTCTAAAAATTGATAATAAATACGTTCATTTTATATCATAGAAATATTAAAAAAATATATTATTTATATTTTTAATGAATAATTATTTTTTTTAACCAAAATCGTAGGGTCATCTTCCGCCAACCTTTCATAATTTTGACGGTAAAAATAAAAAATGCAATTTCTAAAAATTAATAATAAATACGTTCATTTTAAATCATTGAAATATTAAAAAAATATATTATATATATTTTTAATGAATAATTATTTTTTTTAGCCAAAATTGAAGGGTCATCGTCCGCCAACCTTTCATAATTTCGAAGGTAAATATATAAAATGTATTTTTTTAAAAATAATAATAAATATGTTCATTTTACACCATAAAAATATTAAAATAATATATTATTGATATTTTGGTTGAATAATTCTTTTTTATACCCAAAATCAGAGGGTCATCGTCCGCCACCTTTATAATTTTGAAGGCAAAAATAAAAATGAAATTTTTAAAAAGTAATAATAAATATGTTCATTTTACATCATAAAAATATTAAAAAAATATATTATTTATATTTTTAATGAATAATTATTTTTTTTAACCAAAATCGGGTCATCGTCCGCCAACCTTTAATAATTTTGACGTTAAAATTAAAAAACAAATTTTTAAAAATTAATAATAAATATCTTCATTTTACATCATAAAAATTTTAAAAATATTATTTATTGATATTTTTATCAATAGTTATTTTTTTAGACAAAATCTTAGGCTCATCGTCCGCCAACCTCTCATTATTTAGAAGAAAAAATAAAAAATGAAATTTCTAAAAATTGATAATAAATACGTTCATTTTATATCATAAAAATATTAAAAAAATATATTATTTATATTTTTAATGAATAATTATTTTTTTTAACCAAAATCGTAGGGTCATCTTCCGCCAACCTTTCATAATTTTGACGGTAAAAATAAAAAATGAAATTTCTAAAAATTAAGAATAAATACGTTCATTTTAAATCATAGAAATATTAAAAAAATATATTATTTATATTTTTAATGAATAATTATTTTTTTAGCCAAAATAGAAGGGTCATCGTCCCCCAACCTTTAATAACTTTGAAGGGGAAATAAAAAATGAAATTTTTAAAAATTAATAATAAATAAGTTCATTTTACATCATAAAAATATTAAAAAAATATATTATCGATATTTTTGATGAATAATTATTTTTTTGTTAAAATACTAGGATCATCATCCGCCAATCTTTATAATTTTGAAGGCAAAAATAAAAATGAAATTTTTAAAAAGTAATAATAAATATGTTCATTTTACATCATAAATATATTAAAAAAATATATTATTCATATTTTTGATGAATAATTATTTTTTATAACCAAAATCAGAGTGTCATCCTCCGCCAACCTTTCATAATTTTGAAGGTAGATATAAAAAATGAAATTTTTAAAAATTAATAATAAATATGTTCATTTTACATCATAAAAATATTTAAAAAATATATTATTTATATTTTTAATGAATAATTATTTTTTTTAACCAAAATCGGGTCATCGTCCGCCAACCTTTAATAATTTTGACGTTAAAATTAAAAAACAAATTTTTAAAAATTAATAATAAATATCTTCATTTTACATCATAAAAATATTAAAAATATTATTTATTGATATTTTTATCAATAGTTATTTTTTTAGACAAAATCTTAGGCACATCGTCCGCCAACCTCTCATAATTTAGAAGATAAAAATAAAAAATGAAATTTCTAAAAATTAATAATAAATACGTTCATTTTAAATCATAGAAATATTAAAAAAATATATTATATATATTTTTAATGAATAATTATTTTTTTTAACCAAAATCGTAGGGTCATCTTCCGCCAACCTTTCATAATTTTGACGGTAAAAATAAAAAATGCAATTTCTAAAAATTAATAATAAATACGTTCATTTTAAATCATTGAAATATTAAAAAAATATATTATATATATTTTTAATGAATAATTATTTTTTTAGCCAAAATAGAAGGGTCATCGTCCCCCAACCTTTAATAACTTTGAAGGGGAAATAAAAAATGAAATTTTTAAAAATTAATAATAAATAAGTTCATTTTACATCATAAAAATATTAAAAAAATATATTATCGATATTTTTGATGAATAATTATTTTTTTGCCAAAATACTAGGATCATCATCCGCCAATCTTTATAATTTTGAAGGCAAAAATAAAAATGAAATTTTTAAAAAGTAATAATAAATATGTTCATTTTACATCATAAATATATTAAAAAAATATATTATTCATATTTTTGATGAATAATTATTTTTTATAACCAAAATCAGAGTGTCATCCTCCGCCAACCTTTCATAATTTTGAAGGTAGATATAAAAAATGAAATTTTTAAAAATTAATAATAAATATGTTCATTTTACATCATAAAAATATTTAAAAAATATATTATTTATATTTTTAATGAATAATTATTTTTTTTAACCAAAATCGGGTCATCGTCCGCCAACCTTTAATAATTTTGACGTTAAAATTAAAAAACAAATTTTTAAAAATTAATAATAAATACGTTCATTTTAAATCATTGAAATATTAAAAATATTATTTATTGATATTTTTATCAATAGTTATTTTTTTAGACAAAATCTTAGGCACATCGTCCGCCAACCTCTCATAATTTAGAAGATAAAAATAAAAAATGAAATTTCTAAAAATTAATAATAAATACGTTCATTTTAAATCATAGAAATATTAAAAAAATATATTATATATATTTTTAATGAATAATTATTTTTTTTAACCAAAATCGTAGGGTCATCTTCCGCCAACCTTTCATAATTTTGACGGTAAAAATAAAAAATGCAATTTCTAAAAATTAATAATAAATACGTTCATTTTAAATCATTGAAATATTAAAAAAATATATTATATATATTTTTAATGAATAATTATTTTTTTTAACCAAAATCGTAGGGTCATCTTCCGCCAACCTTTCATAATTTTGACGGTAAAAATAAAAAATGCAATTTCTAAAAATTAATAATAAATACGTTCATTTTAAATCATTGAAATATTAAAAAAATATATTATATATATTTTTAATGAATAATTATTTTTTTAGCCAAAATAGAAGGGTCATCGTCCCCCAACCTTTAATAACTTTGAAGGGGAAATAAAAAATGAAATTTTTAAAAATTAATAATAAATAAGTTCATTTTACATCATAAAAATATTAAAAAAATATATTATCGATATTTTTGATGAATAATTATTTTTTTGCCAAAATACTAGGATCATCATCCGCCAATCTTTATAATTTTGAAGGCAAAAATAAAAATGAAATTTTTAAAAAGTAATAATAAATATGTTCATTTTACATCATAAATATATTAAAAAAATATATTATTCATATTTTTGATGAATAATTATTTTTTATAACCAAAATCAGAGTGTCATCCTCCGCCAACCTTTCATAATTTTGAAGGTAGATATAAAAAATGAAATTTTTAAAAATTAATAATAAATATGTTCATTTTACATCATAAAAATATTTAAAAAATATATTATTTATATTTTTAATGAATAATTATTTTTTTTAACCAAAATCGGGTCATCGTCCGCCAACCTTTAATAATTTTGACGTTAAAATTAAAAAACAAATTTTTAAAAATTAATAATAAATACGTTCATTTTAAATCATTGAAATATTAAAAAAATATATTATATATATTTTTAATGAATAATTATTTTTTTTAGCCAAAATAGAAGGGTCATCGTCCGCCAACCTTTCATAATTTTGAAGGTAAATATATAAAATGTATTTTTTTAAAAATAATAATAAATATGTTCATTTTACACCATAAAAATATTAAAAAAATATATTATTGATATTTTTAATGAATAATTATTTTTTTTAACCAAAATCGGGTCATCGTCCGCCAACCTTTAATAATTTTGACGTTAAAATTAAAAAACAAATTTTTAAAAATTAATAATAAATACGTTCATTTTAAATCATTGAAATATTAAAAAAATATATTATATATATTTTTAATGAATAATTATTTTTTTTAGCCAAAATAGAAGGGTCATCGTCCGCCAACCTTTCATAATTTTGAAGGTAAATATATAAAATGTATTTTTTTAAAAATAATAATAAATATGTTCATTTTACACCATAAAAATATTAAAAAAATATATTATTGATATTTTGGTTGAATAATTCTTTTTTATACCCAAAATCAGAGGGTCATCGTCCCCCAACCTTTAATAACTTTGTAGGGGAAATAAAAAATGAAATTTTTAAAAATTAATATTAAATAAGTTCATTTTACATCAAAAATATTAAAAATATTATTTATTGATATTTTTATCAATAGTTATTTTTTTATCCAAAATCTTAGGCTCATCGTCAGCCTACCTTTCATAACTTTGACGGTAAAAATAAAAAATGAATTTTTTTAAAAATAATAATAAATATGTTAATTTTACACCATAAAGATTTTAAAAAAATATCTTATTGATATTTTTGATCAATAATTATTTTTTATAACCAAAATCAGAGTGTCATCTTTTGCCAACCTTTCATAATTTTGAAGGTAGATATAAAAAATGACATTTTTAAAAATTAATAATAAATATGTTCATTTTACATCATAAAAATATTAAAAATATTATTTATTGATATTTTTATCAATAGTTATTTTTTTAGACAAAATCTTAGGCTCATCGTCCGCCAACCTCATAATTTAGAAGATAAAAATAAAAAATGAAATTTCTAAAAATTGATAATAAATACGTTCATTTTATATCATAGAAATATTAAAAAAATATATTATTTATATTTTTAATGAATAATTATTTTTTTTAACCAAAATCGTAGGGTCATCTTCCGCCAACCTTTCATAATTTTGACGGTAAAAATAAAAAATGCAATTTCTAAAAATTAATAATAAATACGTTCATTTTAAATCATTGAAATATTAAAAAAATATATTATATATATTTTTAATGAATAATTATTTTTTTTAGCCAAAATTGAAGGGTCATCGTCCGCCAACCTTTCATAATTTCGAAGGTAAATATATAAAATGTATTTTTTTAAAAATAATAATAAATATGTTCATTTTACACCATAAAAATATTAAAATAATATATTATTGATATTTTGGTTGAATAATTCTTTTTTATACCCAAAATCAGAGGGTCATCGTCCGCCACCTTTATAATTTTGAAGGCAAAAATAAAAATGAAATTTTTAAAAAGTAATAATGAATATGTTCATTTTACATCATAAAAATATTAAAAAAATATATTATTTATATTTTTAATGAATAATTATTTTTTTTAACCAAAATCGGGTCATCGTCCGCCAACCTTTAATAATTTTGACGTTAAAATTAAAAAACAAATTTTTAAAAATTAATAATAAATATCTTCATTTTACATCATAAAAATTTTAAAAATATTATTTATTGATATTTTTATCAATAGTTATTTTTTTAGACAAAATCTTAGGCTCATCGTCCGCCAACCTCTCATAATTTAGAAGATAAAAATAAAAAATGAAATTTCTAAAAATTGATAATAAATACGTTCATTTTATATCATAAAAATATTAAAAAAATATATTATTTATATTTTTAATGAATAATTATTTTTTTTAACCAAAATCGTAGGGTCATCTTCCGCCAACCTTTCATAATTTTGACGGTAAAAATAAAAAATGCAATTTCTAAAAATTAATAATAGATACGTTCATTTTAAATCATTGAAATATTAAAAAAATATATTATATATATTTTTAATGAATAATTATTTTTTTAGCCAAAATAGAAGGGTCATCGTCCCCCAACCTTTAATAACTTTGAAGGGGAAATAAAAAATGAAATTTTTAAAAATTAATAATAAATAAGTTCATTTTACATCATAAAAATATTAAAAAAATATATTATCGATATTTTTGATGAATAATTATTTTTTTGCCAAAATACTAGGATCATCATCCGCCAATCTTTATAATTTTGAAGGCAAAAATAAAAATGAAATTTTTAAAAAGTAATAATAAATATGTTCATTTTACATCATAAATATATTAAAAAAATATATTATTCATATTTTTGATGAATAATTATTTTTTATAACCAAAATCAGAGTGTCATCCTCCGCCAACCTTTCATAATTTTGAAGGTAGATATAAAAAATGAAATTTTTAAAAATTAATAATAAATATGTTCATTTTACATCATAAAAATATTTAAAAAATATATTATTTATATTTTTAATGAATAATTATTTTTTTTAACCAAAATCGGGTCATCGTCCGCCAACCTTTAATAATTTTGACGTTAAAATTAAAAAACAAATTTTTAAAAATTAATAATAAATACGTTCATTTTAAATCATTGAAATATTAAAAATATTATTTATTGATATTTTTATCAATAGTTATTTTTTTAGACAAAATCTTAGGCACATCGTCCGCCAACCTCTCATAATTTAGAAGATAAAAATAAAAAATGAAATTTCTAAAAATTAATAATAAATACGTTCATTTTAAATCATAGAAATATTAAAAAAATATATTATATATATTTTTAATGAATAATTATTTTTTTTAACCAAAATCGTAGGGTCATCTTCCGCCAACCTTTCATAATTTTGACGGTAAAAATAAAAAATGCAATTTCTAAAAATTAATAATAAATACGTTCATTTTAAATCATTGAAATATTAAAAAAATATATTATATATATTTTTAATGAATAATTATTTTTTTAGCCAAAATAGAAGGGTCATCGTCCCCCAACCTTTAATAACTTTGAAGGGGAAATAAAAAATGAAATTTTTAAAAATTAATAATAAATAAGTTCATTTTACATCATAAAAATATTAAAAAAATATATTATCGATATTTTTGATGAATAATTATTTTTTTGCCAAAATACTAGGATCATCATCCGCCAATCTTTATAATTTTGAAGGCAAAAATAAAAATGAAATTTTTAGAAAGTAATAATAAATATGTTCATTTTACATCATAAATATATTAAAAAAATATATTATTCATATTTTTGATGAATAATTATTTTTTATAACCAAAATCAGAGTGTCATCCTCCGCCAACCTTTCATAATTTTGAAGGTAGATATAAAAAATGAAATTTTTAAAAATTAATAATAAATATGTTCATTTTACATCATAAAAATATTTAAAAAATATATTATTTATATTTTTAATGAATAATTATTTTTTTTAACCAAAATCGGGTCATCGTCCGCCAACCTTTAATAATTTTGACGTTAAAATTAAAAAACAAATTTTTAAAAATTAATAATAAATACGTTCATTTTAAATCATTGAAATATTAAAAATATTATTTATTGATATTTTTATCAATAGTTATTTTTTTAGACAAAATCTTAGGCACATCGTCCGCCAACCTCTCATAATTTAGAAGATAAAAATAAAAAATGAAATTTCTAAAAATTAATAATAAATACGTTCATTTTAAATCATAGAAATATTAAAAAAATATATTATATATATTTTTAATGAATAATTATTTTTTTTAACCAAAATCGTAGGGTCATCTTCCGCCAACCTTTCATAATTTTGACGGTAAAAATAAAAAATGCAATTTCTAAAAAGTAATAATGAATATGTTCATTTTACATCATAAAAATATTAAAAAAATATATTATTTATATTTTTAATGAATAATTATTTTTTTTAACCAAAATCGGGTCATCGTCCGCCAACCTTTAATAATTTTGACGTTAAAATTAAAAAACAAATTTTTAAAAATTAATAATAAATATCTTCATTTTACATCATAAAAATTTTAAAAATATTATTTATTGATATTTTTATCAATAGTTATTTTTTTAGACAAAATCTTAGGCTCATCGTCCGCCAACCTCTCATAATTTAGAAGATAAAAATAAAAAATGAAATTTCTAAAAATTGATAATAAATACGTTCATTTTATATCATAAAAATATTAAAAAAATATATTATTTATATTTTTAATGAATAATTATTTTTTTTAACCAAAATCGTAGGGTCATCTTCCGCCAACCTTTCATAATTTTGACGGTAAAAATAAAAAATGCAATTTCTAAAAATTAATAATAGATACGTTCATTTTAAATCATTGAAATATTAAAAAAATATATTATATATATTTTTAATGAATAATTATTTTTTTAGCCAAAATAGAAGGGTCATCGTCCCCCAACCTTTAATAACTTTGAAGGGGAAATAAAAAATGAAATTTTTAAAAATTAATAATAAATAAGTTCATTTTACATCATAAAAATATTAAAAAAATATATTATCGATATTTTTGATGAATAATTATTTTTTTGCCAAAATACTAGGATCATCATCCGCCAATCTTTATAATTTTGAAGGCAAAAATAAAAATGAAATTTTTAAAAAGTAATAATAAATATGTTCATTTTACATCATAAATATATTAAAAAAATATATTATTCATATTTTTGATGAATAATTATTTTTTATAACCAAAATCAGAGTGTCATCCTCCGCCAACCTTTCATAATTTTGAAGGTAGATATAAAAAATGAAATTTTTAAAAATTAATAATAAATATGTTCATTTTACATCATAAAAATATTTAAAAAATATATTATTTATATTTTTAATGAATAATTATTTTTTTTAACCAAAATCGGGTCATCGTCCGCCAACCTTTAATAATTTTGACGTTAAAATTAAAAAACAAATTTTTAAAAATTAATAATAAATACGTTCATTTTAAATCATTGAAATATTAAAAAAATATATTATATATATTTTTAATGAATAATTATTTTTTTTAGCCAAAATAGAAGGGTCATCGTCCGCCAACCTTTCATAATTTTGAAGGTAAATATATAAAATGTATTTTTTTAAAAATAATAATAAATATGTTCATTTTACACCATAAAAATATTAAAAAAATATATTATTGATATTTTGGTTGAATAATTCTTTTTTATACCCAAAATCAGAGGGTCATCGTCCCCCAACCTTTAATAACTTTGTAGGGGTAATAAAAAATGAAATTTTTAAAAATTAATATTAAATAAGTTCATTTTACATCAAAAATATTAAAAATATTATTTATTGATATTTTTATCAATAGTTATTTTTTTATCCAAAATCTTAGGCTCATCGTCAGCCTACCTTTCATAACTTTGACGGTAAAAATAAAAAATGAATTTTTTTAAAAATAATAATAAATATGTTAATTTTACACCATAAAGATTTTAAAAAAATATCTTATTGATATTTTTGATCAATAATTATTTTTTATAACCAAAATCAGAGTGTCATCTTTTGCCAACCTTTCATAATTTTGAAGGTAGATATAAAAAATGACATTTTTAAAAATTAATAATAAATATGTTCATTTTACATCATAAAAATATTAAAAATATTATTTATTGATATTTTTATCAATAGTTATTTTTTTAGACAAAATCTTAGGCTCATCGTCCGCCAACCTCATAATTTAGAAGATAAAAATAAAAAATGAAATTTCTAAAAATTGATAATAAATACGTTCATTTTATATCATAGAAATATTAAAAAAATATATTATTTATATTTTTAATGAATAATTATTTTTTTTAACCAAAATCGTAGGGTCATCTTCCGCCAACCTTTCATAATTTTGACGGTAAAAATAAAAAATGCAATTTCTAAAAATTAATAATAAATACGTTCATTTTAAATCATTGAAATATTAAAAAAATATATTATATATATTTTTAATGAATAATTATTTTTTTTAGCCAAAATTGAAGGGTCATCGTCCGCCAACCTTTCATAATTTCGAAGGTAAATATATAAAATGTATTTTTTTAAAAATAATAATAAATATGTTCATTTTACACCATAAAAATATTAAAATAATATATTATTGATATTTTGGTTGAATAATTCTTTTTTATACCCAAAATCAGAGGGTCATCGTCCGCCACCTTTATAATTTTGAAGGCAAAAATAAAAATGAAATTTTTAAAAAGTAATAATAAATATGTTCATTTTACATCATAAAAATATTAAAAAAATATATTATTTATATTTTTAATGAATAATTATTTTTTTTAACCAAAATCGGGTCATCGTCCGCCAACCTTTAATAATTTTGACGTTAAAATTAAAAAACAAATTTTTAAAAATTAATAATAAATATCTTCATTTTACATCATAAAAATTTTAAAAATATTATTTATTGATATTTTTATCAATAGTTATTTTTTTAGACAAAATCTTAGGCTCATCGTCCGCCAACCTCTCATTATTTAGAAGAAAAAATAAAAAATGAAATTTCTAAAAATTGATAATAAATACGTTCATTTTATATCATAAAAATATTAAAAAAATATATTATTTATATTTTTAATGAATAATTATTTTTTTTAACCAAAATCGTAGGGTCATCTTCCGCCAACCTTTCATAATTTTGACGGTAAAAATAAAAAATGAAATTTCTAAAAATTAAGAATAAATACGTTCATTTTAAATCATAGAAATATTAAAAATATATATTATTTATATTTTTAATGAATAATTATTTTTTTAGCCAAAATAGAAGGGTCATCGTCCCCCAACCTTTAATAACTTTGAAGGGGAAATAAAAAATGAAATTTTTAAAAATTAATAATAAATAAGTTCATTTTACATCATAAAAATATTAAAAAAATATATTATCGATATTTTTGATGAATAATTATTTTTTTGTTAAAATACTAGGATCATCATCCGCCAATCTTTATAATTTTGAAGGCAAAAATAAAAATGAAATTTTTAAAAAGTAATAATAAATATGTTCATTTTACATCATAAATATATTAAAAAAATATATTATTCATATTTTTGATGAATAATTATTTTTTATAACCAAAATCAGAGTGTCATCCTCCGCCAACCTTTCATAATTTTGAAGGTAGATATAAAAAATGAAATTTTTAAAAATTAATAATAAATATGTTCATTTTACATCATAAAAATATTTAAAAAATATATTATTTATATTTTTAATGAATAATTATTTTTTTTAACCAAAATCGGGTCATCGTCCGCCAACCTTTAATAATTTTGACGTTAAAATTAAAAAACAAATTTTTAAAAATTAATAATAAATATCTTCATTTTACATCATAAAAATATTAAAAATATTATTTATTGATATTTTTATCAATAGTTATTTTTTTAGACAAAATCTTAGGCACATCGTCCGCCAACCTCTCATAATTTAGAAGATAAAAATAAAAAATGAAATTTCTAAAAATTAATAATAAATACGTTCATTTTAAATCATAGAAATATTAAAAAAATATATTATATATATTTTTAATGAATAATTATTTTTTTTAACCAAAATCGTAGGGTCATCTTCCGCCAACCTTTCATAATTTTGACGGTAAAAATAAAAAATGCAATTTCTAAAAATTAATAATAAATACGTTCATTTTAAATCATTGAAATATTAAAAAAATATATTATATATATTTTTAATGAATAATTATTTTTTTAGCCAAAATAGAAGGGTCATCGTCCCCCAACCTTTAATAACTTTGAAGGGGAAATAAAAAATGAAATTTTTAAAAATTAATAATAAATAAGTTCATTTTACATCATAAAAATATTAAAAAAATATATTATCGATATTTTTGATGAATAATTATTTTTTTGCCAAAATACTAGGATCATCATCCGCCAATCTTTATAATTTTGAAGGCAAAAATAAAAATGAAATTTTTAAAAAGTAATAATAAATATGTTCATTTTACATCATAAATATATTAAAAAAATATATTATTCATATTTTTGATGAATAATTATTTTTTATAACCAAAATCAGAGTGTCATCCTCCGCCAACCTTTCATAATTTTGAAGGTAGATATAAAAAATGAAATTTTTAAAAATTAATAATAAATATGTTCATTTTACATCATAAAAATATTTAAAAAATATATTATTTATATTTTTAATGAATAATTATTTTTTTTAACCAAAATCGGGTCATCGTCCGCCAACCTTTAATAATTTTGACGTTAAAATTAAAAAACAAATTTTTAAAAATTAATAATAAATACGTTCATTTTAAATCATTGAAATATTAAAAATATTATTTATTGATATTTTTATCAATAGTTATTTTTTTAGACAAAATCTTAGGCACATCGTCCGCCAACCTCTCATAATTTAGAAGATAAAAATAAAAAATGAAATTTCTAAAAATTAATAATAAATACGTTCATTTTAAATCATAGAAATATTAAAAAAATATATTATATATATTTTTAATGAATAATTATTTTTTTTAACCAAAATCGTAGGGTCATCTTCCGCCAACCTTTCATAATTTTGACGGTAAAAATAAAAAATGCAATTTCTAAAAATTAATAATAAATACGTTCATTTTAAATCATTGAAATATTAAAAAAATATATTATATATATTTTTAATGAATAATTATTTTTTTAGCCAAAATAGAAGGGTCATCGTCCCCCAACCTTTAATAACTTTGAAGGGGAAATAAAAAATGAAATTTTTAAAAATTAATAATAAATAAGTTCATTTTACATCATAAAAATATTAAAAAAATATATTATCGATATTTTTGATGAATAATTATTTTTTTGCCAAAATACTAGGATCATCATCCGCCAATCTTTATAATTTTGAAGGCAAAAATAAAAATGAAATTTTTAAAAAGTAATAATAAATATGTTCATTTTACATCATAAATATATTAAAAAAATATATTATTCATATTTTTGATGAATAATTATTTTTTATAACCAAAATCAGAGTGTCATCCTCCGCCAACCTTTCATAATTTTGAAGGTAGATATAAAAAATGAAATTTTTAAAAATTAATAATAAATATGTTCATTTTACATCATAAAAATATTTAAAAAATATATTATTTATATTTTTAATGAATAATTATTTTTTTTAACCAAAATCGGGTCATCGTCCGCCAACCTTTAATAATTTTGACGTTAAAATTAAAAAACAAATTTTTAAAAATTAATAATAAATACTTTCATTTTAAATCATTGAAATATTAAAAAAATATATTATATATATTTTTAATGAATAATTATTTTTTTTAACCAAAATCGTAGGGTCATCTTCCGCCAACCTTTCATAATTTTGACGGTAAAAATAAAAAATGCAATTTCTAAAAATTAATAATAAATACGTTCATTTTAAATCATTGAAATATTAAAAAAATATATTATTGATATTTTGGTTGAATAATTCTTTTTTATACCCAAAATCAGAGGGTCATCGTCCCCCAACCTTTAATAACTTTGAAGGGGAAATAAAAAATGAAATTTTTAAAAATTAATAATAAATAAGTTCATTTTACATCATAAAAATATTAAAAAAATATATTATCGTTATTTTTGATAAATAATTATTTTCCAAACCAAAGATCGAGGGTCATTGTCCGCCAACCTTTCATAATTTTGAAGGTAGATATAAAAAATGAAATTTTTAAAAATTAATAATAAATATGTTCATTTTACATCATAAAAATATTAAAAAAATATATTATTTATATTTTTAATGAATAATTATTTTTTTTAACCAAAATCGGGTCATCGTCCGCCAACCTTTAATAATATTGACGTTAAAATTAAAAAACAAATTTTTAAAAATTAATAATAAATACGTTCATTTTAAATCATTGAAATATTAAAAAAAATATATTATATATATTTTTAATGAATAATTATTTTTTTTAGCCAAAATAGAAGGGTCATCGTCCGCCAACCTTTCATAATTTTGAAGGTAAATATATAAAATGTATTTTTTTAAAAATAATAATAAATATGTTCATTTTACACCATAAAAATATTAAAAAAATATATTATTGATATTTTGGTTGAATAATTCTTTTTTATACCCAAAATCAGAGGGTCATCGTCCCCCAACCTTTAATAACTTTGTAGGGGAAATAAAAAATGAAATTTTTAAAAATTAATATTAAATAAGTTCATTTTACATCAAAAATATTAAAAATATTATTTATTGATATTTTTATCAATAGTTATTTTTTTATCCAAAATCTTAGGCTCATCGTCAGCCTACCTTTCATAACTTTGACGGTAAAAATAAAAAATGAATTTTTTTAAAAATAATAATAAATATGTTAATTTTACACCATAAAGATTTTAAAAAAATATATTATTGATATTTTTGATCAATAATTATTTTTTATAACCAAAATCAGAGTGTCATCTTTTGCCAACCTTTCATAATTTTGAAGGTAGATATAAAAAATGACATTTTTAAAAATTAATAATAAATATGTTCATTTTACATCATAAAAATATTAAAAATATTATTTATTGATATTTTTATCAATAGTTATTTTTTTAGACAAAATCTTAGGCTCATCGTCCGCCAACCTCATAATTTAGAAGATAAAAATAAAAAATGAAATTTCTAAAAATTGATAATAAATACGTTCATTTTATATCATAGAAATATTAAAAAAATATATTATTTATATTTTTAATGAATAATTATTTTTTTTAACCAAAATCGGGTCATCGTCCGCCAACCTTTAATAATTTTGACGTTAAAATTAAAAAACAAATTTTTAAAAATTAATAATAAATATCTTCATTTTACATCATAAAAATTTTAAAAATATTATTTATTGATATTTTTATCAATAGTTATTTTTTTAGACAAAATCTTAGGCTCATCGTCCGCCAACCTCTCATAATTTAGAAGATAAAAATAAAAAATGAAATTTCTAAAAATTGATAATAAATACGTTCATTTTATATCATAAAAATATTAAAAAAATATATTATTTATATTTTTAATGAATAATTATTTTTTTTAACCAAAATCGTAGGGTCATCTTCCGCCAACCTTTCATAATTTTGACGGTAAAAATAAAAAATGCAATTTCTAAAAATTAATAATAAATACGTTCATTTTAAATCATTGAAATATTAAAAAAATATATTATATATATTTTTAATGAATAATTATTTTTTTAGCCAAAATAGAAGGGTCATCGTCCCCCAACCTTTAATAACTTTGAAGGGGAAATAAAAAATGAAATTTTTAAAAATTAATAATAAATAAGTTCATTTTACATCATAAAAATATTAAAAAAATATATTATCGATATTTTTGATCAATAATTATTTTTTTGCCAAAATACTAGGATCATCATCCGCCAATCTTTATAATTTTGAAGGCAAAAATAAAAATGAAATTTTTAAAAAGTAATAATAAATATGTTCATTTTACATCATAAATATATTAAAAAAATATATTATTCATATTTTTGATGAATAATTATTTTTTATAACCAAAATCAGAGTGTCATCCTCCGCCAACCTTTCATAATTTTGAAGATAGATATAAAAAATGAAATTTTTAAAAATTAATAATAAATATGTTCATTTTACATCATAAAAATATTTAAAAAATATATTATTTATATTTTTAATGAATAATTATTTTTTTTAACCAAAATCGGGTCATCGTCCGCCAACCTTTAATAATTTTGACGTTAAAATTAAAAAACAAATTTTTAAAAATTAATAATAAATACGTTCATTTTAAATCAATGAAATATTAAAAAAATATATTATATATATTTTTAATGAATAATTATTTTTTTTAGCCAAAATAGAAGGGTCATCGTCCGCCACCCTTTCATAATTTTGAAGGTAAATATATAAAATGTATTTTTTTAAAAATAATAATAAATATGTTCAATTTACACCATAAAAATATTAAAAAAATATATTATTGATATTTTGGTTGAATAATTCTTTTTTATACCCAAAATCAGAGGGTCATCGTCCTCCAACCTTTAATAACTTTGAAGGGGAAATTAAAAATGAAATTTTTAAAAATTAATAATAAATAAGTTCATTTTACATCATAAAAATATTAAAAAAATATATTATCGATATTTTTGATAAATAATTATTTTCCAAACCAAAGATCGAGGGTCATTGTCCGCCAACCTTTCATAATTTTGAAGGTAGATATAAAAAATGAAATTTTTAAAAATTAATAATAAATATGTTCATTTTACATCATAAAAATATTAAAAAAATATATTATTTATATTTTTAATGAATAATTATTTTTTTTTCAACCAAAATCGGGTCATCGTCCGCCAACCTTTAATAATATTGACGTTAAAATTAAAAAACAAATTTTTAAAAATTAATAATAAATACGTTCATTTTAAATCATTGAAATATTAAAAAAATATATTATATATATTTTTAATGAATAATTATTTTTTTTAGCCAAAATAGAAGGGTCATCGTCCGCCAACCTTTCATAATTTCGAAGGTAAATATATAAAATGTATTTTTTTAAAAATAATAATAAATATGTTCATTTTACACCATAAAAATATTAAAATAATATATTATTGATATTTTGGTTGAATAATTCTTTTTTATACCCAAAATCAGAGGGTCATCGTCCGCCACCTTTATAATTTTGAAGGCAAAAATAAAAATGAAATTTTTAAAAAGTAATAATGAATATGTTCATTTTACATCATAAAAATATTAAAAAAATATATTATTTATATTTTTAATGAATAATTATTTTTTTTAACCAAAATCGGGTCATCGTCCGCCAACCTTTAATAATTTTGACATTAAAATTAAAAAACAAATTTTTAAAAATTAATAATAAATATCTTCATTTTACATCATAAAAATTTTAAAAATATTATTTATTGATATTTTTATCAATAGTTATTTTTTTAGACAAAATCTTATGCTCATCGTCCGCCAACCTCTCATAATTTAGAAGATAAAAATAAAAAATGAAATTTCTAAAAATTGATAATAAATACGTTCATTTTATATTATAAAAATATTAAAAAAATATATTATTTATATTTTTAATGAATAATTATTTTTTTTAACCAAAATCGTAGGGTCATCTTCCGCCAACCTTTCATAATTTTGACGGTAAAAATAAAAAATGCAATTTCTAAAAATTAATAATAAATACGTTCATTTTAAATCATTGAAATATTAAAAAAATATATTATATATATTTTTAATGAATAATTATTTTTTTAGCCAAAATAGAAGGGTCATCGTCCCCCAACCTTTAATAACTTTGAAGGGGAAATAAAAAATGAAATTTTTAAAAATTAATAATAAATAAGTTCATTTTACATCATAAAAATATTAAAAAAATATATTATCGATATTTTTGATGAATAATTATTTTTTTGCCAAAATACTAGGATCATCATCCGCCAACCTTTATAATTTTGAATGCAAAAATAAAAATGAAATTTTTAAAAAGTAATAATAAATAT
The DNA here is from genome assembly GCA_963082975.1 of Labia minor. Classification (NCBI taxonomy): domain Eukaryota; kingdom Metazoa; phylum Arthropoda; class Insecta; order Dermaptera; family Spongiphoridae; genus Labia; species Labia minor. Next base: position 2,659,055 of record OY720348.1, read on the forward strand.
GTTCATTTTACTCCATAAAAATTTTAAAAAAATATATTATTGATATTTTTGATGAATAATTATTTTCCAAACCAAAAATCGAGGGTCATTGTCCGCCAACCTTTCATAATTTTGAAGGTAGATATAAAAAATGAAATTTTTAAAAATTAATAATAAATACGTTCATTTTAAATCATTGAAATATTAAAAAAATATATTATATATATTTTTAATGAATAATTATTTGTTTTAGCCAAAATATTAGGGTTATCGTCCCCCAACCTTTCATAATTTTGAAGGTAAATATAAAAAATGTATTTTTTAAAAAATAATAATAAATATGTTCTTTTTACACCATTGAAATATTAAAAAAATATATTATTTATATTTTTAATGAATAATTATTTGTTTTAGCCAAAATAATAGGGTTATCGTCCGCCAACCTTTCATAATTTTGAAGGTAAATATAAAAAATGTATTTTTTAAAAAATAATAATAAATATGTTCTTTTTACACCATAAAAATATTAAAAAAATATAATATTGATATTTTGGTTGAATAATTCTTTTTTATACCCAAAATCATAGGGTCATCGTACCTCAACCTTTAATAACTTTGAATCTAAAAATAAAAAATGAAATTTTTAAAAATTAATAATAAATAAGTTCATTTTACATCATAAAAATATTAAAAAAATATATTATTTATATTTTTAATGAATAATTATTTTTTATACCCAAAATCGAGGGTCATCGTCCGACAACTATTATAATTTTGAAGGCAAAAATAAAAATGAAATTTTTAAAAATTAATAATAAATATGTGCATTTTACATCATAAAAATATTAAAAAAATATATTATTCATATTTTTGATGAATAATTATTTTTTAATACCAAAATCACAGAGGGTCATCCTCCGCCAACCTTTCAAAATTTTGAAGGTAGATATAAAAAATGAAATTTTTAAAAATTAATAATAAGTACGTTCATTTTACATCATTAAAATATTAAAAAAATATATATAATTTATATTTTTAATGAATAATTATTTTTTTTAACTAAAATCGTAGGGTCATCGTCCGCCAACCTTTCATAATTTTGAGGGTAAAAACAAAAAAGGAATTTTTTTAAAAATAATAATTAATATGTTCATTTTACACCATAAAAATTTTAAAAAAATATATTATTGATATTTTTGATGAATAATTATTTTTTATACCCAAAATCAGAGGGTCATCGTCCCCCAACCTATCATAAATTTGAAGGTAAAACTTAAAAATGAAATTTTTAAAAATTAATATTAAATAAGTTCATTTTACATCGTAAAAATATTAAAAAAATATATTATTTATATTTTTAATGATTAATTATTTTTTTGCCAAAATACTAGGGTCATCATCCGCCAACCTTTGTAATTTTGAAGGCAAAAATAAAAAATGAAATTTCTAAAAATTAATAATAAATAAGTTCATTTTACATCATGAAAATATTAAAAAAATATATTAATGATATTTTTGATGAATAATTATTTATTTAATCCAAAATCGAGTTTCATCGTCCGCCAACCTCTCATAATTTAGAAGATAAAAATAAAAAATGAAATTTTTAAAAATTAATAATAAATACGTTCATTTTACATCATAAAAATATTAAAAAAATATTTTATCGCTATTTTTGATTAATAATTATTTTTTATACCCACAATCGAGGGACATCGTCCGCCACCTTTATAATTTTGAAGGCAAAAATAAAAATGAAATTTTTAAAAAGTAATAATGAATATGTTCATTTTACATCATAAGAATATTAAAAAAATATATTATTTATATTTTTAATGAATAATTATTTTTTTTAACCAAAATCGGGTCATCGTCCGCCAACCTTTAATAATTTTGACGTTAAAATTAAAAAACAAATTTTTAAAAATTAATAATAAATACGTTCATTTTAAATCATTGAAATATTAAAAAAATATATTATATATATTTTTAATGAATAATTATTTTTTTAGCCAAAATAGAAGGGTCATCGTCCCCCAACCTTTAATAACTTTGAAGGGGAAATAAAAAATGAAATTTTTAAAAATTAATAATAAATAAGTTCATTTTACATCATAAAAATATTAAAAAAATATATTATCGATATTTTTGATGAATAATTATTTTTTTGCCAAAATACTAGGATCATCATCCGCCAATCTTTATAATTTTGAAGGCAAAAATAAAAATGAAATTTTTAAAAAGTAATAATAAATATGTTCATTTTACATCATAAATATATTAAAAAAATATATTATTCATATTTTTGATGAATAATTATTTTTTATAACCAAAATCAGAGTGTCATCCTCCGCCAACCTTTCATAATTTTGAAGGTAGATATAAAAAATGAAATTTTTAAAAATTAATAATAAATATGTTCATTTTACATCATAAAAATATTTAAAAAATATATTATTTATATTTTTAATGAATAATTATTTTTTTTAACCAAAATCGGGTCATCGTCCGCCAACCTTTAATAATTTTGACGTTAAAATTAAAAAACAAATTTTTAAAAATTAATAATAAATACGTTCATTTTAAATCATTGAAATATTAAAAAAATATATTATATATATTTTTAATGAATAATTATTTTTTTTAGCCAAAATAGAAGGGTCATCGTCCGCCAACCTTTCATAATTTTGAAGGTAAATATATAAAATGTATTTTTTTAAAAATAATAATAAATATGTTCATTTTACACCATAAAAATATTAAAAAAATATATTATTGATATTTTGGTTGAATAATTCTTTTTTATACCCAAAATCAGAGGGTCATCGTCCCCCAACCTTTAATAACTTTGTAGGGGAAATAAAAAATGAAATTTTTAAAAATTAATATTAAATAAGTTCATTTTACATCAAAAATATTAAAAATATTATTTATTGATATTTTTATCAATAGTTATTTTTTTATCCAAAAACTTAGGCTCATCGTCAGCCTACCTTTCATAACTTTGACGGTAAAAATAAAAAATGAATTTTTTTAAAAATAATAATAAATATGTTAATTTTACACCATAAAGATTTTAAAAAAATATATTATTGATATTTTTGATCAATAATTATTTTTTATAACCAAAATCAGAGTGTCATCTTTTGCCAACCTTTCATAATTTTGAAGGTAGATATAAAAAATGACATTTTTAAAAATTAATAATAAATATGTTCATTTTACATCATAAAAATATTAAAAATATTATTTATTGATATTTTTATCAATAGTTATTTTTTTAGACAAAATCTTAGGCTCCTCGTCCGCCAACCTCTCATAATTTAGAAGATAAAAATAAAAAATGAAATTTCTAAAAATTGATAATAAATACGTTCATTTTATATCATAAAAATATTAAAAAAATATATTATTTATATTTTTAATGAATAATTATTTTTTTTAACCAAAATCGTAGGGTCATCTTCCGCCAACCTTTCATAATTTTGACGGTAAAAATAAAAAATGCAATTTCTAAAAATTAATAATAGATACGTTCATTTTAAATCATTGAAATATTAAAAAAATATATTATATATATTTTTAATGAATAATTATTTTTTTAGCCAAAATAGAAGGGTCATCGTCCCCCAACCTTTAATAACTTTGAAGGGGAAATAAAAAATGAAATTTTTAAAAATTAATAATAAATAAGTTCATTTTACATCATAAAAATATTAAAAAAATATATTATCGATATTTTTGATGAATAATTATTTTTTTGCCAAAATACTAGGATCATCATCCGCCAATCTTTATAATTTTGAAGGCAAAAATAAAAATGAAATTTTTAAAAAGTAATAATAAATATGTTCATTTTACATCATAAATATATTAAAAAAATATATTATTCATATTTTTGATGAATAATTATTTTTTATAACCAAAATCAGAGTGTCATCCTCCGCCAACCTTTCATAATTTTGAAGGTAGATATAAAAAATGAAATTTTTAAAAATTAATAATAAATATGTTCATTTTACATCATAAAAATATTTAAAAAATATATTATTTATATTTTTAATGAATAATTATTTTTTTTAACCAAAATCGGGTCATCGTCCGCCAACCTTTAATAATTTTGACGTTAAAATTAAAAAACAAATTTTTAAAAATTAATAATAAATACGTTCATTTTAAATCATTGAAATATTAAAAATATTATTTATTGATATTTTTATCAATAGTTATTTTTTTAGACAAAATCTTAGGCACATCGTCCGCCATCCTCTCATAATTTAGAAGATAAAAATAAAAAATGAAATTTCTAAAAATTAATAATAAATACGTTCATTTTAAATCATAGAAATATTAAAAAAATATATTATATATATTTTTAATGAATAATTATTTTTTTTAACCAAAATCGTAGGGTCATCTTCCGCCAACCTTTCATAATTTTGACGGTAAAAATAAAAAATGCAATTTCTAAAAATTAATAATAAATACGTTCATTTTAAATCATTGAAATATTAAAAAAATATATTATATATATTTTTAATGAATAATTATTTTTTTAGCCAAAATAGAAGGGTCATCGTCCCCCAACCTTTAATAACTTTGAAGGGGAAATAAAAAATGAAATTTTTAAAAATTAATAATAAATAAGTTCATTTTACATCATAAAAATATTAAAAAAATATATTATCGATATTTTTGATGAATAATTATTTTTTTGCCAAAATACTAGGATCATCATCCGCCAATCTTTATAATTTTGAAGGCAAAAATAAAAATGAAATTTTTAAAAAGTAATAATAAATATGTTCATTTTACATCATAAATATATTAAAAAAATATATTATTCATATTTTTGATGAATAATTATTTTTTATAACCAAAATCAGAGTGTCATCCTCCGCCAACCTTTCATAATTTTGAAGGTAGATATAAAAAATGAAATTTTTAAAAATTAATAATAAATATGTTCATTTTACATCATAAAAATATTTAAAAAATATATTATTTATATTTTTAATGAATAATTATTTTTTTTAACCAAAATCGGGTCATCGTCCGCCAACCTTTAATAATTTTGACGTTAAAATTAAAAAACAAATTTTTAAAAATTAATAATAAATACGTTCATTTTAAATCATTGAAATATTAAAAAAATATATTATATATATTTTTAATGAATAATTATTTTTTTTAGCCAAAATAGAAGGGTCATCGTCCGCCAACCTTTCATAATTTTGAAGGTAAATATATAAAATGTATTTTTTTAAAAATAATAATAAATATGTTCATTTTACACCATAAAAATATTAAAAAAATATATTATTGATATTTTGGTTGAATAATTCTTTTTTATACCCAAAATCAGAGGGTCATCGTCCCCCAACCTTTAATAACTTTGTAGGGGAAATAAAAAATGAAATTTTTAAAAATTAATATTAAATAAGTTCATTTTACATCAAAAATATTAAAAATATTATTTATTGATATTTTTATCAATAGTTATTTTTTTATCCAAAATCTTAGGCTCATCGTCAGCCTACCTTTCATAACTTTGACGGTAAAAATAAAAAATGAATTTTTTTAAAAATAATAATAAATATGTTAATTTTACACCATAAAGATTTTAAAAAAATATATTATTGATATTTTTGATCAATAATTATTTTTTATAACCAAAATCAGAGTGTCATCTTTTGCCAACCTTTCATAATTTTGAAGGTAGATATAAAAAATGACATTTTTAAAAATTAATAATAAATATGTTCATTTTACATCATAAAAATATTAAAAATATTATTTATTGATATTTTTATCAATAGTTATTTTTTTAGACAAAATCTTAGGCTCATCGTCCGCCAACCTCATAATTTAGAAGATAAAAATAAAAAATGAAATTTCTATAAATTGATAATAAATACGTTCATTTTATATCATAGAAATATTAAAAAAATATATTATTTATATTTTTAATGAATAATTATTTTTTTTAACCAAAATCGTAGGGTCATCTTCCGCCAACCTTTCATAATTTTGACGGTAAAAATAAAAAATGCAATTTCTAAAAATTAATAATAAATACGTTCATTTTAAATCATTGAAATATTAAAAAAATATATTAGATATATTTTTAATGAATAATTATTTTTTTTAGCCAAAATTGAAGGGTCATCGTCCGCCAACCTTTCATAATTTCGAAGGTAAATATATAAAATGTATTTTTTTAAAAATAATAATAAATATGTTCATTTTACACCATAAAAATATTAAAATAATATATTATTGATATTTTGGTTGAATAATTCTTTTTTATACCCAAAATCAGAGGGTCATCGTCCGCCACCTTTATAATTTTGAAGGCAAAAATAAAAATGAAATTTTTAAAAAGTAATAATGAATATGTTCATTTTACATCATAAAAATATTAAAAAAATATATTATTTATATTTTTAATGAATAATTATTTTTTTTAACCAAAATCGGGTCATCGTCCGCCAACCTTTAATAATTTTGACGTTAAAATTAAAAAACAAATTTTTAAAAATTAATAATAAATATCTTCATTTTACATCATAAAAATTTTAAAAATATTATTTATTGATATTTTTATCAATAGTTATTTTTTTAGACAAAATCTTAGGCTCATCGTCCGCCAACCTCTCATAATTTAGAAGATAAAAATAAAAAATGAAATTTCTAAAAATTGATAATAAATACGTTCATTTTATATCATAAAAATATTAAAAAAATATATTATTTATATTTTTAATGAATAATTATTTTTTTTAACCAAAATCGTAGGGTCATCTTCCGCCAACCTTTCATAATTTTGACGGTAAAAATAAAAAATGCAATTTCTAAAAATTAATAATAAATACGTTCATTTTAAATCATTGAAATATTAAAAAAATATATTATATATATTTTTAATGAATAATTATTTTTTTAGCCAAAATAGAAGGGTCATCGTCCCCCAACCTTTAATAACTTTGAAGGGGAAATAAAAAATCAAATTTTTAAAAATTAATAATAAATAAGTTCATTTTACATCATAAAAATATTAAAAAAATATATTATCGATATTTTTGATGAATAATTATTTTTTTGCCAAAATACTAGGATCATCATCCGCCAATCTTTATAATTTTGAAGGCAAAAATAAAAATGAAATTTTTAAAAAGTAATAATAAATATGTTCATTTTACATCATAAATATATTAAAAAAATATATTATTCATATTTTTGATGAATAATTATTTTTTATAACCAAAATCAGAGTGTCATCCTCCGCCAACCTTTCATAATTTTGAAGATAGATATAAAAAATGAAATTTTTAAAAATTAATAATAAATAAGTTCATTTTACATCATAAAAATATTAAAAAAATATATTATCGATATTTTTGATAAATAATTATTTTCCAAACCAAAGATCGAGGGTCATTGTCCGCCAACCTTTCATAATTTTGAAGGTAGATATAAAAAATGAAATTTTTAAAAATTAATAATAAATATGTTCATTTTACATCATAAAAATATTTAAAAAATATATTATTTATATTTTTAATGAATAATTATTTTTTTTAACCAAAATCGGGTCATCGTCCGCCAACCTTTAATAATATTGACGTTAAAATTAAAAAACAAATTTTTAAAAATTAATAATAAATACGTTCATTTTAAATCATTGAAATATTAAAAAAATATATTATATATATTTTTAATGAATAATTATTTTTTTTAGCCAAAATAGAAGGGTCATCGTCCGCCAACCTTTCATAATTTTGAAGGTAAATATATAAAATGTATTTTTTTAAAAATAATAATAAATATGTTCATTTTACACCATAAAAATATTAAAAAAATATATTATTGATATTTTGGTTGAATAATTCTTTTTTATACCCAAAATCAGAGGGTCATCGTCCCCCAACCTTTAATAACTTTGTAGGGGAAATAAAAAATGAAATTTTTAAAAATTAATATTAAATAAGTTCATTTTACATCAAAAATATTAAAAATATTATTTATTGATATTTTTATCAATAGTTATTTTTTTATCCAAAATCTTAGGCTCATCGTCAGCCTACCTTTCATAACTTTGACGGTAAAAATAAAAAATGAATTTTTTTAAAAATAATAATAAATATGTTAATTTTACACCATAAAGATTTTAAAAAAATATATTATTGATATTTTTGATCAATAATTATTTTTTATAACCAAAATCAGAGTGTCATCTTTTGCCAACCTTTCATAATTTTGAAGGTAGATATAAAAAATGACATTTTTAAAAATTAATAATAAATATGTTCATTTTACATCATAAAAATATTAAAAATATTATTTATTGATATTTTTATCAATAGTTATTTTTTTAGACAAAATCTTAGGCTCATCGTCCGCCAACCTCATAATTTAGAAGATAAAAATAAAAAATGAAATTTCTAAAAATTGATAATAAATACGTTCATTTTATATCATAGAAATATTAAAAAAATATATTATTTATATTTTTAATGAATAATTATTTTTTTTAACCAAAATCGTAGGGTCATCTTCCGCCAACCTTTCATAATTTTGACGGTAAAAATAAAAAATGCAATTTCTAAAAATTAATAATAAATACGTTCATTTTAAATCATTGAAATATTAAAAAAATATATTATATATATTTTTAATGAATAATTATTTTTTTTAGCCAAAATTGAAGGGTCATCGTCCGGCAACCTTTCATAATTTCGAAGGTAAATATATAAAATGTATTTTTTTAAAAATAATAATAAATATGTTCATTTTACACCATAAAAATATTAAAATAATATATTATTGATATTTTGGTTGAATAATTCTTTTTTATACCCAAAATCAGAGGGTCATCGTCCGCCACCTTTATAATTTTGAAGGCAAAAATAAAAATGAAATTTTTAAAAAGTAATAATGAATATGTTCATTTTACACCATAAAAATATTAAAAAAATATATTATTTATATTTTTAATGAATAATTATTTTTTTTAACCAAAATCGGGTCATCGTCCGCCAACCTTTAATAATTTTGACGTTAAAATTAAAAAACAAATTTTTAAAAATTAATAATAAATATCTTCATTTTACATCATAAAAATTTTAAAAATATTATTTATTGATATTTTTATCAATAGTTATTTTTTTAGACAAAATCTTAGGCTCATCGTCCGCCAACCTCTCATAATTTAGAAGATAAAAATAAAAAATGAAATTTCTAAAAATTGATAATAAATACGTTCATTTTATATCATAAAAATATTAAAAAAATATATTATTTATATTTTTAATGAATAATTATTTTTTTTAACCAAAATCGTAGGGTCATCTTCCGCCAACCTTTCATAATTTTGACGGTAAAAATAAAAAATGCAATTTCTAAAAATTAATAATAAATACGTTCATTTTAAATCATTGAAATATTAAAAAAATATATTATATATATTTTTAATGAATAATTATTTTTTTAGCCAAAATAGAAGGGTCATCGTCCGCCAACCTTTCATAATTTTGAAGGTAAATATATAAAATGTATTTTTTTAAAAATAATAATAAATATGTTCATTTTACACCATAAAAATATTAAAAAAATATATTATTGATATTTTGGTTGAATAATTCTTTTTTATACCCAAAATCAGAGGGTCATCGTCCCCCAACCTTTAATAACTTTGTAGGGGAAATAAAAAATGAAATTTTTAAAAATTAATATTAAATAAGTTCATTTTACATCAAAAATATTAAAAATATTATTTATTGATATTTTTATCAATAGTTATTTTTTTATCCAAAATCTTAGGCTCATCGTCAGCCTACCTTTCATAACTTTGACGGTAAAAATAAAAAATGAATTTTTTTAAAAATAATAATAAATATGTTAATTTTACACCATAAAGATTTTAAAAAAATATATTATTGATATTTTTGATCAATAATTATTTTTTATAACCAAAATCAGAGTGTCATCTTTTGCCAACCTTTCATAATTTTGAAGGTAGATATAAAAAATGACATTTTTAAAAATTAATAATAAATATGTTCATTTTACATCATAAAAATATTAAAAATATTATTTATTGATATTTTTATCAATAGTTATTTTTTTAGACAAAATCTTAGGCTCATCGTCCGCCAACCTCATAATTTAGAAGATAAAAATAAAAAATGAAATTTCTAAAAATTGATAATAAATACGTTCATTTTATATCATAGAAATATTAAAAAAATATATTATTTATATTTTTAATGAATAATTATTTTTTTTAACCAAAATCGTAGGGTCATCTTCCGCCAACCTTTCATAATTTTGACGGTAAAAATAAAAAATGCAATTTCTAAAAATTAATAATAAATACGTTCATTTTAAATCATTGAAATATTAAAAAAATATATTATATATATTTTTAATGAATAATTATTTTTTTTAGCCAAAATTGAAGGGTCATCGTCCGCCAACCTTTCATAATTTCGAAGGTAAATATATAAAATGTATTTTTTTAAAAATAATAATAAATATGTTCATTTCACACCATAAAAATATTAAAATAATATATTATTGATATTTTGGTTGAATAATTCTTTTTTATACCCAAAATCAGAGGGTCATCGTCCGCCACCTTTATAATTTTGAAGGCAAAAATAAAAATGAAATTTTTAAAAAGTAATAATGAATATGTTCATTTTACATCATAAAAATATTAAAAAAATATATTATTTATATTTTTAATGAATAATTATTTTTTTTAACCAAAATCGGGTCATCGTCCGCCAACCTTTAATAATTTTGACGTTAAAATTAAAAAACAAATTTTTAAAAATTAATAATAAATATCTTCATTTTACATCATAAAAATTTTAAAAATATTATTTATTGATATTTTTATCAATAGTTATTTTTTTAGACAAAATCTTAGGCTCATCGTCCGCCAACCTCTCATAATTTAGAAGATAAAAATAAAAAATGAAATTTCTAAAAATTGATAATAAATACGTTCATTTTATATCATAAAAATATTAAAAAAATATATTATTTATATTTTTAATGAATAATTATTTTTTTTAACCAAAATCGTAGGGTCATCTTCCGCCAACCTTTCATAATTTTGACGGTAAAAATAAAAAATGCAATTTCTAAAAATTAATAATAAATACGTTCATTTTAAATCATTGAAATATTAAAAAAATATATTATATATATTTTTAATGAATAATTATTTTTTTAGCCAAAATAGAAGGGTCATCGTCCCCCAACCTTTAATAACTTTGAAGGGGAAATAAAAAATGAAATTTTTAAAAATTAATAATAAATAAGTTCATTTTACATCATAAAAATATTAAAAAAATATATTATCGATATTTTTGATGAATAATTATTTTTTTGCCAAAATACTAGGATCATCATCCGCCAATCTTTATAATTTTGAAGGCAAAAATAAAAATGAAATTTTTAAAAAGTAATAATAAATATGTTCATTTTACATCATAAATATATTAAAAAAATATATTATTCATATTTTTGATGAATAATTATTTTTTATAACCAAAATCAGAGTGTCATCCTCCGCCAACCTTTCATAATTTTGAAGATAGATATAAAAAATGAAATTTTTAAAAATTAATAATAAATATGTTCATTTTACATCATAAAAATATTTAAAAAATATATTATTTATATTTTTAATGAATAATTATTTTTTTTAACCAAAATCGGGTCATCGTCCGCCAACCTTTAATAATTTTGACGTTAAAATTAAAAAACAAATTTTTAAAAATTAATAATAAATACGTTCATTTTAAATCAATGAAATATTAAAAAAATATATTATATATATTTTTAATGAATAATTATTTTTTTTAGCCAAAATAGAAGGGTCATCGTCCGCCACCCTTTCATAATTTTGAAGGTAAATATATAAAATGTATTTTTTTAAAAATAATAATAAATATGTTCAATTTACACCATAAAAATATTAAAAAAATATATTATTGATATTTTGGTTGAATAATTCTTTTTTATACCCAAAATCAGAGGGTCATCGTCCCCCAACCTTTAATAACTTTGAAGGGGAAATAAAAAATGAAATTTTTAAAAATTAATAATAAATAAGTTCATTTTACATCATAAAAATATTAAAAAAATATATTATCGATATTTTTGATAAATAATTATTTTCCAAACCAAAGATCGAGGGTCATTGTCCGCCAACCTTTCATAATTTTGAAGGTAGATATAAAAAATGAAATTTTTAAAAATTAATAATAAATATGTTCATTTTACATCATAAAAATATTAAAAAAATATATTATTTATATTTTTAATGAATAATTATTTTTTTTAACCAAAATCGGGTCATCGTCCGCCAACCTTTAATAATATTGACGTTAAAATTAAAAAACAAATTTTTAAAAATTAATAATAAATACGTTCATTTTAAATCATTGAAATATTAAAAAAATATATTATATATATTTTTAATGAATAATTATTTTTTTTAGCCAAAACAGAAGGGTCATCGTTCGCCAACCTTTCATAATTTCGAAGGTAAATATATAAAATGTATTTTTTTAAAAATAATAATAAATATGTTCATTTTACACCATAAAAATATTAAAATAATATATTATTGATATTTTGGTTGAATAATTCTTTTTTATACCCAAAATCAGAGGGTCATCGTCCGCCACCTTTATAATTTTGAAGGCAAAAATAAAAATGAAATTTTTAAAAAGTAATAATGAATATGTTCATTTTACATCATAAAAATATTAAAAAAATATATTATTTATATTTTTAATGAATAATTATTTTTTTTAACCAAAATCGGGTCATCGTCCGCCAACCTTTAATAATTTTGACATTAAAATTAAAAAACAAATTTTTAAAAATTAATAATAAATATCTTCATTTTACATCATAAAAATTTTAAAAATATTATTTATTGATATTTTTATCAATAGTTATTTTTTTAGACAAAATCTTAGGCTCATCGTCCGCCAACCTCTCATAATTTAGAAGATAAAAATAAAAAATGAAATTTCTAAAAATTGATAATAAATACGTTCATTTTATATCATAAAAATATTAAAAAAATATATTATTTATATTTTTAATGAATAATTATTTTTTTTAACCAAAATCGTAGGGTCATCTTCCGCCAACCTTTCATAATTTTGACGGTAAAAATAAAAAATGCAATTTCTAAAAATTAATAATAAATACGTTCATTTTAAATCATTGAAATATTAAAAAAATATATTATATATATTTTTAATGAATAATTATTTTTTTAGCCAAAATAGAAGGGTCATCGTCCCCCAACCTTTAATAACTTTGAAGGGGAAATAAAAAATGAAATTTTTAAAAATTAATAATAAATATGTTCATTTTACATCATAAAAATATTAAAAAAATATATTATCGATATTTTTGATGAATAATTATTTTTTTGCCAAAATACTAGGATCATCATCCGCCAACCTTTATAATTTTGAATGCAAAAATAAAAATGAAATTTTTAAAAAGTAATAATAAATATGTTCATTTTACTCCATAAAAATTTTAAAAAAATATATTATTGATATTTTTGATGAATAATTATTTTCCAAACCAAAAATCGAGGGTCATTGTCCGCCAACCTTTCATAATTTTGAAGGTAGATATAAAAAATGAAATTTTTAAAAATTAATAATAAATACGTTCATTTTAAATCATTGAAATATTAAAAAAATATATTATATATATTTTTAATGAATAATTATTTGTTTTAGCCAAAATAGTAGGGTTATCGTCCCCCAACCTTTCATAATTTTGAAGGTAAATATAAAAAATGTATTTTTTAAAAAATAATAATAAATATGTTCTTTTTACACCATTGAAATATTAAAAAAATATATTATTTATATTTTTAATGAATAATTATTTGTTTTAGCCAAAATAATAGGGTTATCGTCCGCCAACCTTTCATAATTTTGAAGGTAAATATAAAAAATGTATTTTTTAAAAAATAATAATAAATATGTTCTTTTTACACCATAAAAATATTAAAAAAATATAATATTGATATTTTGGTTGAATAATTCTTTTTTATACCCAAAATCATAGGGTCATCGTACCTCAACCTTTAATAACTTTGAATCTAAAAATAAAAAATGAAATTTTTAAAAATTAATAATAAATAAGTTCATTTTACATCATAAAAATATTAAAAAAATATATATTCGATATTTTTGATGAATAATTATTTTTTATACCCAAAATCGAGGGTCATCGTCCGACAACTATTATAATTTTGAAGGCAAAAATAAAAATGAAATTTTTAAAAATTAATAATAAATATGTGCATTTTACATCATGAAAATATTAAAAAAATATATTAATGATATTTTTGATGAATAATTATTTATTTAATCCAAAATCGAGTTTCATCGTCCGCCAACCTCTCATAATTTAGAAGATAAAAATAAAAAATGAAATTTTTAAAAATTAATAATAAATACGTTCATTTTACATCATAAAAATATTAAAAAAATATTTTATCGCTATTTTTGATTAATAATTATTTTTTATACCCACAATCGAGGGACATCGTCCGCCACCTTTATAATTTTGAAGGCAAAAATAAAAATGAAATTTTTAAAAAGTAATAATGAATATGTTCATTTTACATCATAAGAATATTAAAAAAATATATTATTTATATTTTTAATGAATAATTATTTTTTTTAACCAAAATCGGGTCATCGTCCGCCAACCTTTAATAATTTTGACGTTAAAATTAAAAAACAAATTTTTAAAAATTAATAATAAATATCTTCATTGTACATCATAAAAATATTAAAAATATTATTTATTAATATTTTTATCAATAGTTATTTTTTTAGCCAAAATCTTAGGCTCATCGTCTGCCTACCTTTCATAATTTTGACGGTAAAAATAAAAAATGAATTTATTTTAAAAATAATAATAAATATGTTCATTTTACACCATAAAATTTTTAAAAAAATATATTATTGATATTTTTGATGAATAATTATTTTTTATACCCAAAATCAGAGGGTCATCGTCCCCCAACCTTTCATAATTTAGAAGATAATAATAAAAAATGAAATTTCTAAAAATTAATAATAAATACGTTCATTTTAAATCATAGAAATATTAAAAAAATATATTATATATATTTTTAATGAATAATTATTTTTTTTAACCAAAATCGTAGTGTCATCGTCCGCAAACCTTTCATAATTTTGACGTTAAAAATAAAAATCAACTTTTTAAAAATTAATAATAAATATGTTCATTTTACACCATAAAAATTTAAAAAAAAATATATTATTGATATTTTTGATGAATAATTAGTTTTTCATCCCAAAATCGAGATAAAAATAAAAAAATAAATTTCTAAAAATTAATAATAAATACGTTCATTTTAAATCATAGAAATATTAAAAAAATATATTATTTATATTTTTAATGAATAATTATTTTTTTTGACAAAACAGAATGGTCATCGTCCGCCAACCTTTCATAATT
>OY720348.1:3274785-3520339 GCA_963082975.1 Labia minor
GTGTGTGCATTGAATCATTTTTTTTTTACAGATCAATTCATGCAAGAGAAAATCACTCGATATTGAATTTTCACTTTTTAATTAATTCATTTGCTTTCAAATGAATGAAATCATCGCGTCTCTTAAAATCCTTGACGATCGTCCATTCCCAAGGCGAATGTTAAAACTTGTAATTAAACTCGTTCGCGTTAGTTAACTGGTCAGTGAAAATCATTAAAAGACAATGGCGACCACTCATTGCTACAAATTCACTAATCGCAAAGGAAATTATTTTCAGTCATTAAACAAAGCAGTGCATTCTGCAAGAAGCTAAAATAAGCGATAAGCCAGGCAAATAGTAAATTAACATGCATTGATCCAACTTCAGTTGTTTTTTTTCAGTTGATTTTTGATGCCAGGAGGCAATTTTCAAATTATATAGCTATACATGAAATTCAAAATAATTTTTTTTATTATTGAAACCGATTCACTGGTAGATGGAACCTCGGGTTACGGAATGAATGAATGAACGGAATTTTTACTATCAATATGGCGATCACGAAAATTTTCGATATCGAGATTTTGATGTTTTTATACGTTTTGAAGATTCCTGGATCATTTTCACTAAGCTTGAGAAAGATTACACAAAAACGGTTTGAGCTAAGATCATGAAATTTGGCATACGGGCATTATTCAAAATTCGTAGTTTTCTAACCACTTTTGAGAAATGTAGCTCGACCGGAAGTGGGCCATTACTTACCACGTTTTGATTTTTTTTCCTCTAAAGTGACTGTAAAAATAAAGATAGATGTTTGATAATTTTTCACATGATTAAAAATTGTATAAAACTGCTATATATAGAATTTCAGCTTGATTGAATCGCTGAAAGTACCGGAATTAATTTTTTAACACTGCAAATCTCACGCGCCAAAACGTGGTGGCAGCCACAAAGAGCCACACATGCGCTGGTTTAATAAATATTATTTGTTAATTTTAATTAATAATTTATAATTAATTCAATTGAATTTAAATATAATCTATTATGTTATTTAATCCAATTCAAATTGCGAGAGTCGAGTGGAGACACTCCAGCTTATTTAAAATTAAATTCTTAATCCAATTGCGTAATTAACTTTAGAATTGTTTCTAATTCATTGGGAGTATCGTATATTAAATGCTTCTTCTTAATAATCTTTCCATTTATTTTTCTATCCGCGTCTTGTTTGCTCGAATTTCAATTTCATGGATTGCATGTGCCATTCCTATGGCTGGTATCCTCTTCGAAATGTCGAATGAATGAATGACGGGTGCATCGTGCTGCCCAGGTGTTCAACCCTTTCCTTTGCATTAGCATTCCTTTTGGATGGCCTCCTCCCAGGTTGCCGGGTCATGAGCCCCATATGGTCCATTGGTCCGTGGGTGGCTTTTACCAAAACCCACACACGCATTTGCTATGCGAGCACGCGAGCTACAAAACACGGTTTCCTTTTTTTCATTCGTCTCCCACCGTGCCCCCCCCCCCCCCCCCCCGAACACTTCTTCATCACCCCAATTTTCGTTGGTTGTCATTATTTCCAGGTCCGCCTTGGAAGATTCAATTGAAAACAGTGCACCCAAAAACATTGCTTCGAAATCTTCCGATCCCTGCGATTCGATTGCCCTAATATAGCAGAGGCAGAGCCTATCGTATGGATTTTAGGATTTACGCTGAATATCGCACTTCGATTCCGTCCTTCTTAGGAACTTCATACATGGATAGAAAATCAAAGTTTAGCAAATGCTTCTATTAAATAAAATCCTATTTATAGATAAATCATAGAAATATAGAAAGAAATAGATAAATAGGTCAAGATGCAGAGGCAATAAACTGATATAAATATTTCATTTATACTCTAAAAAGTAAATTCTTAATAACCAAAATATTATTAATTAATTACTAGTATCGAATAATATCATTATTTTCTTTAGTAATATATAATACTATATTTTATAATTTATTTTCGTTATTCTTTCATATTCAATTAATAAAATATTATAATTTTCTTCTAAATAGCAGTGCTTTCTTAACTCATTTGTCTTAGCACCCTTTTTCAAGAAAAAATTTTACTCCCTCCTCTCTGGAAATGATCGTGTTTACTATCTCGCCAGAGATAGGATTGCGATCAAGAAAATTTTCGATGTTTTTATACGTTTAAAGGTTCCTGAATCATTTTCACTAAGGTTGAGAAAAATGTCTGTCTGTGTGTGTATGTAGACAAGATTATGCAAAAACGGTTTGAGCTAGAAATATGAAATTTGGTATACGGACATTATTCAAAATTCGTAGTTTTCTTTCAACTTTTGAGAAAGGTAGCTCAACCGGAAGAGGGTCATTAACTACAACGTTTTGATTTTTTTCATTCAAAAGTGACCGTAAAAATAAAGATTTAGGTTTGATAGTTTTTCACATGATTAAAAATTGTATACAACTGCTATATATAGAATTTCAACTTGATTGAATTGCTGAAAGTATGAGAATTAATTTTTAAACACTGCGCCAATACATGACGTGGTGCCATCAACAAAGAGTCAAACATGCACTGGTTTAATAAATATTATTTATTAATTTTAATTTATAATTTATAATTACTTCAATTTAATTTAAATATAATACATATATTATGTTATTTAATCCAATTCAAATTACGAGATAATCGAGTGGAGACACTCCAAGTTATTACATTTTACAAACAATTCAACAGAAAAATATACGTACTTATTCGCAAAATATTATAAATAATGATAAATTAGAAGCATTGAAGTTTAAAATTATGAAACGATTTATTGAACTCCGAATAGAAAAGTAATAAATTTTTCCAAAAGCATCTGTGGCCACCTCCCTCCCCCCTGAGCTCCAAAATCCACTTTGGGAATCACTGCTCTTAATGCTTTAATTCAGCGGTTCTCAACCTGATGGGTGTTATATGATTTCCAGGCCAAACTTTTTGAACATTTCCGATATTTTTTTCAATTTTTTTCAAAATGGTTTAAAAAAAAAAAGTCAGACGATTTTGGGATACTCTGAAACAGGGAGGTGGCTGCGTGACCTCACATCAGTGTTCTAAGAGGGGCACAGAGCCTGAAAGGTTGAGAACCCCTGCTTTAATTGATTATTTTTCTTCTAAATTCTTTAATTGATTCTATACATAGTGAACTTTAATGAAAGCTAATTATAATATATATATATATATAAAAATAGAAAATCATTTATGTTAATTTATTCCATTTTTTTATACTTTTGATTAATCCAATGATTTTTTTTTAAATTAATTTTCACTTTTATCGGATGAATTAAATTTATAATTTCTTGTTACACAAATGATTAAAAGAATTATATGGAAAAAAATAAGAAATCCAATAAAAAAACCTGTCGATGATGATGATGACATAATGCTCGAAATTTAATGTTTTATTTTATATTATTTTTTCGCACCTACAATGGAATAGTTTTTATTTTTATTATTATTCTTATAATTATAGGATAGTTATTATATAATATTTTATGTAATTACGAAAAATTAGGAATGTTAGTAGAATCTTTCAATGTTCGAGGTAATATGGATTGGTAATTTATTAGGATTAAATACCGGTTTCGATGTCATTTTTTGTTTCTAAGTGAATGGAAGCTGTTAGTAAAACAAATATAAAGGATCGTTATTATTTTAAGGATATTAAGGTCTTAAGATTCATTATATAAGTATTTTTCTACCTTTTTACTATCTCGCCAGAGATAGTATTGCGATCACGAATATTTTCGATGTCGAGATTTTTTATACGTTTTGAATGTTCCTGAATCATTTTCACTAAGGTTGAGAAAAATGTGTGTGTATTTAGACAAAATTACTCAAAAACGGTTTGAGCTAGAATCATGAAATTTGGTATACGGACATTATTCAAAATTCGTAGTTTTCTATCAACTTTAGAGAAATGGAGCTCAACAGGAAGAGGGTCATTACCTACAACGTTTTGATTTTTTTTGCCTCTAAAGGGACCGTAAAAATAAAGATATAATTTTGATAATTTTTCACATGATTAAAAATTGTATAAAACTGCT
Source organism: Labia minor (assembly GCA_963082975.1). Taxonomy (NCBI): domain Eukaryota; kingdom Metazoa; phylum Arthropoda; class Insecta; order Dermaptera; family Spongiphoridae; genus Labia; species Labia minor. Next base: position 3,278,858 of record OY720348.1, read on the forward strand.
ATATATAGAACTTGATTGAATCGCTGAAAGTACCGGAATTAATTTTTTAACACTGCAAATCTCACGCGCCAACACGTGACGTGGTGCCAGCCACAAAGAGCCAAACATGCGCTGGTTTAATAAATATTATTTATTAATTTTCATTTATAATTAATTAAATTTAATTTAAATATAATATATGTTAATTAATCTAATTCAAATTTACGAGATAGTCAAGTGGAGACACTCCAGCTTTTTATTTTATAAAGAATAGGATTATCACACGAATCTTGACCTTTTCTAATTAACTATAACTAACTAATCTAAAGCATGTAAAACAGTGATTTTAATGGAAATAATTTTTTTGACTCAGAAGATAATATACGCCATTTGAAACGATTCAAGAAACAAGGAAACTTTATACGCTTGGAACATCGATCTCATTAAACCAATTAGAATGAATTATATTTTGACATTTACTTTGTTGTAAATCTTTCAAATAAAATTCACGCAGATTATGTTTAATATCTTGACATTCGATATGCTCTTCGATTCATTTGTAAATTTTATTTGTGTTTTTGTTTTTATTTTTGTTTTCTATTTTATATCATAAGCTCAATAAAAAAGTGAAATGAATAATGAACACGGGAAATAATTAAGAATTGTTATTTTTTTTTTTTTTTTTTTTGTAATCACTAAAAACAATTTTATATATCTAATCGTGTTCAATTGCGCGTTAAAGTCTCTCGCAGCATTTGTCAATAAAATAATTATTTTAGGATGAGTTAATGGATAGAAAAAAAACACAAACGATCAAAGATTCAAAATTCATTTATTTTAATTTGATTTATATATTTATATTGTAATATACAAATATTAAAATAATATTGATCCTCAGAAATATTCCAATCAATTATAAGAAATACATGTAATTTTAAAAGAATCTGGAGTGAATTGGATTAATTGACATATATTTAAATTAAATTTAATTAATTAAATTATAAATTAAAATTAATAAATAATATTTATTAAACCACCGCGTGTTTGGCTCTTTGTTGATGACACCACGTCACGTGCTGGCGCGTGATTTGCAGTCGTTTTAAAAAATTCATTCCGGTACTTTCAGAGATTTGATCAAGCTGAAATTCTATATATAGGAATTTTTTACAATTTTTAATCATGTGAAAAACTATTTACGGTCAGTTTAGAGGGAAAAAAAATCTAAGCGTGGCAGGTATTGATCCTCTTCCGAATGAGCTACATTTCTCAAAAGTTGATAGAAAACTACGAATTTTGAATAATGGCCGTATAACAAATTTCATTATTCTAGCTCAAACCCTTTTTGCGTAATCTTGTCTACATACACACATACATACACACATATATTTTTCTCAACCTTAGTGAAAATGACTCAGGGACCTTCAAAACGTATAAAAACATCAAAATCTCGACATTGAAAATTTTCATGATCGCAATGCTATCTATCTCTGGCGACATAGTAAAAATATATATTTAAATCTTATCTTATTATACTAGCAAAAATTATATATATATATTTATAAATACAAACCGATCTGTATTAGTTTCAGCCTGGAGAAAAATCATCTTCATTAATTTTTCTTAATTTAAATTTATATGACGTCACTTGCCATTCTTTTTAATTGTAAATGTATTAATATTTTTTTATATTTAAAATTTTTTTAAATTTTTTATTTAATTTTGAAATAAAATTAAAAAATTATTTTAATAATATTTTAGAATCAAATTACGAAATATATTTATTAATCTTTTACCAAAAAAAATGTAAAAGTTACCTTATTTCTCTTGCAAACATTGTAAGTTTATTTATGATATTTTACAAATAATTTTGTTTTATCATTTAATTTTTTGTTAATTCTTATAAATTTTTATTAGTTAATTTTATGTTTTTTTATCTATTTTCGTGTTTATTTTTTATTAAATTATTAATTTATATTTATTTATTCATTGTTCTTATATTAATTCATTTTTAGATAGTTTTATAATTTTTAATATTATTTCACTAAAACATTATTTAAATTTTATTAAAATAATTTATTATTATTTTCGAGGACTCCAAGTTCCATTCATTTTAATCCGATTGATGCAATGATGTATCATTTAATAATTGTAATAAATAATATATGAATATTTTTTAAAGGGTCGAGTGAGAACTCGCTGTTCTAGGTAATTATTATTATAAGTATATATTTTTTTATTTGATGATTTGTGATTGATTTCCATTATCTCCACGACCTTGATTCGAATTTTTTCAACGGATATATATATACAATATAAAAAGTATTATTATTTAATTTATATTTGATATTTCTATAAAAGTGTATATATAAATAAATAAAAGTATAAAATATTAATAAATCTCAATAAGATAAAGTTTTAATGAAATTGTTTACATTAGAGTTCAAAACAAATTAAAAAAATTTTTATAAATAAATTTTGGATTAGAATTAAAATAAATATAAATTTTAATTTTTATTGGTGATTTGAATAGGTGGAATATTTCAGTAATAAAAATACATATATAATATTAAAAAGGGGAATTTGGAAAAAAATATTCAAAGTAGAGTGAAAAGTGGAGGGGAAAAGGAGATGGATACAGTGACAAGTGAAAGTGTATTCTAGTTCATCCAAAAATTCAAATTATTAGTTTTTAACCAGAATGACAGGTTCGAATATCCTCTGAAACTCGGACAAGTTTGGAATCTAGATGTGTGTGTGTGTGTGTGTGATGGTGGATTGTTTTTTACTTTTATGTTTTATTTTTTCTTAAATGGTGTGAGGACCAGGTGACTTTTGCTCACACAAACACACACACACACAATCCTGAACAAGCGGATTAAAATCTAGAATTTTCTTCCCAAAATCTCTCCATCTTTTATTTCTTTCAAACTTTTCTAAGATTTTAAAGGGAATTCTTTTACCTAAAATATAGTATTGGAATTTTATATTATTACTATTTTTTATTTTTTAATTTAAGATTAAATTTGAAATTTACAAGCGGTCATGAAAACACCAAAAACTGTAATTGTAATATTATTACATTATTACTAATATTCATAAATTAAATATAAATCAATTATAATTGTTTTCCAAAATTATTGATATAGGATTATATTAATAAAAAATTTAGTATTTCAAAAATTCTTAACTAATTTACTGTTTGATAATTATCAAATTAATTAGAAATTAATTCCAACTTCTAACATTTTTATTTTCTTTAATTAAGTTACTGATAATAAGATCGGGCCTCTGGAGCTCCCCATCCCAATACGAAAGAAAGTTCTTTACAAATTCTAGTAAAATATTGCTATTTTATTTTTATTATTTTTCATTAAAAAAAAAAATTTATTCAAAACTTGATTTTTAAATTATTTTTTGTTTAGATTTAATTACTTATTCTTTTCAAATTTGTTTAATTGCTAAACTTTAAAAAAGAAACATCAAATTTTTTAAGGTGATCTATTATCCATAATATATGTAAATATAGAAAAGTTTGTTTCTTTATTTAGTGATTTTTTATCATTGAAAATTTAATATTAATTATGTATAAAAATTCCGTGAGTAATTTATAAAATTATCAAATATAATTTATACTTAATTTCCGAATTCCTCCAATTCTACAAATCTAAAATCCAAAATCTTAAACTGCTGTGTATTTGATTTTTTGACGCTTGTCATTAAAAAAAAAGTTTATAGTATGAAATGGAATATATATATGTAACAGCGCTTCTGATGGCGAAACATTGAACTAAGAAAATATATTAATTATGACTTATCTAAGATGCAGGACTTTGATTACCTTCACTATTAAAATCAATTAAAATAAATGAATTAGAAAAACTATGAAATTGGTTTGCATCGAATAAGGACTTTAAAATCGATTTCTCTGCATTTTAGGTAGGCCTATTTTATTAAACATTTTATGTACATTTTTGTATATTATAAAATTAAATTAATAAAATTCTCTGCATTTTAGAGTAAATCGGTTTCCTAATTTATACAAAACCTAACCTTAAATAATTACAATAAACATCATTATATATATATATATATCAGTTCATTATGAAGGTATTACACTAATTTCGGTAAATTATCCATCGTATGCAGTTCAAGGGTGTTGTAACATTGAGCCACCACGCACATCCGTTGACACTCTGATCATGGATTTTTACAGATGTTGTGATTTATCTTTTCTCAGGTTTTTTTTTTCAATCCATAAATCTTATGTCAAGAGAGAAAAAAAAGGACATATGACCTTTTGATGTAATCATTTATGCATCCCGATAAGGCGATTTATGATCACTAATCATCCAATCGAAGAGAGAAAAGTGAGAATGCGCGCTTTCTGCATAATTCTATCATCATTCATCCATTCTTTTGTTTTATTGTCGAATGATCGTGGCCAATTGTGTTGTTTTTGTTCAACTACTCTCAGCAAATGGATTGGTATGGTTAATCAAAGGAAATGATGCGACAAATCAGAACGGAAATTGGATCGAAGCATCGGTTGCAAAACTCCAATCCCAGCTGCGCTCTTCCTTCAGCGGATGACAGCCTTACAAAGGATGGATCAATGAATGAATGAATTAGAAAAGAACAACAACAAGAACAACCAATCTTCCCTAGAAAATAAAAAGGAATTTAAATGAACGAACGGGATGGAGAAGATCTCGGACATCGTTTCGAGTGTTGAGGAAGAACCGAGCACCAATGAATCTCGATCGATCGAGATTCTTTTTCTTTTTGGAAAGGAGTGGATGTGCCAAAGGCAGCTGAGCTGCGTTATATAAAAGTGTAAATTATGCAGTATGGAAATTGGAAATGAGAGCGATTTCTACGGAGCGACTTCCTGTCGATGCTCCAGATCGAACGGCCCCGGTGAGAGTCTTCTTGATCGGCCGGGATGGGATGGGCAGCCGCGGACACCACTCCAATAAATAAATAAATAAATAAACTGAAATATGGAGGAGTTAAGGCACCAAGTCTTTAGAAGGAAACTTGTTTTTTTTTTCTTTTTTTTTGCTCCACTCTCCTTTCTAGACAATCGAGAGCGATGATGCTCAACGGAAAGCGAAAACAGTTGAAAATCGCGTCAGGAATCCTTTCCAGATTGTTTTCAACTTCACTTCACAATTCAAGATACAAACAAAAAAATATTAAAAAAGGAAGAAATGTTTTCATTTTTAATAACCAATTGTTTTGGACGAAGTGAGAGGGATTAAAAAAAAATAATCCTAATTGAAATGGGTGACGATCCATATTCAACCACTGAAACCAACTCACCAAAGGAAAGCGAGAGAATCCCTAAAGACAAAAAAATGTAACAACTCATACTATTCGAAATAGTTTCAGAAGGAAAGTACGATAACTGTTTCAACAAATAGCAATATTGAAATATTAAAATCAAAATTATCTATTATTATTATTTTTATGTCAATTTAAAGTTCAAATCAATTTTAAATAAAAATTTTATTTTTAAAAAATGATAATTATCTATTTCTATCTAGGTAGGGATGTTTAATTTTGTTTTTTTTTTAGATAAGTAAAATTCTCTTCCATAATGATAACATTTTCAAAATTAGTTTCTTAGGATTGTATATGAATGCTTAAGATTTGAATATCTTATTTAATTTATTTATAAATAATAAATAGGTAAGTAATATAATAATATAGTACTCTTATATTAGGATAATAGTAATATAATTATAGAGTAATATAATAATATAAAAAGCTGGAGTGTCTCCACTCGACTATCTCGCAATTTGAATTAGAATAATTAACATAATATATTATATTTAAATTCAATTTAATTAATTATAAGTTATAAACTAAAATTAATAAATAATATTTATTAAACCAGCGCGTGTTTGGCTCTTTGTTGATGGCACCACGTCACGTCAGTGCATTGTTGCACTGTTAAAAAATTAATTCCGGTACTTTCAGCGATTCAATCAAGCTGAAAATCTATATATAGCAGTTTTATACAATTCTTAATCATGTGAAAAACTATCAAACCTATATCTTTATTTTTACAGTCACTTTAGAGGAAAAAAAATCAAAACGTGGTAGGTAATGACCCACTTCCGGTTGAGCTACATTTCTCAAAAGTTGATAGAAAACTACGAATTTTGAATAATGTCCGTATACCAAATTCCATGATTCTAGCTCAAACCGTTTTTGAGTAATTTTGTCTAAATACACACACATTTTTCTCAACCTTAGTGAAAATGATTCAGGAATCTTAAAAACGTATAAAAACATCAAAATCTCGACATCGCAATACTATCTCTGGCGAGATAGTAAAAAGAAAATAAGTAATATGTAATAATAATAATTACCAAAATTTGCTTTATTAATCAATTACTAATTCATTTTTATTTCTCATTCTAATTCCAAGTTATTCCTGGATACCAAATTGCAAAAGATAACCCATTTTAGTAATTTGGATAGAATAAGATGCGCGTATCTATAAAATATTTATTTCTATTTACCCAATAAAAAATAACCATTTTTTAATAAAATGATTTTCTCTTCGCATCTATTAGATATTAATTATTTCATCTTCCATCGAAGAGAACTTCACCAGTTGTATAATTACCAAGCCACCATTCTAGTCCAAATTTTTTTTTAAATAGACTTATGAAGTAATCTCGTATCTGTGATTTGTGTGAAAAGAAAAATATATAATTTCAAATTTTTTAAAAATTGAATTGAATTTAATTATTCCAATATTTTCATGTAAACTCTTGTTTTCTTGATAATTTTACTATTCCTTTGCATGTTTCAATTTAATTTTTAATATTAGTAGAAAATTAAAAATGTTTTTATAAATCGATTCCTATAATTAAAGATGTATATAGATATATAATTTAAATATAAAAATGAAGCACTATATGCTTCATTCTTGAAAATATTCTGTGGTAACTTCAATTCATTTGTATGTTTTTTCTTTTCTATCTTGAAATATAAATAATCATCATGAAAAAAATAATCTATGGAGATGAACATTTTTACTGTTTATAAAATTAATCGATTATATTCGTGAGCATTCGATGAAGCATTTTAATAGATTATATAAATTAAGATTCAACTTCAAATCTATAAAAATCATTTTTGTTGGTATATCATCCTTCTTATTGTAGAATAGGCTTCCGTTGAGATCAAGAAAACTTTGGATGATCACTTAATCATTGAAATGCACCAAGTGCAGAGATACAAATTAACTTGGACCTTTACAATCGAATAGAATTCCTATCGCCTCGCTCGATAAAAATATTCCTATTATATTTTATATTTTTTAAGCTTCATTCGAGATTATTTTATTTTTTAGAAATATTTATTTATTTTTTATTTCATTATTAATATATATATATATATATATATATAGGATTCTAATCTTTATATAGAATTATGATGTCTGTGTTAAACAAATTTTCATTTTATTAATATTTTTTTATTTGTTGCAGTGATTGAAATTTATAATTTTTAATCGTAAAATTGATTTGATCGATTGCTTACATTTAAAAAAATCAATGTTTTTTTTATTTATAAATTAAGAAATATTCCAACTAATTAATTGCTATATAAAAAGTATATCGTAAGTGAAAGTAAAAATCGAATTGATGAAGCTAAGGGTGATTGTTTTGGAAATAAAATCCATGTGAAGCACCTCCGTGTTGAAGCATGAAAGTGGTCAACTTTCGCATGGGAAGTTGTGTTTGGATGAAGGAGGAGGAGTGCTGGTCCATTTCAACTCCACTTTCGCATATGTTATTGTTGGTAAGATCTGGGATGCTCGGGTTTTCTGAAGAAAGCGAAAAGATGTGGAGCGCGTAGCCCGAGGGGGGGCCCTCCGCGGACTTTCACGACCCTCGCCACGTGCCTTCACCACCGAGCGAGCGCCAACCTCCTCCATTACGTGAAAAATGGAATCAACGTGACTCATTCGATCGTTGATTTATCAATTAAATGGAAACAGCGAGCGAGTGCCATTCGGCACGGGAGGTCGTGATCCTCCTCTCCTCGGGGTGGAGCACCAATGCCGACCTTTGCTTAAGAAATCTCCACTTCACTTGCATCACGAACATCGCTGCATTTCGGCAGTCGACCCCCTCCCCCTTCTCCTCTCCTTTACTCTACGTTACACTCCTTGCCCTCTCTCTCTCTTTTTCTATCTTATTTTCAAACACGCTCCCGGATTGCCACACAATGGCAGCATTCATCACCCAACTTAACCTCCACTTCAACGGAGATTATTTGGGGCACACCGCCACCCGTCTTAATTAATTAAATAACTTTCTATAAGAATTGGATAGGAAACCATTTAATCACTATAGAAATAGAATGTATATCTATCTTATTGCAAGACTTATCGTGAATTGAAATAACAAACTATATACTAGTATATATACGAAAAAATTTTGCCAGAAAATTTCAATGTAATCCGACAGTTCCATTGGAATGTGTGCTTAGTACATCCATCAACTTCAATCGAACTAATAAATTGATATTCCAATTTTCTTTTCTTTTCTTTATCATCGAATCGGATGATGTAACCAGGCTCTTTAGGCCACTCCCAAATGCTTTCATGCCATTCTTTGTTCTGCTAATCGGAGATTCGTATCGTTAATAGAATTTTATAGAAAATTTTTTGGAAATGTATTCATGGAATAGAACGAACGGATTTTCTTGAAAAAAGAAAATGAACGAATCCGAAATTAATTGTCTGACTATACTAATAGGAAGAAGATCATTTGTTTTTGTATAATCGGTTTATAAAAATGATAATGATTTTGTTATCCTCGTTCTATTTTCTTAAGTTTTTTCTAATTTGTGGATTAAATTCAATCTCAATGGCAATGGAATATTCCAAAAATACCATCCATTTCTTCTTCTATCGATGGATAGATCCATCCCTTTTATAATCTTTTACCTAGATGACCAGGGGTCGGCAAACTTTTTTAGGAAAGGGCCAAAGATAAAAATTTTAAAGATCTGGAGGCCTAACGTGTTAGAATATATATTTTAATGTCCTAACGAAGAATCTAATAAAAATAAATTTTAAATTAATTAATTAATTAAATAAATACATTTTCATTAAATAATGTGATGAATGTAATTGTTTTGGTTTTTTTTAGATATTATTTCATCATAATTGGGTACAAAGTTAGTACTTCCTATAATTAAAGTTGTTTGCAAACGGTCATCTGTTAATGAATGATCTGTATTGCGATTTTGTGTACTTCATTTTCGAAAATGTCTTTTCCTATTGGTATATACTTCTAAATACAGAAATAAACCCTCTTGCATATAATTTAATTCTTTTGCAAAAATGACAATATTTCCTTCCATTTTTATAAATATCCAATGTTTTTTCTAATGATTGGTGAGATGAAGTGGATAGGATCATTTGGATGGTGAATTTATAATATCCAATTGAAAAGCAAATCAATTCAGGTCGTCTTCCAGGTTGTCTATCCAATCGGATTAGGATCATTTTACTGTTTACATGAATGGGAACTGTTTACAGCAAAATTTTGTTGTAAACCTTTTATTTATATGAAAATCAATAAATCTCTAAATTTGGAAAGCAGAGATAATTGGTGAGCAAGAAAGATGGAAAGAAGAAGAGGAAGAAGAAGCTAATAGGTTTGAAAATGTTTCTTTGGTTCAACATTGGACTGTGAAATAAGAAAATAAAAATAAATAAGGAATAATGGAAACCTATCCACACCTTGGTTTGGAATGGATGAATATTGCCTAGATCCTAGATTGTCTCCAACCCTTAGATATCCCATCTACCTATACCCTATACCAGAGGTTCCCAAACTTTTCTGGTTTGCGGCTCCCTAAATAAAATCGCTCCCTTAATACATCCGATTTTTATATAAATAAATATTTCAGAGCATCGCAAAATCATCTAACCTTTTTTTTTCTTTTTAGAACCAAAAATTTCAAGTATTAGAAAATTTTTTCTCAGCTCACAGTTTGGGAAACACTGCCCTATACCATAGCTAGAACCATCATTACCAAATGAAATTTCATATTCTTCTTTTCCAATATTTTTTCAATAATCGTTTCAATTCATTGATGTTTTATTGCTCTTTGAAAAATGAATAGTTTGATTGTAAAAACTATTTTTTACGAGATCTTGTTGGAAAAAAATAAATAGCTAACTTTTAGGCAAAACGCTACCAAGTCTTGTGTCACTTTCCAACGAAACTTTCCAAATTCATAGCAGCCTAATCGAATTGGATCTTTCCATTGTACAGATGGTAGGCAGCCAGGAGGGGGAATCTTTTTTGCCGCTAATGCAATGCATGTGGCTAATTTTTTTCAGAGATGTCCCGGACCACGCAGGTCGACAAAGGCTTTCACTTGGATGAACGTGTCGATCGGTTTTCATCCATTCGTAACAACGTTTGGTGGATCTTCAAACTTCCCCCCTCTCCTTCCATTTCTTTCAGCCTATTTGTTTATATAATCGGTTTCTGACCCACATCGGTTTATAAAACCAAGTTTCTTAAGAATTTTACAGGCCCCTACGCGTTGAATTTCTTTCGTTTAAAATTGGAAACAACATGGATACCGAGCCGCTCATTTATTGCGCTACAATCCAAACTACAAGCGATTTTCCAAAAATGAAAGAACCTAACCCATGCCTATTTTTTAATTAAAAAAAACACAAAAACAAATAACATTTTAGACAGAAATAAATCAAGGAATTGTGCCGAGACTTCAATCCTAGTTTAAATAATAAAAAAAAAATCTCTGACTTTGTACGTCCTACGTAAGGAGTAAGGACAACGCCTATCAAGTCGGTTATATCAATGAGGTGTCCTATGATCAGTAGAACTGGTCCTCTCAACCTTTACCTTGATTTTCTTGATCGGAGGCGGTATCAAGTAGCTTTTCCCCAATGTTGATCCCGGAGGCTGGGTTGACTCCGTTCTATAGACCCCAACTAGGGAAATTCCCTTGCCAGGCCCGGGACTTGAACTTGACCATGTGAATGTGAGGCAGATTCGCTACCCACACACCCAATGGTGCCTTTTTTAGATTAAGTAATAAATAGAATAGAATAGAATAGAAGAATAATAAACTTAATAAGTAACATAAGAACAGTAATATAGTATAGAATAAGGAGACTAATGATTTTACCTGATTCAATTTTCTAAAGAAATAACAAATGAATTATAAATTAAAAATGATTTTTGTGATAATTTATCTATTACTAATATAATATTGTATAATTAATAGACAAATTAAAAGAAAAATTAAAAAAAGGTATAAATTACAATTTAAAAGAAATCGTAATTAATTAATTTTGATTACATTTAATATAAATTTTGATTATATTTTATTTAATTCAAATAAAAATATCAATTAGAATGAAAATACCTATATTCCAATGGAAATCACTATAAATTATATAATTCTATTACATTTTTAAAAATAAATAAATAAAACATAATGTCAGTTCTTATTTTGAAATTTAAAAAAAAAAATCAAAAAATCAATTCTATTTCGAAATTTTAATATTTGTTCGTTTTTTAATTATTCCAATACTTTACTAAAATTGCAAAGTCAAAATAATTAAATTTAAAGTTTATAGTATTTATTTTCCACTAAAATAAATGATTAAGATATATATATATATATATATATTTATATAATTCTAATATTAAAAGAAATTAATTGAAATAAAAAATAAGTTGACCTGTGGCCAGGTCCGAACCGACCGACGGTTTGAAATAAATTAATTTCCAGCTACAGAAACAATTTCAAATAATTTTAATATATCTATTAATGTAATAAAAAACAGATAGGCATATATCAAATATTTTTAATTTTATTTTATTTATAATATATATGTAAGACCAGGCTGTGACGTCATGAATGGCTGGATGACGTCATATAATTTTAAATTAAGAAAAACCTATAAAGATGATTTTTCTCGAGGATAAAACCAATACAAAGTGCATGAGATTCGTGGTGATAAATAAAAAAAATCTCATTTGGTGTGAAAATAACCCTTCCCTTCCTATCGTCGATCGCTAATACTGTGGTAGTATTAGCGATCGACCAAAAGTTGATCAATTCATCCCACTGATGCATTATAAGTAAATATACCAAATTTCATCAAAATCCGTTCAGCCGTTCAGGCTGTACACATCTATACGGACGGACAGACATCATGCTAAAAATACTTTTTTCTGTTAAGACAATGCATGATTCGTGGAGATATGTAAAAATCTCCACATGTGAAATTTGGTGTGAAAACAATACCTCCCTTACTATCGTGGGTCGGTAATAAAAATAACATATTAGAAATTCTAGGGTTAGTATTGAAATTATACTTATTAATATATCAACATTTAATATAGTAACGTTATAATAAATCTATATTAATTTCTTAAAATTAGATAAAGAAAAAATAGTAGGCGAAAAGCTATTAATTCTTTATTTCCTGCTACGTTTATAAAGTATTCGCCCCTGTAGTTCTGCAACCAAATCTTCACCTCAATTCTAGTACTTTTAATATTATATAATATAATTGCGTTTGATATTCCTATATATTTGCTAAAATAACCATCCATCCATCATTACCATTTGTTTAATTTAATTATGTTCTGTCTCTGTCTCTCTCTCTCTCTTATTTCATTCTATATTTTTTGATCGAAAATGGCACATATTAAATTTTTTAAATAATATATATATATATATATGTATATTTGTAAAATCATTAATATGCAATTATAAAAATAAATTATATTTAATTATCCAATGGGATATTCTTTTTCGAACGATTTTAATAAACAGAATTTTTAAAATTATAATAGTTTTGTTTAAATTAGATAATTAAAATTATAAAAGAATGATTGAGTTTTTATTTTTTATATAATTAATTAAAGCTAAATACGAATAATAATTAATTTCATTAAATTAAAAAGTATGTATTATTATTTTTAGTGATTCTATAGAATAAAATAAGTTGACCTGTGGCCAGGCGCAGAACCGACCGACGGTTTGAAATAAATTAATTTCCAGCTATATAAACAATTTCAAATAATTTTAATATATCTATTAATGTAATAAAAAACAGATAGGCATATATCAAATATTTTTAATTTTATTTTATTTATAATATATATGTAAGACCAGGCTGTGACGTCATGAATGGCTGGATGACGTCATATAATTTTAAATTAAGAAAAACCTATAAAGATGATTTTTCTCGAGGATAAAACCAATACAAAGTGCATGAGATTCGTGGTGATAAATAAAAAAAATCTCATTTGGTGTGAAAATAACCCTTCCCTTCCTATCGTCGATCGCTAATACTGTGGTAGTATTAGCGATCGACCAAAAGTTGTAATAAAAAATGTAATAAAAAACAGATTGGCATAGAACATAAATATTTTTAATTTTATTTTATTTATAATATATAAGGAGGCGCTGGCTGGATGACGTCATGAAGGGCTGCGTGACGTCATATAATTTTAAATTAAGAAAATACTAATGAAGATGATTTTCCCGAGGATAAAACCAATACAAAGTGCATGATTTGTGGAGATATCTAAAAAAATCTCCTCATGTGAAATTTGGTGTGAAAATAATACCTCCCTTACTATCGTCGGTCGGTAAAAAAAATGAAGGAATGAATTTCTTTATCTATTTTTTCTAAATTGAGAGAAAATGACTTATTTTGTTTTTTATCATTTAAATAATTAAAGAATAAAATTAAAAGTAAAAAAATAAACTATATTTAAATATATATATATTAAATTAATATATTTATGTGTAGCGTCCCGATTTAATTTTCTTGAATCAGATTAATTTTTCTTAAAAGGAAATAAGTAATTTTTGTAAAGGTATTTCTTTTGATCTTATCTCCCAATTTTTTAAGTAAATTATTATTTATTTTAAAAAAACATTAATTTTTAATATAATACATATATCAAAAAATACTCATAATTGTATGTATGGGTGCTTAAGTTGCATAAACTACAATTAACAGTCATTCAAGTCCTAAAGTAAATTATTTAGGAAATATTAAAAGGCTAAAATATCGAAATGGCTAGAATGTAAAGTGAAAAAACAATTTCCAATAAATATATATATATTCAAAAATCAGGAAATAAATTAAAATTAAAAACTTCTAAAATAAAGTGATTTATATTTATTTTCAAAATTTCGTTAAAAAACTTAAAGTTATTTCAATCAGTTTTTTTAATAATTTCTCTTACTCTTATTCAATTTTTATTGAAACATATATATCGTTTAAAATTATATTTTACCGACCGACGATATTAAGGGTTGTTTTCACACCAAATTTCACATGTGGAGATTTTTACAGATCTCCACGAGTCATGCATTTTCTTAACAGAAAAAAGTATTTTTAGCATGATGTCTGTCCGTCCGTATAGATGTGTACAGCCTGAACGGCTGAACGGATTTTGATGAAATTTGGTATATTTACTTAATGCATCTGTGAATGAATGGATCAACTTTTGCTGCAAATCCGGAAACCGGAAGTGGTAGTATTAGCGATCGACGATAGGAAGGGAAGGGTTATTTTCACACGAGGAGATTTTTTACATATCTCCACGAATCATCCACCTTATATTGGTTTTATCCTCGAGAAAAATCATCTTCATTAGTTTTTTCTTAATTTAAAGTTATATGACGTCACCCAGTCAGCGCCTTCTTATATATTATAAATAAAATAAAATTAAAAATATTTATGTTATATGCCTATCTGTTTTTTTTTCTTATTAATGTCCTTATGAACATCCTAAGACGATCTTAAAATTAATATTTCAATATAACGTGGAGAACTAATCGAACAACTTCAAAAAATTATTTTATAAATTCAATTGTTAGTTGTTTTTTCAAATTTAATATATTAAATAAAAAAAGAAAAAGAAAATTTTAATCTATGTGCGCGCAGTCCGTGTTTCAGTATTTTATATTGAAAAGTGTTTTTTCACATAAAAACTTTAAATTTTATACTCATGAAGTGGTCCATATATTCATTTAATTTCAAATTTAATTGAAAATTCATTGAATATAAAAATAAATACCCAAATTATTATAAAGAGAGCGTTAAAATTTTCCTATTAATTCTGTTTCATCGAATTCTTTCAATAATTTTATAAATTGACCATAGAAATTGAAAAAGGCAATAGAATTGAAACCAGATTTTATATTAAATAAAAAATACAAATTATCTCAATAATCAGGTAACGATCTCCTTTTATTGACCATCCTGAAGGAATGAGAGTTGCGCCTCTGCCCTCGCGTTAGCTCATGATTTCTTTCCTATCCTTCTTTTCAAGAAATGATGTCCTTTACCTCAACGCTCTAGCATTTACGGTGCTCTGGACAATGGAATAATAAATTACCTTCCCTTTATTCGTAAAATGGATTGGATTCCTAAGCCAAATGCCGTTCTTCCGATTTTCCGCCCCGAACCGGGTTTGCGGCTCCTTTTACTTGCATCCCAATTCTTCTTTTTCATTTCCCGTGTTATTCGGAACTTATTCCCAATATCTCTTCTAGATTAATAGACAAAACAAATAAAAAAATTAATAATCCTCTTCAAGTGGAGAAATTTACGACAATTAAAATTTGATGAAATGAATTAAAATTTAAAAAAAATTAGCTAGAGTATCTCCACTCGACTGTCTCGCAATTTGAATTGGAATAATTAACATAATATATTATATTTAAATTCAATTTAATTAATTATAAATTATAAACTAAAATTAATAAATAATATTTATTAAACCAGCGCGTGTTTGGCTCTTTGTTGATGGCACCACGTCACGTGTTGGCGCGTGATTTGCAGTGTTAATTAATTATGGTACTTTCAGAGATTCAATCCAGCTAAAATTCTATATATAGCAGTTTTATACAATTTTTAATCATGTGAAAAACTATCAAACATATAATATCTTTATTTTTGAATAGTGCCCATGTACCAAATTTCATGATTCTAGCTCAAACTGTTTTTGAGTAATCTTGTCTACATACACACACAAACGCACATAGACATTCTTCAAAACGTATAAAAACATCAAAATCTGGCGAGATAGTAAAAAATATTAAAAAACTTATTTTATTTTCTCAATGAGAATCCTTTCAGAAAATATAGGAAGAAACAATTCCAAATGCTTGAACTATTTATCTAAACCAACATAAAATTTAAAATAATTATCTAAAACCGAAAAAAATGAAATGAAATTCTCGCTGAATTTCAAGTGGAATGAATATTTTTGTTTAAAGCGACTTTCAGAAACTTTCTTCTTTTCTGGTGATGTTCTAAATGCGCATAATCTACCAATCAACTTAAACCTTCAAGGAGTGTCAATTAAAAATTATTTTTACTACGTTTTACATTTTTTAAGTTTGATTTTAGTAATCATAACTTATGAAAATGTTTCCACTTTATATCATCATTTTAGAAATTTATGTTTTCTAATTAATGAGTTATTAATGAATTTTCAAAACGATGTTCTATCCAACTTGATAAGAGTTAATTGGAGGACCATAAGAAACGTAGTCTTTCACATCCACCATTCCATGGTTCTACTCTCCATATAATTAATAATTAATAAATTAATGAATTAAAATGAACAACTCTGCCATTGCATTACAAATAACATTATTTTCCATTACAAATTAATATTCATTTTTTACTTATTATTTATTTAACTATTTTGTTATTGATTTATATAAAAACACAATAATCCATGTTTCGATTTCACATTTGTAAAAAGTTTCATTTTCTTGGACAGAAGAATGAAATATTATTAATTTTCAAATTTCATTATAAGTTTATAGTATCCAGATCTATCAATATTTAAGTAAATTTTATTTATTACTATACTTGTTTTTTTGAATCATTAAATAAATAAAGATAAATATTATTAAATTTTTTAATAACATAATTTAAATTTCTTATTTTAAAATTAAACTCTATTATTTTCTATACGATATCTATCTTTCATAGATATTTAAATTTTCTCAATGCATTTTTCTTACTAAATTTCATTATTTATTTATTTATTTTAAAATTCTTATTAACCTGATATCAATTGCATTCTGGGTGTTCAACTTATCAAAAGGGGATGCCATTAATTTAATTTTAAATTAAATTTATTAATTTAGCAAAAAAAAAAAATTTAAAAGATGTTTTTTCTGGTTAGGCTGGAAACTTTTCACCCCACCCTCGTATATTTATGTAATTGTAAAGGTAAATTGATGTTCTATAATCTTATTAAAACATAATATACCTAATAAATTAATCATTATAACTGAAACCCATAATGAAATAAAATAATCAAAATATAAATTGTAGTAAAATCGTTTCAAAATTTTTATATTTTTAATTGTTCTTAATTGAATTATATATTAATTGTAGTTTTGGAAAAAATAATTCAGCCTAAGGTAATTCCTTTTTTTTTTTTTTTTGGAAATTGTTTGTATAGAATAGCGATATAATTACGGAGGATGGTTCATGGAATCTTATAAAATTTTATTAATTAGGTTGTTTCTAAGAGTATGTATTTTTTAGTTAGAAAAATTCCCCTACAAAATCTTCTCGTTGTGTGTGAGAATGATTATAAGTACAAAGAGGAGGCGGGCGAGTGAAGAGGAGGACGGCTCATTGCTAATTATTCCAACGTGTTTTGTAGTTATATAAGTGACGGTAGTGGGAGGTGGTCGTGCGGCTGCCAGCTTCTGCGCTCGAACCAAAAAAGAAATAATGAAAGTGAGTGTGGCCGTTTTAAACTGGAGCGAAATCGGATTGAGAAAATCAACCAAGAAATATTGCTTCAAGATGACATTAGAAATTTCGTGAAATAAAAAATAAAAATAAAATTAAAAATAAAACTTTTTTTCTCTCTCTGTTAAAAATTATATTTATTTATTAACTAATTTACTAAACAAACAAAAATAAAAGTTAAATTCAGAGAATATCTGTGATAATTAATGAGAATTCAAAATATTTACTGGTTGAGGAAGGGGAAAAAGTACAGGGGAAATGAAAGAGAGAACGAAAAATAGGACATTGACGAATAGTGAGAATTTGTTTTCATTGCGAAAAAAATATATAAATTTCGTTCAAATATTTCCTAAACTTTAATTATTAACATTTTTTTATACTCTTCTTATAATATATTAAGATTGTCTTTTTATTTTATAATTTCATTAATAATTTTTAATTAAATTTTAAAATAAATTAAAAAATTGAAGTAATCTATCTATTGAAAAGACAGTCACAGTCTATCCCCTACTCCTCCTTTGCGATTTGGGCCATTCCAATGCCATTGGATCTATTAATAGCGTGAAATTCATTGGAAAACAATAAATACTTTTGGAGAAAAGTGAAAAAATTATTTTTTTTTCTTTCATTTTATTATTTTTGACGTCATTTGTGACGTCACATCCAGTGCCTCTTATATCTTATAATATTTTTCAATCTTTTCTTTGCGTGTGAGGGCTCTCCCACTGGTCCGCTAATATATAATTAATTTACTGATTAAATTAAAATCGATTTTAAATAAGAACACAGAAACAAATGAATGTTTTATGTAATACGAGTACATGGATTGAAACAAAATGGATGAAAACCTTTTACTACTTTCAACCAAATACAATATACGACTCCGGGGTACAGGTGGCGGAGCCTCCGTCTAGCTGCTCAGAGCGCCGAATGTAATTAAAAATTATTTATATTTATTTATAATGTGAATTTAACTACTATTTTCCAATCGATTATCATATGATAGAATAAATGTTATTTTTATTATATTATGGACCTATACCTAAGGGATCACTCACAAAAATTTCTACCTATTATAAGTTCTTAATACCTACAATAAAAATATTATTTTTTTATTTTAATTTTAAATAATAGAATATTTTGGACATTTACATTCGATTCGAGCTTTTGTAGTGTTTTATAAAAATGATTAATATATTATTATTAATATTAATAAAATAAATTAAAAAGCATAATATTAGATTATATTATACTTATTTAATTTATTTTACTTGTATTAAAAATTCCATAAAAATTTGAATGAAAAAAATACTGTTTTTTTTTATTTTATTAAAACGGAATATAATACATATATTACTACTGGATATACTCGTATATGTATATTTTGAATATGAAAATATATCAGTGAGCGAAAATTCTTAACTCTAAAATAAATAATGGCTAAAGAAAAATGATAATGAAAAGAATAAAATATTATATTAATATTATTAATATATTTAGTTATTAATTATATACTGAAATAAATATATATAATCATTCTTAAATAAAATTTCAATTTCGAAATATTTTTTTTTACATTATATTTACATTTAAAATTTAAAAAAAAACTTATGATTTATTTTCTCAATTTAATTAAAGTACATATATAATCGATCAATATATAACAGAAATAAATTAAACTTCATTTTAATCAAATAAATTTTTAGCAATTTTTGTCTTTGATCTCGCACATTCAAGTTTTCAAACATTCAGTCCCTTTGCATTTCATTTTGAATATGAAATTGATTTTTTTTTTTTTTCATTGGTATCCATGAAATTTCAAATAATCCTGTTGGATTATTATCATCGCAATATTCTTTTTTTTAATAAGAGATGATAAGTGAAAGTCTTTTGGTTGGTTATTTATCTGTAACAGGGAATGAATGATCAAGCCGTTAGCTGAATTGGGATAGAAATTTAAAATTAATATTTTTGGTAGTGATTGGTTGAGAAATTAGCTTGTTTGATTATTTTATAGTTTTTTATTTTATTTCTTGTACAAGGTAAATGTAAACAAGGATATATTAATTACATAGGATTACAAAAGTCGAAGAAAAAAGGTGCAATTATAGTAAAGATGAAAATCGATTGGTTAAAAAAAAATAGTAAAGGAGGAAAGAATAATTTCTTCTTTTTTGTGGAAAGTGATGAAGTGTGATTTTGTGATTAGAGAGCATCCAATAACCGAAGAGTGCTCTCGCTGTTGGAAAGCTCTGTCGCACGGTTGATTGCTTCTCATTCGATATCATTTGCCTCTTTTCTCTCTTCTAATTGAATTTCTCTTGGATCATGACAAAAACCTCCATTGAACTGTTTAGTGGAAAATAATGAAAAAAAAACAAAAACTCTACTCCAATGGGCAAAAATGATAATTAATCTGTAATTACAAATGAATTGGATTCTTTTCTTCTCATTCAGTTCATCTTTGAAAGATAAAATAATCACAGTTGTTTCTTCAAGGTCCTATGTTTTTGCTAAGTCGGTTGCCTTTAGGACATCATAAAAAAGTTTATGTATTTTGCACATTTTTGGTTTGTATCATTTTTTTCTTTCCATTTTATTTGCAATGCTATTAAGATCAAATATAGAAACAAGAAAAATAATAATAATTATATATATGTATATATATGTATAAAGATCCAGCGCAACGTTTTAATTTAATATAACAAAAGATTCAAATTTCACGAATCAAAAGATATACTTTGACATTTGCAGCTTTAATTTGCTTCCTATTTATACTAAAAGGATAGAGAGAAAGACAATCAGGTGTTTTGGAAAAAAAACTCTTCATGGATACAAATTTATTGCGTATTAATTATAAAATTATATAATAAAAGATCAGGTTAAGATGCAATTAGATTGATAAATTAAAGATTTTATAAAGAAATAAAAAAAAAAATAACAAGATTAAAGTAAAAAAAAAACATTTCATAGTATAAATATTTTAATGAGAGTTTAATTATTATTAAATTTTAATAAATAGTCAAAAATGATAGTAATAAAAATTTTTATTATGATGAAAAAATATATTGAATTCAATTAATATATAATTATCATTTTAATTAATGAATATCATTAAAATAATAGTAATAATTTTTATTTTTAGTATGTCAAATAGCAAAGATTGTTTATAGAAATATTAGTTTAAAATAAAAAGAAGCAATGAAATAGGCAATATAGATTGTTATTAATTTTCTGTTTGTTTTTATTGAGGATACCGCGCATTCAAATCTCCACGCGATTTCATTTGTTTTTTCTATGAAAACGGTTCGTTTCATGTTTGCTCTTTCCAAAAACATGTTGTATCAAAATAAACACTTAACCAATCGATACAATTGGTATTGTATTTTTGAGGGACTTTAGATACGGAATAACGAATCAAATGGTTGAAGAAATTCGAACAGTTTACTGGCATAAATGGTATTTTAAAATCTATTTGCTTGATTGAATCTATCCATTTTATTTATTTTTTTTTTATTTGCAATCGGAGTGATGAGAATTTTCTAATGTCCATTGTGGCCCATGTGGTAACCGTCGATTGTATTTGTGTTCTAATTCATCATGAGAAAAATATTATGAAACGATGTTGTAATGTGGAAGAACCATCCTCGTTTTGCTAAACATGAGAAAATTAAACCTTACGTTATATGAAAACAAAAGGAGAGGTAACACTTTCTTTTGAAATTTTCCTGATGGCACAGGACCGTGTTCCTACTCAGAATTTGGTATAGGAACATCGATGCTAAGCCAAAAGCGCTACAAGCAAAAAAGGAAAAATACGTTATCCGTTAGGCATAGCAGCAAGCTAAATCCCGAGTTCCGCCCTGTCAATCCATTTTTTTGCGACCCTACTCGTTATTCCCTGGCCTTCAGGGGTTTCGGGAAAAGAAAGCAAAATTAAGAAAGCATAATAAGAAAGAAATGAATGGAAAAGCAATGGATGCTCACCCGAAGATGGGTTGTTTGGTTTGTTGTTGGTGGTTTGGAGAGTTGATCACGCTAGACACACATGAGAAGAGGAAGAGAGGGTTGGAGTAGCACGAGCACGACACTGTCGGATCGATTGGAGATCACTGCACTTCGCGGATGCGGTTGACGGATGGCGGCTGCCGGCGCCGCTAATGGCACGCGCCGTGCCGGCTCATTGCTGCCCAACTTTTCAACTCGGCCAACTGGGCAACTCTGCCACTTTTACTGGAGGCCGCGTCGCACGCGCAGACCCAGTTTCTGGAGCTCCCTTCCAGCTGCTCCTCCGCCGTCTGCCCCCGCTTCCAGTTTCCAGCTTCCAGCTTCCACCTTCCTCCTCCCCGGTCCCGTTAGCATGCCGCCTGATTACGCCCTTCGCGCCCTTGACCCTCAACTGAATTTCAGCGCCATCCGAAAACACTTTTACTTTTGCTTACGAAGCTTCCTAGCCAACGAATTATTCATTAGCCTGGGATTTCAATCCATCCATCCCCCTCCGACTTCCCACCAACCACTTCGGCATCCCCAACCGCGACAGCCGTTACCCAACCGATTCGCTTTAGTCCACTTTTTTCCAAATATTTCCCATTACAATCCAAACAAACACCTTCTTTCTCTCTCTCTCTCTCTCTCTCGATTGTTCCATTAATCGAAAGTGCAATGATATCAACCATTTTACCCATCATACTATACCCCCCATGCATTCGTTTGGATGTAGAAAAAGATCCATCTTCAATTATTGGATTCATTGCTAGAAAACAAGTAGGGGGTAGTACAAGTTGTACAAGAATTAAAATAAATAAAAATAAATAAATATATGAATAAATTAACTGGTCATTGCAAACCTGTTCCATTAACTGAATTTTGATTTATTTATTTTATTAAATATTATTATTTAGGAATTTATTTATATAATTCAATTTTTGTTCGCCTTTGTAAATTTAAAATAGAATATTATTAAATATATAATATATAGATAATAAGTTATTATTTTTCCATTATTAATCAATATTAATTTCAAAGCAATTAAATAAATAGTATTAATTGTTTTATGGACTAAATTTCACGAGATAAGAAATAAACAGTAATTATTTTATTTCTATTATTTTTCTTTTAAATATTTAAGAGTTTCACATTTGTATTTTATCATTTTTATTTTATAAAGTTGAACATACAATTTTTCTAATTTAATATTAATTATTTGCATTGTTTTTTTTTTTTACTAATCCAATAATATTTTATTATATTAATTAATGATAGGTAAACTTATATCATGCTTTTCGGAATAAATAAATAAATACTTACTATAATTGTTAGTTTTGTAACCTTCAATATTGACATTTAACCTATTTAAGTATTAATTCCATTTCTTTGATATTCTTATGAATTTAATTTCAAATAAATTATAAATGTGTAATTAAAAAAAAATCTTTTATTAAAAATCGTTCAAATTTTTTTTTTTTTTTTGTCTTTTTGATGAGTTTATTTATTTATTTATCAATATTGTTAGGGACTGTACTTGTAGAGAAATTAATTGGATTCAATTGATGAAAATGGTTCGCTTTCGATATGTCGCCAATGAAGCAGTTCTGCGGAAAGGAAAGAAACGCTTCAACATTTTTGTCCAATCAAGAATGTTGGTTGGCTGTTTGGCTTGATTTGGAAACAACCCGCCATCCTTAGCGGTGATGTTTCATTGAGTCGAGAGCTGCTTCATTGAATTTTTTTTATTTTGTTGTTTTTTTTTATTTGCAGTCTTGCTGAGTGAATTGTTTCGAATTGGAGTAGTTGAACGAGTCCTCGTAGTTTGCAACTGTGTAAGTGTTAGCAATGCCTGCGGTGGGTGGAGCTAGCAAAGATGAAATAGAAAGTGGAAACAAAAAAAAAAGGCCGGGACGTGTGGGGGCCGCGGGGGACGTGTTCGGCGGGCGGGGGAAGGGGACGATTCTGTAACGGGATCAGAGAGGCCGAAGGCCGGCCGGGCGTGTCTGCGCGGTTCGCCTGCCCACCGTTGCCTCATCATCGGGAACGATCTGCAAAAACCAGCACCTCTCCATCCACATGCATTTTGTTGTTCACAACCTCCCCCACACTCCACCTTATCCACCCCCCTCCTCCCCATTCTTATAGTCCAATTAGGATACATTCATCATTCAATTAATGAAAAAAGAAGAAAAGAAAAATTTCAAAAATGGATTATTTATTCTCGAATAAATTAATTTTACTTCTAATTTTCTCTCTGAACTCACTTATTTCATCAAATCGAATTGAAAAAGCAACTTGTCATTAGTTCTAATTTATTTTTTATAATTTTTATCTATCTATCTATCTATCTATAGATTGATAGATAGATAAATAGATTATTTACTTTCTATTTGATTGAAAAATTGTGCGGTTTATCGTCAACCTATAAAAAATTGGTGCGAAACTTAAACCAATCCTAGCGATAGTTTATTCTTTCGAAATACTTAAAAATAAGAAGGAAAACACAAAATAAAATAATAAAATAATAATTTACATATATAACTATTAAAAAAAATATTAATTATACTGATGATAGACAAATACAAACACGTGCCAGGTACTCATAAAAAATTTGGTTGCTTGGATACCAAATCGTTGCGACTTCTTGTACATGCGTTCATCGGCAAACTTGAAACACTAACAGGGCGCAAAAAAGGGGGGGCGCCGATACGGAAAGCTAGGAAACCACTGCACTAATCCAATATATAATTCGTTTCAATAGCCAAATGCTTATCCTAAACATCATTTCGCTAATCTAATTTCATCTTGGATCTGAGATTGAATATTTCTTTAGTAAAATCGGAGATGTTAACTGCACTACCAATGTACCATAAAATAATTGGAATCAAGCATCCTCATGTTCTAATTTTACATACACACTGTTGGTTTTTGGATTTCCTTTCTATTTTTAATTTTCAAATTTAAAATTTTCATTTACAAAAAACAAAAACAGATTGATAATTATATTATAGAATGACAGAGATCCACTTGTTTTGTTTCTAAAATTATATCCACTATATTATCTAAAGTTGGATAGCTATAAGATTAAAATGAAACTTTCAGGCGCCTCCTAAATAAAAATTTAAATTCTATCTATCCCTAATTTTATCTATGAATATATTTCTTTTTAAATGTACATATATATTTATATCTACTATAATATATATTATTATAAAATTATATTTTTAATCATTATCTAAAAATTTAATTAATTTTATATAATATTCTATTCTATTATATATCTATTATATATATACTTTTTTTATATGTACATTGGCGTAGCGTCATCTATTATGTTGGGGGGGGGGGGGGGCACGGGGTGGTCCGGGGGAAAAAATTTTGACAAATTAAATTATTTATTTATTCATAACGTTTAGACTATACGTAATTTAAAGATGTTTTTTTTGGGTTCTCAGTTACAAAACTAATCACTTTTAAATTTATTTTTTGCACAATGTTTGGGGGGAACGTGCCCCCCCGGCCCGACGCCACTGTATATAGGTATATATATATATATAATAGGTATAATATTTTCTATACTATTTAGTAATAATTTGAATTCATTTTTACTATTTCGATGTCGAGATTTTGATGTTTTTATACGTTTTGAAGGTTTCTGAATCATTTTCACTAAGGTTGAGAAAAATGTCTGTGTGTGTGTGTGTGTATGTAGACAAGATTACTCAAAAACGGTTGGAGCTAGAATCATGAAATTTGATACATGGGCACTATTTAAAATTTGTAGTTTTCTATCCACTTTTGAGAAATTTAGCTCAATTGGAAGAGGGTCATTACCTACCACGTTTTGATTTTTTTTCCTCTAAAGTGCCCTTAAAAATAAAGATATAGGTTTGATGGTTTTTCATATGATTAAAAATTGTATAAAACTGCTATATATAGAATTTCTGAATCGCTGAAAGTATCAGAATTAATTTTTTAACTCTGCAAATCTCACGCCCCAACACGTGACGTGGTGCCATCAACAAAGGGCCAAACATGCGCTGGTTTAATAATAATTATTTATTCATTTTAATTTATAATTAATTAAATTTAATTTAAATATAATCTATTATGTTATTTAATCCAATTCAAATTGCGAGATAATCGAGTGGAGACACTCCAGCTTTTTTTATTAGTAAGATATATAATTGAAAAATATTAAATAATATGTACATGTGTATATGCTAATAATGATTTAAATTTTCAAATTCGAATTCAAATTCTAAAATTATATCTATAATTTTCAGAAATTTAATAATTATAGAAAAGCATTATATTAATTTCAAATCTTATTATTTTTCAAGCGAAATGTACAGAATATGTTTCTTTGAAATTTGATTTTTATTGATTATATATATATATATAGCCTATACTTACTTAAAATCCAAATTTTAGAATTCTAACTAATATTACTTATCCATGAGATTTAAAAATTAAATTCTTTTGCATTTCTTTAGAATTTCCATTTAAATGTTAAAAATTTCACTCTTTTGGATGGAATCGAAATAAATAATAATAACCCCTGGTATGTATATTTTGTATGATTTATGGATGGTCTGCCTGACTGGGAACAATGATCCTAACCGTTATGTACTCTCTTGCCCCCGGGTTATCCCTTTACTAGTAATTTCTCCTACAATATCAGACCATCACACCAAAAGTGAAAGCATAGTCCAATTATTTGTAACACATGGAGCAATTGTAGATGGATTTGACTTTTCAAACTCCTTTTAATGTCGCGTGGACGTCCAACCACGCTTCTTACTTGTTTTTCACTTTTCACTGATTTTACTTGATTTTTAAATACCGGTGCAGCAATTTCTACTTCATTGGATGATGGAGATGAAATAACATATGGTTGCATATTTCAATCGCTTGGAGGAGGGACAATCAACAACGACCGAAGTGAAACTCGTTTTCAATCCGAATTTTATTGATGGACTTTGCAACAAATTCTTCTTGGCATCCTTTTGTGTGCTGGTATGATGTTAGGTGGAAGGGGGAGGAGGGGGGAGGGGGGAGTAGGCTTAAGCAACACCACCTATCGATTCCAGAATTGGTGGCTTGCTAAATTTCGATTTCCATCCATTTTCCTGATTCAATCCTTAAAAAATGAAAAAATATACCAGTGGTATCCAAGGGGTATTCTTCGAAATGTGGACGACCATCCACACACAATTCAAAAAACTCTTCCTATCCTTTTCTTTTATCAGTCAGCATCATTCCTCATTTTCATTTTTACTATCTCGCCAGAGTCACGAAAATTTTCGATGTGGAGATTTCGATGTTTTTATACTTTTTGTAGGTTCCTGAATCATTTTCACTAAGGTTGAGAAAACTGTGTGTGTGTATGTTTGTAGACAAGATTGTGCAAAAATGGTTGGAGCTAGAATCAAGAAATTTGGTATACGGGAATTATTCAAAATTCGTAGTTTTCTATCCACTTTTGAGAAATGTAGATCATCCAGAAGAGGGTCATTACCTACAACGTTTTGATTTTTTTCCTCTAAACTGACCGTAAAAATAAAGATATAGGTTTGATAGTTTTTCACATGATTAAAAATTGTATAAAACTGCTATATATAAAATTTCAGCTTGATTGAATTGCTGAAAGTACCAGAATTAATTTTTTAAAAAGACTGCAAATCACGCGCCAACACGTGACGTGCTGCCATCAACAAAGAGCCAAACATGCTCTGTTTTAATAAATGTTATTTATTAATTTTAATTGATAATTAATTAAATTAATTTAAATATAATATATTATATTATTTAATCCAATTCAAATTGCAAGATAATCGAGTGGAGACACTCCAGCTTATTTTTATTTAGAAATTGTTTAATTTTAACTTATTTTCATTTAATTTAACATTTTTTTTAAGTTTAAATTTAAAATACAATAGTCATTTTCAAATTTGAATTTCAAATAATATAAATAAACTCCAATAGTATGTTTATATTAATAGTTTAAAATGATATATATATATATATATATATATATGAAGACCTTAGAGCGAAACAGTGGTAAGCCACAAAATCAAAATGTTGAGATATTGCAGTTTAAAGTGTAGAAAAAAGATAGAAAACATTGGGTTTACTGCATATATTTCAAATTTGCTCAATATGTAATATCAGTAAAGGGAAAAAGTCAGCAATTATTATTTCTTAGATATATATAATTAAGAATAAAACAATTTTCTACAAAAGTGGCTTACCATTGTTTCGCTCTAAGGTCTTCATATATTAGATTTTTATTTTATTTTATATATATATATATATTTTTCTTATTAATTTTTAAAAAATCTAATACAAAAATACACAAATCTACGAGTATTTCATCCCAATTGATTCTATTTTTTTCTTGCATTTCATTTCTTAAGAAACCCAATATAATCTCTCTGTTTTGTTTGAATTATGAATGGATTTCTATCTTTTCCTTGATTGTTCTTTTCTAAATGGATAAATGAACGGTGGATTGGATTGGAATAATCGATGAATGAATGAATGAATGGGTCAGGTGTGAGGAATGTCAACAAAGCTGAGGTTGGTTCCGTTGCCCGCTCATTCTTAAAAAATGCACTCGTGTGTTTGTCTCGCTGGGTTGCGAACGGCGGGTTGGGGGGCATTCAAGAAATCCAACAAAAACAAATGTGCGGAAATCATGATGCCCCCTTCGTGTGTCACCGATCCAGATGGCCGTCCCTAAATGGCCAATCCCTTCTGAGGGTTGTTGCCTCCACCTCATCCTCTGATCTCGTTTTCACTTTCCCAGTAGGATTTATTCTTCTTTTTTGCTCTTTCATTCGATCCAAATTAATATCGAGAAGAACAAAATAAGAAAAAACTTTTCACCTTTTTTTTTACTCTCCTCGTGTTTTATTTCCGAAAATGGTTAAAAGCCTCTGAGCGATTAATGTAAAGTAGAACGAACTCTTCCCATTTCTGTAGTGCAAAAGAAAAATAATAAATCATGATTTAAATAAGAAAACACAAAGGAATAATCATAAATAATAAAATGGATTCGTTCATTTTATAACAATGCTGAATTACAAAACTTGAAGATGAGAGTATAAACTTCATCAAACATGAACAGAATTAATGTTACATTTGTTTAAATATACTTACATATACTTACATATAATATATATAGCTATGTATATTGTATTATTTAGATATTTTGATTAATTAATTTAACATAAAATTCGGAATAACTGAACTAGAAGATGAGAATTCAAACTTCAGAACAAGTGAATGAAAAAATCGAATTTATGCAACAAATGAATTCGAGTACATTTTATTAAGAGTACATGAAGGATGAAATTTATGGTTTGTAATCGGTATCATTAAATATACGAACAGAACCTTTTGATTTGACATTGGCTTGATGTTTTATAGTTTTTTTTTGTCGGTATGGTTATATACTAGGAAATGAAAAAATAATAGTATAATAATTTGGTTGTAATGTTGTTATGCTGTAGTCAGTAGCAAGTTTCCTCCAATTTTGTACAGATGAGTATTGGCCGACAAATGTGCCACATTTCAAGGCCAATAAGGATAGTTCAAAGAACAATGTGGCATTACAATGACCCACCCATCTCCAAATGCCAATAAATTATTGTTGAAGAATAAAAATAAATTTCAATAATTTTTCTTAAATTTTTACTATCTCGCCAGAGATTGTATTGCAATCACGAAAATTTTCACTGTCGAGATTTTGATGTTTTTATACGTTTTGAAGGTTCCTGAATCATTTTCACTAAGGTTAAGAAAAATGTCTGTGTGTGTGTGTGTATGTAGACAAGGTTGCGGAAAAAAGGTTTAAGCTAGAATCATGAAATTTGGTACATGGGTATTATTCAAAATTTGTAGTTTTCTATCAACTTTTGAGAAATGTAGCTTAATCGGAAGAGGGTCATTACCTACCACGTTTTGATTTTTTTTCCTCTAAAGTGACTGTAAAAATAAAGATATACGGTATGTTTGATAGTTTTTCACATGATTAAAAATTGTATAAAACTGCTATATATAGATTTTCAGCTTGATTGAATCGCTGAAAGTACCGGAATTAATTTTTTAAAAAGACTGCAAATCACGCGCCAACACGTGACGTGGTGTCATCAACAAAGAGCCAAACATGTGCTGGTTTAATAAATATTATTTATTAATTTTAATTTGTAATTTATAATTAATTAAATTTAATTTAAATATAATCTATTAGGTTATTTAATCCAATTCCAATTGGGAGATATTCGAGTGGAGACACTCCAGCTTATTAAGTTAGCGATAAAATTTTCTCTCATTTTTTTTTTTTTTTACAAATTTGATCCTTGACGACTGATATTTCAATCGCTAGAAGCCATGAATGTTTCTATATTAATTTTTTTATAGATAAATAGCGAATGGGTGACCAGAATTTAATAATTTAATATTAACAACCTTGCTTGCTTTTCATTAATTACTGAAAACTCAAAATATCGTGTTACCAATAAATTTAGAATAATTAGTTAAGATTCTGTGATTTTTGGATAAATTACTATTTTAATAAAAAAAAAATATTAAAATCTAACTCATACGTTAATTTAATTCTTTTCATTAATATATTTCAAAAGATTGGAAGAGTTCGAAATATTTTTATTGAAGGCATCTTTAAAGAATTACAAATTGCCAGAATTTCATTAAAAGAATGTTGTAAAATCTTACAATCTCTTACAATATTCTACTCCAAGAAAGAAATCATCAGATTAGAATAAAAAAGAAAATTATTTTATGAAAGTATGAAATACAAAAATTGATATTTAATTTTTCATTATTAGCTTTTGGGTACCATTTTGACTAGCCTTTACATTTATGAGTTTATCATGGGCAGTTGAAATTCGGCATATTATGGCTATAATCACGTAGCTACCATCCTGGTCAAAATAAACTTAGAAATTATATGAAATGTCCTATAAAGATCAACAAATATTTGAAAAAAATATTCTTGTATTTTTATTATGTCGCCAGAGATAGTATTGCGATCACGAAAATTGATTGATTTTGATGTTTTTATACGTTTTGAGGTTCCTGAATCATTTTCATTAAGGTTGAGAAAAATGTTTGTGTGTGTATATATATATATATATATATATATATATGTGTGTGTGTGTGTGTGTGTAGACAAGATTACGCAAAAACGGTTTGAGCTACAATCATGAAATTTCGTATACGGGAATTATTCAAAATTCGTAGTTTTCTATCCACTTTTGAGAAATGTAGCTTAATCGGAAGAGGGTCATTACCTACCACGTTTTGATATTTTTTTCCTCTAAAGTGACCATAAAAATAAAGATATAGGTTTGATAGTTTTTCACATGATTAAGAATTGTATAAAACTGCTATATATAGATTTTTAGCTTGATTGAATCGCTGAAAGTACCGGAATTAATTTTTTAACACTGCAAATCTCACGCGCCAATACGTGACGTGGTGCCAGCCACAAAGAGCCAAACATGCGCTGGTTTAATAAATATTATTTATTAATTTTAATTTGTGATTTATAATTAATTAAATTTAATTTAAATATAATCTATTAGGTTATTTAATCCAATTCCAATTGGGAGATATTCGAGTAGAGACACTCCAGCTTATTATAATTAAATTAATTAAAATATATTAATATAAATTTTAAATATTCTTTATACGATCGGTTCATAAAATGGATTTGATGTGATTATGTAGTTATAGATGTGGATAAATAAAATAAACTAATTACTCTCCTTGCTTAAGGTGCAAAGAAACGGATTTATTAAAATAAAGTGAAATGGCGGCCAATTATCACTAATTTAATATAATAATATTATATACTTAATTTTTTTCATTTTATTTAACGCTATGAACTAACCTTGACATATATAGAATAGACAAAGCTTGAAAAGTAAATTGATCATATTTTAGATAAAAAGCAAAATAACCTACGGCTAAAGAGATTGTTTTTTTTTTGTTTTTTGGGAAGGTTTCTAGTTTTTAGATGGTGGATCGCAGTGCAATGGTTAAGGCATGAGAATAAGTAATTAGAGAATTAAACAAAAATTTAATTGTGAAGTTTAAAAAATATTCTATTATTATTATTAAATATTAATAAAATAAATATTGTATTATAAAGCAACATTGTAAAAAAATTTAAATTTTAAAATTATTTGATTATAGTTGAAAATTAATTGAATAAAACGATTACGAGGGTGGGCTGAAAAGTTTCCGTCCTGACTAAGAAAAACGATGATTTTCAATTTTTTTTTTCCTTTCATTTTCAACATTCAAGATTGCTGAGAACTGTACGATGTCAGCTGAACGTGCGCGAAATATTTTGCACAATCCTTTGAATATGGAAAGCTGTGTGCTACGTGGGTGCCGCGTTTGCTAACGTTAGACTAAAAACTGCTTCGAAAAACCATTTCTACCGACAATTTGGCGCTGTAAGCGTAATCCAAACGAATTTTTGCGTTGATTCATAACTGTTGATGAGAATTAAATTAAATTAATTAATTAACTAAATTAGAACACCATTATGAGACATATATCAGTGTTGATGGAGATTATGTTGAAAAATATAGCAAAAAAACAAAAAAATTAAAAACATCGTTTTTCTTGGGCAGGCCGGAAACTTTTCACCCCACCCTCGTATTATTTAATTTGATATTGTATAGTATAATTTATATATTATTAAATATCTTACTTTACATCTAATTACATGTATATATGTATATATACATATATATATACATATATATATAAGTATGTTTAGGGATTCTGGTAACTAAATCGATTTTGTTCTCTGTAAAGAATTTATTTCAATATTTTTTTCTTACATTGATTATTTACAATATTAGAAAGTATAATTTACCTGTAAAGAAATCGATTCTAAAGTTGATTCTTCCAGATAATTTTACAAATTCCAAATATATAATTTACTAACTAATAACTATAATTAGAACTTATCCTATTACAATTTATATTTGTTTTTAATCCATTATAAATTTAAATAAATGATTCTTATAAATAAAATAAACAATATTAAATAACAGATGGCGGTGACTTTGTTACATATTTATAAGAAATCAATATCAATAATAAAAAGTAATCTTTCTATCTGTCTCTATGGATCCACGGAACTCGAAAGTTCTTGGCCGCGTACTCAAAAACGGTTTGAGCTAGAATCATGAAATTTGGTACATGGGCATTATTCAAAAATAAAGAGATATGTTTGATAGTTTTTCACATGATTATAAATTGTATAAAACTGCTATATATAAAATTTCAGCTTGATTGAATCGCTGAAAGTACCGGAATTAATTTTTTAACACTGCAAATCTCACGCATCAACACGTGACTCGGTGCCATCCACAAAGAGCCAAACATGCGCTGGTTTAATCAATATTATTTATTAATTTTAATTATTATTTATAATTAATTCAATTGAATTTAAATAGAATCTATTATGTTATTTAATCCAATTTAAATTGTGAGATAGTCGAGTGGAGACACACCAGCTAATTTTCAATTCTATGATTGAGTTGGATGTTTGAAATAGAGCAGGTAATTTTAGAATGGAATGCTTGACAAAACGTCCGGAGATCGTTTTCCTTTTATCGAAACAATAGCCCAGGAGAACGTCTCACGATTCAAATCATCTTTGTATTTTTATTATCGAAACGCGAATGAAGCAAACCGTTGAATTTGGTGCGGTATAATTTCAGTGGTGTCTCACGACGGGCTTTGTTATGTAACAGTTAGAATTCTCTTTTGGATTGAGTCACTTTCCGGTTCCTTGGCGATTCGCAGGACGACAGGTCGGTTGCCTTCACTCTCCTAACTGGATCACCGGGGTCGGCTTCTCTGGAAGGACGAATGGCAACACGAACATTTAGAAAAATGTCAACCAGGGACGAAGTTCGAAATGGAAAAGAACAGACAACGACGCTTCCTTTGCAACAAACTCTCTCTCGTCGTGGACAAACAAACAAAATAATATAAATATAAAATTTTTTTATAAAATAGCGTTTTTCCAATGGACTAAAAAGAATAAAATAAATTTTCTATTAGCTTGACAAAGTTTATGGATAAATTGCTTCATATTCAACGAAAAACGTTGGGTGCATTTAGTTTAATTTATTTATATGAACATTCAAGTCAAAATTTTTTGTAATAATAAAAATTTTATTAAACACATAAACTGACATTTTTTTTTATCATGCAATAAAATTGATAGTTTAAGAGCTAAGAAATTAATCTTTTATTATTTTTCACTGAAATATACTTATATCAAAGTGTGTATCAAAATTTAAAAGAATTTTTATTGAATTTACATATTATCAATCAAATCCAAAATGGTTGATTATATTTGAAGAAATAGTGTTACTTGTTAATGAAGTGTTTAAGTGTAGTATGTATCTTAGTATATATATCTATCTATATATATATATATAGATAGATAGATAGATATGAATTATAGCTCTATAAAGGAAGTTAATTGCATAGAACTAAATGCGCCCAAAGTTTTTTGTTGAATATGAAACAATTCATCCATAAACTTTATCAGGCTTATAGAAAAATTATTTTATTTTTTTTTAGTCCATTGTAAAAACGTTATTTTATAAAAATTTTTTATATTTATATTATTTCTTTTAACTTTTTAAATTTTTTTTTATGATTAATTTATTTGCTGTTTATTTTTTTATATATTAAAAATATTTAGATAATCTAGATCATTGGTTCCCAAAGTGGTCTATTTGGACCCCTGAGGTCTATTTTAACCTCCAGGGGGTCCACGGCAGCGAATAACAAATTTGGGGGTCCATGAAATGAAAATGGAGGTCTACGGAGGCCTTATTTATTTTTAAGTTATGATATTTCATATAAGTGTACTATCTCTATATGTAGTTCCAAAAAAATAAATAAATTCATACCATTTACTAATTTTCTACTTTTCTAAATAACTTTTTAGAAAAATATAAATATTATTAAATAATTGTTTTTTTCGAGAGGAGTATATATACCTAAGTAAGTTACATATATTCCATTGAAACAATTTCACATTTATTAAACGTTTTTGAATAATAATGAAATTTCACTTATACTCTTGATATTCTTAAACTTCAAATTATTTCATTTTCCTATTTTTTCATAATTTAAAAAAAAAAATAAAATTTATTTTAAAGCTATTTTTCTGTAAATTGTTTATAAATATTTTAAATTATTTGTATTACATATACATATTGGTTATAATTCAATTTTTAAGTTTTAATTTGATTTGATATTTTATCTTTCTTTTAAATGGTATTAAAGGATTGATTGGGCCAGGGATTTCGTTGCCGGTTGCCTAGTTTCAGGGGCATCTTTCTTATTCATCAATTAAATAATTTCTTAATAAAATTAATATGTTTTCAATATATACAATAAATAAAATGGATTAATTTTATTATAAATAAAATCTCAATCGAAACTTCAAATTTGTTATCTACATGAAAAATAAGTACCTGGATCACCGAGCCGCCGGTCGGTCATTAAAAAAAATGATTCCATATTATCGGGTTTGGATGGTAATACTAATAACTTGTTCACCGAGCCACCGGTCATAATAATTTAAAAGAGCATAAAATAGTAATAAAACATATACTACTTAAAAGTATGTATTAATGCACTGAAAAACAGAAAAGTATGGTCTTTTGATATGAAATAATATATATTTTCGTAATTTTGATTTATTTCTATCTATATATATATATAAAAGGTTTTTGTCTTCACATTGCTGAGAATTTAAAAATTTTTGCATATCATCGCGTTTCATGACCTCTAGAATCCAAAAATGACTTTAGAATTTTTTTATGTCTGTCTGTCTTTCCGGAAATTTTGACGTTATAGACTCAAAAAAATTGACTGAAACGATTTCGAAGAAATTACATCACAATATTCTTGCATATCTCAGAAATAATTTTATTAAAATTTGATATGTCCATGTTGTCATTCAGCAGAATACAATACAAAGAATGTTTAAAATATTTATATTTTTATTTTTTTCTAATATTGGCTTTTTTTACTTATTTAACACCCTGAAAACATTCACATTGCGACCATTATTACCTCTTTTAATTTTTAAGATTATTTGAATAAATAATTTTAATTTTGATCTCATAATTGAATTTTCAAGCAAGTTTTTAATATGGGTGGACAATGTATGAAGGGACACTTGAAATGTGGATGTTGCAGCCAAGAACTTTCGAGTACTGTAAAGACCAGAGATAGATAGATATAACATTTACAATAATAATATATAATTAATTTATTTTATTAAATTAAAATATATTTTAAATAAGAACACAAAAACAAAGGAATATTTTATATAATCAACTGATTGAAACAAAATGGATGAAAATCTTTTACATATAAAGTTCCAACCAAATACAGGATACAGGGGCAGAGCCCCCGTCTAGGTGTGAAGAAAGCTAAGGCGATCTGAGCAGCTAATTTATATTATTTTGTATTTACAGAAGCGTTGTCTGACGAAATAGATGACGTCATTTAATTTTCCTATATTAAATTAAAACAATTTAAAATAATTTAAATATATCTACTAATATAATAAAAAAACAGATATATTTAGCGTATGACTTTATAGAATTCAAATTAAAAATTAAAAGTGGGGTGCGAAGTGTAGACAACCTCCAAGATGGTGCACCCCGGGCAACGCTCTGACGACTCAGAGTGGCGAAAAGTCTACACACCTGGCAACCGAATCGAGCGAGATCACGGTCAGGGGACATAGAATTCTGAAAAAACAGATATGGATATAACATAAATATATTTAATTTTATTTTATTTATAATATATTTTGTATATAAGGAAGCGCTGGCTGACGTAGTTGTGAAGGGCTGAGAGACGTGTTTATGACGTCATATAAATTTAAATTAAGAAAAAACTGTTGAAGATGATTTTTCCCGAGGCTGAAACCAATACAAATCAATTTTTCTTTATAAATACTATCTATGGTGTGATATTCAAAAAAAGCGGTTTAATATATCCTATTTACAAATATATATACAATTTTTGCTAGTTTAACAAGATAAGATTTAAAAAAAGAAGAAAAGTTTATAATTAATTTTCGATTCGTCACTAATATACTATTCATATTTTTTGATGTTTATAATAAAAACTCAGTGATGCTTGATCAACTTGATTGTTTTTTTTTCTTTGTTCGATTTTTTACTTTTTCATTTTTTTTTTTTTATTATTTTAAATTTAATTTCCAAGTGACTTGAATTATAAAATGGTTAATAAGCTCGAATAAAAGATAATGATTCAACAAAATAACTCGACACTTTCTTTTGGTTTGATACAGAGAGACATTTGTAGTTAATTAAGTGAAATGATAATTCTATCTCACTTTTATAAAATATTATTTTTATTTAAGTATATACTTGAATATTGTCTGAAGAAATTTTAACGCTTTAATTCTATTAATGCGTGCACTCTTAGCTTTATTTATTATTATTAATATTATTTCTTTATGCATTTTGTAATAAATTATGAAATAGATGGAGATTCACTTTTAAAACAAATAATAATAGTGTGAGTAATTATCACATCATTTTTTTATTTAATAATACAATACACCTGAAAAATAACAAAATAAATAATATATTAATATGGAATTTTTTTTCCCATATTTTTTTAAATTTCTTGATATTCAAAGTGATTTTTGTTGATACTTTGTGGGTCGGTTTCTCTGGAAGGACGAATGGCAACACGAACATTTAGAAAAATGTCAACCAGGGACGAAGTTCGAAATGGAAAAGAACAGACAACGACGCTTCCTTTGCAACGAACTCTCTCTCGTCGTGGACAAACAAACAAAATAATATAAATATAAAAAATTTTTATAAAATAACGTTTTTCCAATGGACTAAAAAGAATAAAATAATTTTTCTATTAGTTTGACAAAGTTTATGGATGAATTGCTTCATATTCAACGAAAAACGTTGGGCGCAATATTTATACAAAAGGAGTTAGTTACTAAAAGTAATTAATCGCTAATTAATTACAATTAATTAATTATAATTCAATTATATATCTTCTATACCTTGTAGGGATCCATTGAAATATCTATAAAAATTTTCAAAAGTCTCTCTCAATAAAAAGTCGATGAAAAATCGATTTCAAGTTGTCAAAAGAGCGAACAGACAGAAAAAGAGACAGACGCCAAGTGAAGTTAAGAAAAACGTTATAAAAATCAAAATGTTATTGCCTATTATGTAACTCTCTTATCGTTTCATTTTATAATTATTTTGTTTTGTTATTGTTTTCTTTTTATTTATTGAAAACTACATTTATATTCACTACTGAAATATCATTTTGACTATTTTTCAGGGGTTCTCCTTTCTCGGTAGCTAATAAGCTCATCTTTTCTTTTTCTAGTCTTTAGGTTAATTTGTATTGTGCTAATTGAGTTAAGGTAACAAACACTCTTTCGCAAAATGAATTATCGCACCGAGAATAGAAAGAAACGATCATTGTGTAAATGTATTGATGCATTGCTTGTTTTTTTTATTGATATTTTTTGGTATTATTATTATTTATTATATGTCGAGGACAAGTTCAATAAATAATTGGAAAGATTGTGGAGGGTATCATTCGTTGATGAAGCGGAACTCCCTGACTAAGCATTTCGTGTTTAGGTCAGCAGCGTTGCAAGGGAAATTGTTTTACAAAAGTGGATGAATTGTTGTAGTCTGATTAGAGTGGATGGACATTTTGGATTATTTGGTCTAACCTTGTAAAGGCCTTCTGGACTCACTTCACATGGATAACCACGCCCTTCAAAAATTTATTATTTTTAATATTTTTTTTTTTTTTTTTTTTAATTTATATATTTTTTTTTAACAACTTTCAGATTTGCAAAGTTAATGACCTGAATCAATTGCATCTACAGTAGCCGATCACTTGAATGTTTTCAAAATCCAAAAATAAAATTTGATTTTTCAATAATAATTAAATAATGAATAATCGATTAAAATAATAATAATTAATAAATCTATACTTTTCAATAAGAATTGGAATTATTTCCATTTTTCATATTATTCTATTTTGAATTTTTTTCGTATTTATTGACACCTGTTAAAAAAAAAAATAATAATTCCAAAAATATTGCCCGAAGATCAGGTTTTCAATTCATATCCCCCTTTCTCTCATGAATTTCAAAACAATCCTTCACAAAATTATATATTATAAGATTAGGTAATAAATATAAACATAAATACATAATACTACATAATATAGTTGTTCATGTAGTAATCTTTAAATAATATATCTTATTTCAACCTATTATATTTATATATAAAATAAATTAATAAATTATTAAAGCTTTGGTGGCTGTTTTTATTTATAAGGGAATTTTGTAAATAAAACCACATATTGATATTTGTATTTTTTTTTAAATAAATTTACAATAACAAATATCAATATGTGGTTTTATTTACAAAATTCCTTAATAAATAAATTAATAATTTTTATTATTTTTTTTTCAAAATTGCTTCTTCAAATATTTTATAACAAATATTTTAAATCAATATTTTATATTTCAGTTTCAGTTTTCTTCTTGTACGTAAATTTCGATGAATCACTGATTCAGGAATGAATGACTTTATGAGTCTTGCAGCTTTACGAGTTTGCGGCATCCAAAAATAAAAAAATATCATGTTTAATAATGAAGGGATCCGGTGTAATCAATATGCCAAGGTTATTGAATCCTTGATAGAGTGTATAAATTTTAATTTTATCGATTTATTTCTGCGTTAATTTTCAATTATTATTTGAATTGTACGTTTATTGCTGCGAATATCAGAATAATTCATTTATAAGGAATAAATAAATAAATGAGAATATTTCTTATTGAAATGATTAATGCAGTGGTTACCAACCTTTCTGTACCGGCGCCCCCCTTTATTTAAAAAAAATTCTAGCGCCCCCCTTAATTTTTGTAATAACCTAATTTCATAAATACTACATAATATAGTAATTTATTTAATGGACTACAAAATCATACATACACATTACACACCCACACATACTCAATTAAGCAAAAGCATATTATAGATTATTATAGATTTTAGAAAAAAAATTGGTTCTAATACCTTAGCGTCCCCCTTACAAGAGTCTCGCGCCCCCAGGGGGAGCGCGCCCCACAGGTTGGAAAACACTGGATTAATGAGAGGTTAACCCATAAATGTTAAATTGAATAAGGTGTTTTAATTTAATAATAAATTTTATGTTATCTATTATGAAGTAACCTAACTTATAATAATTATAATTACTATTTACATTTACTTATAATATAATCTTTAAAATTGGCAGCTGTTCTTGTTTACTAAGATTATTTTTAAAATTATTAGATCCTTTATCTTTTTAGTCACCATTATTTTTATTAAGATATTTTTTATAACGTCATCATCTTCGCTTCATGTCTGTCTGTCTGACTGGCTGGCTGGCTGTTCGCACTTACGACAAATTGAAATCGATTTTTCATCAGATTTAAATTGAGATAGGCTTTTGAAAATTCTTATAGATATTTCAATGGATTCCTAGAAGGTATAGAAGAAATAGAATTGAATTATAATTAATTAATTGTAATTATTGGTTAATTGATTGAATATTTCAATTTTCATTCACACCATCTGACGGATAAATATTGAGATGGTTTTCGTTTTAAAAGAAATTCAAAATAATGTATAACATTAGGAGAGAAATTTTTAATTAATACTATAATTATAATAAATATATTTTAAAAACACTACTTAAATAATAACATTTACTTAATATAATTATAATCACACATTTTTTTTGGTTTTATTCTATTTGTAAGTAACTAACTCCTTTTGTATTGCTCCGATTAATATTTTTTGAACGGATTCTGAAGCATAAATATAGTTTTTTCAGAATAGATATTAATTTTTAAAGTAATTAAAAATATTTTATAGCATTAAAATTAATGATGAATTCTTATTGATCAGGTCTAGTAGGGGTAACTTTCCCCTCAAATGTCATAGAAGAAATATCCTTTTTTTATACATGTCCCGGAGAGAAAATTTTTTTACATTTTTAATTATAATTCATATTCAAAAGAAATTATTATTAAGTAACATAGGAAAAAAATATTTTTATTTTTATTTCTTTGATTTAATAACGACTAATACCTAAATATAATTATATTAATTAATATTAATTTAATAATCCGATTCTTCATATTATGTAGTAATATTCTAATAATGGGTACCTGTTAAAATTTTTATTAATCTAGAGATCAAATTACTAGTTATAGTGACCTTCGTTGGAATGTTTGTTCACCAACGGAAAAAGTATTTATTAAAATATTAGAATTAATAAATAACAAATATATTAATGATTATAGAAATAATATTATATCAGTGTATAGGCAAATAGATTGTGGTGCAGAAACCACTTACTTGAGTGCACAATTTTAATTTCGAGGATTGTAACATTTGGAGAAAGTTTAAGTAAAAAAAAAATATTTAAAATATTAATCTATTTAAAAGATTTCATTATTTTTTTTAGTTTGAAGCGCAAAATTGTTTATTTTTTTATTTAAGATGACCTGGAAGTCGTGAACTAATGTTTCGGATTAATAAATTATAAATTACTAATATTAGATTACAAAAGATTAAAAAAGAGATGTAATAAATTATATTCTAAATTATAAAAGAACATTTAGTTTTGAAAAAAATTTATTTTATTTACGAGTAATGTTTTTTGAATAACTAATCATGGTATTGGATATTCATTAATTAATAAATTCATTGAGTTTTGGATGATTTAATCAACTAATTAGGAAAAGTAAAAGTAAAGCAATCCGGCACAAACACGCCACAATACGTACCTTGAGGTTATTAGAGGTGCTGCGAAGGTTGAAAAATGAACTTTCATAACAAACAGGGCTCAAGTGGAGGTGGTCAGCATCACGTCTTGACTACCTTTGCTTATTTATTAGAACTTCAGAAGGAGAATTGTAAAATTTATTTGGATTTATTTGGAATATCGAAATGAAAGGTAAGAGTTAGAGCAATTAGCATTAACATAAAAATTCTCATTAAAAAAAAAATAAAAATTTTCTCTTTTTCTCAACTTTTATTTTAAAATAAATTAATAAAGTTTTTTTTTTGATTATTATTATTATTATATTATAAACGGTACGACTTTGAACTTTAGGTTTGCCTAAATTTACCTCCAACACAGTCATTTAGATTTCAGCATTAATGAAAAGTTTATCAAAAAAATAATCCTTTTTACTATCTCGTCAGAGATAGTATTGCGATCACGAAAATGTTCGATGTTGAGATTTTGATGTTTTTATACGTTTTGAAGGTTTCTGAATCATTTTCACTAAGGTTGAGAAAAATGTCTGTGTGTGTGTGTGTTTGTGTATGTAGACAAGATTACGCAAAAACGGTTGGAGCTAGAATCATGAAATTTGGTATACGGGAATTATTCAAAATTCGTAGTTTTCTATCAACTTTTGAGAAATGTAGCTCAAGCGGAAGAGGGTTATTACCTACTTTTTTTCCTCTAAAGTGACCGTAAAAATAAAGATATAGGATTGATAATTTTTCCCATGATTAAAAAGTGTATAAAACTGCTATATATAAAATTTCAGCTTGATTGAATCGCTGAAAGTACCAGAATTAAGTTTTTAACACTGCAAATCACGCGCCAACACGTGACGTGCTGCCATCAACAAAGAGCCAAACATGCGCTGGTTTAATAAATATTATTTATTAATTTTAATTTATAATTTATAATTAATTAAATTTAATTTAAATATCATATATTATGTTATTTATTCCAATTCAAATTACGAGATAGTCGAGTGGAGACACACCAGCTAATTTTATATACCTATACCTATATTATTTTTATGAATGTAATTTTTTTTTTTTATTTTAAAATAAAAAGTAATTATTACTTCAAATATAAAATATTTTTATTTTAATTATTATTTTTAATATTATACAGCAAATAAATTTTAATAAATACAATTTTATTTATCGTTTCAGGCACTCGACAACTAATTTAGATAATATTAAATATGAATTAAATAATAATAATAATAAATAACCTTAATTAGTAAATTATTCTAACTTGCGATCGATTGTTTTGTATCAAATTTATTGATAAATCCAGAATAGACAGTAAATTTTTTTTTATTTATTTATTTTCTTTATTCTTGGAAAATTTTTCTTCTGGTTGAGCTACATTTCTCAAAATTTGATAGAAATCTACGAATTTCGAATAATGCCCATGTACCAAATTTCATGATTCTAGCTCCAACCATTTTTGCGTAATCTTGTCTACATACATACAAACACATTTTTTCTCAACCTTAGTGAAAATGATTCAGGAACCTTCAAAACGTATAAAAACATCAAAATCTCGACATTGAAAATTTTCGTGATCGCAATCCTATCTCTGGCTAGATAATAAAAAAGAAAAATAGGAACAATTAACTAAACTGAATAATTGTAATGGACAAAACAGTAATATTTTTAATATATTATAAAGCAAATAATTTTAAGGTATATATAAATATCAGTAATAAAAAAAGAATCCAGAATATTATTTTATAATCTCTTGCAACTCCCCCCCATATTGATAAAAATTCCTATATACGCCACTGACTTGAATATTATGGAATGTTAAAGATTGATCAAGTTTTTTCGGAAAACGATCATTTAAAAATATATTGTATATATATATATATAATGAACTGTTAGAATCTATATTTATATATAATTGTAACATAGTAATTAGGGGAAAAAAAATAAATATAATTAGAAACCTTTCTAATGCAAATGAATAATTAATGAATTGATCTATTTGCGTTATCGAATGCTACCAAAAGTTTTATATTCCTCATTGGTAATCGCACAGTAGGTTATTACATAAATAATAAAGTTGTGG
Source organism: Labia minor (assembly GCA_963082975.1). Taxonomy (NCBI): domain Eukaryota; kingdom Metazoa; phylum Arthropoda; class Insecta; order Dermaptera; family Spongiphoridae; genus Labia; species Labia minor. The sequence goes on from OY720348.1 coordinate 3,322,698, forward strand.
GCACAGACGACATTTCTAAATTGGTTTTCAAAGAAGTGAAAGGGCAGCGGGTGGGATGCTAGCAGAGCAAAATCGAGCAGAGATGTCGTCCGGAGCGAATCGAACCACGCCCTTGCCTCCAGGGAGTCTCCTTCTCTTCAAGCAAAACACTTGCACCTTCACGATCATAAAATAATCAAATCACCTTCTCTCTTGCTTCAACCGAATTATCTTTCGGCAATGGAAGAAGGTTATCGATTAAAGAAAAGTGGAAAAAGTGTGCAATGGAGAGTAGATTAATTCCAATTTGTATCTTTTTTATAACGTTTTTCTTATCTTCACTTGGCGTCTGTCTCTCTGTCTGTTCGCTCTTTTGACAAATTGAAATCGATTTTTCATCGACTTTTTAATGAGATAGACTTTTGAAAATGTTTATAGATATTTCAATACAAGGTATAGAAGAAATAGAATTGAATTATAATTAATTAATTGTAATTAATTAGCTATTAATTACATTTATTAACTAACTCCTTTTGTATTGCTCCAATTAATTTTTTTTCAGCGGATTTTGAAACATAAATATTGATTTCAGGATAGATTTTCATTTTGAACGTATTTAAAAACATTTCATAGCATTAAAATTAATGATGAATTCTTATTAATCAGTTGTATCGCCAATGAGGAGGGGTTTCTTCCCCTCAGATGGTATAGAGAAAAGACCATGCGTCCCACCCATATAATACAACAGGAAAAATAATTGGTTTATATATTTTAATTTTGATTCCTTTTGATAATAATTTTGATGTGTGAGATAAGCCTCTTTACTGCATGATAACAGGCGTTTCCCGATTTCAACCTCGATTTAAATTCTTCTCAAATATTATTATCCTTCGTGATTACATTCAATTTTTCTACATATTCAAATTCTACATTTTGTATATTAAGATTTTCTTACTAAATATTTTTTCTTATCACTATTAATTTCAATCTGAATTAGAAGAAAATTATAAATTGCCTCCTCTTCCATTTACCTATCCAGGCATCTTAATTTCTTAACACTCCGTTTTTTTTAAATTTAAAATAGAAGGAGATAAATAGTTTTAAATTATATTCGAATGGTCTATTATATTCTATATATCAGTATTTTTTCTGAATTTAATACCAAGTTGATTTTTTAAATTTTCCATTCGTTATGCATATGATTGATTACATGTGTTAAAATTTAAAAAAATTCAAATATTCTAATTTTTAATTTTATATACAATTTAATATTATTTTTTATTAATATCATATGAAAAAAAAGAATTTATTAAAAATTAAAAATAAAAAAGAAGCCTATTAATAAAAAAATATAATAGAATACAATAATTTTGATTTAAAACAAAGTACCGGGACCCCGAGCCTCGGCTCGGTACTTAAGTTAAAAAAAAATGATTCATTATTATTGGGTTTGGCTGGTAATATTAATACCTGGGATACCGAGCTGTCGCTCGAAAAAATGTTTAGAAATTATTATAGACATTTTCATTTTGTAAATTAAATAATTTTATTTCATTTAAATAAATATCTATTTTTAAATAATTTTTCTCTCTACATTATTTATCTAATTCTGACAATATATTAAGATCACACCGGGACCCCGAGCCTCGGCTAGGTAATTAAGTTAAAAAAAAAAATTCATTATTATATTGGGTTTGGTTGGTAATATTAATACTTGAGACACCGAGCTGATATACAATTCTTTAATTATTTATTACAATTATTAAATGTTGCATCATTGCATCAATCTGATTAAAATGAATGGAACTTGGGGTCCTCAATAATACATAAATATGTATTATTAGATATGTTTCTAAGTGCATGAATATTTTTTTTTATTGGAAGAATGATAAATATATATCGTAATTTATAATTATAAAATATTATTAAAATATATATTTTTAATTTTATTTCGAAATTAAATAAACAATTTTAAAATATTTTAAATATAAAAAAATATTAATACAATATCTTTTAAAAAAAGGCGGGAGTCAAATTTCAATATGAATGTCATATGTCATCGATATATAAATTAATAATAAATAATATTAATAAATATTAAATTTAATAAAAGAACAATGAATAAATAAATATAAAATAGTAATGTATTAAAAAATAATAGATTAAAAAAGAAAAAAAATTATTTTCCGCCGGTTTCGATCCTGCGAAGTTGACTCGTCAAAACAGTGCCTCTAACCCACTGATCTAAGATATTTAGCTAATCTTTTTACCATCTTCCGACACCAAATACCAAACCATTTTTTATTTTGTTGTTATTTTTTTTTTTGAGAGAGATTAATATATATATATATATAAATATATATATATATATTTTATTAAAAATAAATATTTTTAATTTTATTTCGAAATTAAATAATAAATTTTAAAATATTTTAAATATAAAAAAAATATTAATACAATATCCTTTAAAAAAAGGCGGGAGTAAAATTTCAAAATGGATGCCATTGACGTCACCCATATATAATTTTTAATTAAGAAATAAATAATGAAGCTGTATGTTTCAAGAGATATGATCAATAAAACTTAATTTTTCTTTATAAATACTATATCTAGTGTGAATTTGAAAAAAATCGTTAGAGCGGTTTTTGAGAACCAATATATATAGTTATATACAATTTTAGCTAGCATAATAAGATAAGATATATATACTAAGATACATACCCCACTAAAACACTTCAATAACAAGTAACACTATTTCTTCAAATATAATCAACCATTTTGGATTTGATTGATAATATGTAAATTGAATAAAAATTATTTTATATTTTGATACCTACTTTGATATAAGTATATTCAGTGAAAAATAATAAAAGATTAATTTCTTAGCTCTTAAACTATCAATTTTATTGCATGATAAAAAAAATTGTCAGTTTATGTGTTTAATAAAATTTTTATTATTACAAAAAATTTTGACTTGAATGTTCATATAAATAAATTAAACTAAATGCACCCAACGTTTTTCGTTGAATATGAAGCAATTTATCCATAAACTTTGTCAAGCTAATAGAAAATTTATTTTATTCTTTTTAGTCCATTGGAAAAACGCTATTTTATAAAAAAATTTATATTTATATTATTTTATTTATTCTTAAAAATAATGTATTTTATAAATAAAAGAAAAAAATGAATTCAATTATTTAAATTAATCATTAATTAAGACGACTATTGGAAAAGGTTTGCATATTTTAGGAAATAATGAAAATGTAGTATGTCAAAGTCAATTATACTTTTTATTTATTACTTACTTTCGGATTTTTTTTTCTCTTTGGAGTGTTTTAATCATACCTAGTTGAGAAAGTAATTATGTAAATGAATAAAATAACTTACTGGGCTTAAAAATAGTCGACCGCTAAGAAATGTAATCATTCTATCAATGAGTCATTGAAACCTAAACCAATGAATCGAATCCCAATTGCAATTCCAAATTGGTAATTGGGTTATGTTAGGTAACAGTCTAAAAGCATCATCTCGATGGAACAGGTAAAAATATAACAGGGATTCCAAGAATGGTTCATTGGAGATTTTAAACCTGTTACAATTGTCTCAGTGACGCAACCAGGGGGGGGAGTTTAGGGTTTTAACCCCCTCCCCCCCAGAAGAGAAAAAAAATTCAAATTGCTATATATTATGTACTATTACAAATAGAAAAGAAAAAATATAATCCTTTTTTTTATTTGAAAAAAAAAATTCTTAAAGTATAACTTTGTGTATAAAAAATAAATTTATTTTATTTTAAAAAAATTTTAACAAAGATAAAAATTGCTTATTTTTTCGTACAGAATTTAATATAAGAAATAAAAAAATTATTTTATTATTTCTCCTAAATCACATAAAAAACAAAACACATTATAAGATCACTAGATGATTGTGAAATTTGACTATTATTTAAATATAAAATAAATAAAAATATTACTCCAATTCTAAATATTTTTTATTATTAATACATTAATTGCATTAATTTCATAAAAATTATGAAGCCAAGACTAATTTTTTCAAAATATCCTACCACTACGGGCGGACGAAAAGCTTTCGAAATCTTAATGTGGTTTTTTTTATAAATAACTCCTTTATTATTAAGTTGAGGTAAAAATGAATAGAATGAAATTTTTTGTAAATTTGATTCCCTATAAATTTAATACGATAGTAGGATCATTCTCATAAAAATCGGTATTTATTGAGAAAATCAATAAAATGTGCTTTGACACCTCTTTAAACTACCCTTACTTATGGTCAGATCTTGTCCAAAAACAATCCAATCTCCGCTCATCATTCCCAAAAAAAAATCATCTAAATATCAAATTTCAAGACAATATCTCATTTTGTTTAGACGTAATCTCGATAACGAACGGCCGGCCGGCCGGTTCAAAAATTCGAATCCTTATTGCGCCACTGAATTGTCTATAATGTCAAGTTCCCACATGTGTCCATTACAATTAAGAATAAGTAAGTTATGTTAGTCACGTTCATACTTCCACATGTGAACATTAATTAAGGTTCTTAGCATTTAGCAGGTAAAACACATGGCAAGGCTCATTCAATTGAAAATTGCAAGGGTGCACTTGTTAAATGAAATATTCTTTGTAGGAGAGGGCAGTGTGGTTTATTGTTTGCAGTTGCAGTGACCCTTTTGAGGAGAAATTTCAACATATGCCTGGGAAAGACCACTCTTCATTTCATCCCTCACCCCTACCTTTCTCCTTCCCTTATTTCGGTGATATAAAAGAAAAAAAGCATGACTAGCAACTAGAGATGTAATGACTAGATGTAAGCAGTGACGAGAGATATTTTAGACTAGACGGGAGTGTGTCCCTATGTATGATTGAATTTGTATCTTCAAACTCATAATAAATTTCTTACTCTTTCTTAAATAAAATTGCCTTTTATTTCTTTACCGTTTAATTACCCATTAAACCCGTGGGTAAGGTAAAACATATAACTGGCGCACGTTCGGTAGGACTTCAGGAACGTTTATACAATACAAACGGCAACTTTTTAAAGTTTTTATCGCGAACGGTGATTAAATTTCTGCTTCATCTCCTGAGCAATCGACGGAGTCTGAAGCAGCAGCCACTACAAACCTACGAGCTACCACGACTACACGACACCGAGGAAAGCGACGTCCATTGCCTTAACGAGGAACGGTACGAGCAAATCATCCCGGGTCATCTACAAATACTAGGATAATACTTATCCGAAGGGCGCAGTCAACAAGAAAGAAGAAAGAAAAATCGTGAGCTATACAAACAGTCATACCCTAAATTTAACATAAAAATATAATAAATACATTTTAAAATAAAATACCTTAACAATTAAATAAATTTTCTAACATAAAAAAAAAAAATATATAATAAATAAATTTTAAAATAAATAATTTAACAATTATATAAATTTTCTAACATAAAAAAAATATAATAAATAAATTTTAAAATAAATAATTTAACAATTATATAAATTTTCTAACATAAAAAAAATATATATAAATCAATTTTAAAATAAATACATTAACAATTAAATAAATTTTCTAACATAAAAAAAAAAATATATAAATCAATATTAAAATGAATATTTTAACAATTAAACAAAATTTCTAACATAAATTAAAATAAATAAAATTTTATGAAAAATAAATAAATAAATTAATTAAAATAAAAAAATAAAATAATAAAATGAATTAAAATTAATAATAATAAAATAATAATAATTAAAATAAAATAATAATCAAAATAAAAAAAATAATAATCAAAATAAAAAAAATTAATAATCAAAATAAAATAAAATAATCGAAATAAAATAATAATAATCAAAATAAAATAAAATAATCGAAATAAAATAATAATAATCAAAATAAAATAATAATAATCAACGTAAAATAATAATAATAAAATTAAATAATACAATAAATAAAGTAATTGAAAAATGAAATTAATGATGAAAATGAATACAGATCATTTGTTACAATGTATTCCTATCTTTAAGGGCGAGTCAAACGTACTCCAAAGATTTATTAATACGGTTGATAAAATATATAGTACATTTCCTTATGACCAGCACGAATTTTTCCTCAGGTACGTTAGAGACAAAATTCAGGGCAGTGCCAATGAAATGCTGACCCACGTAAGTCTAACCACCTGGGAGAATTTAAGAAGGGATCTTAGGGACATATTTCGCGAAACAAAAAGCGAGAGTAATCTCTACGATTCAAATTACAATAGACAATTCATTCCCAGAAATCGCTCTCATTCTAATAATTATCAAAATTACCACCCCCCTCCCCGCTACCACAATTCGGCGGATTATAAAAAACAAAAAACTAATGATTGGCTAAATGAACCAGATATGATTAAAAAATTTGCCTCTTTTGAAAATAAATCAACAATATTAAATTCAAACAATTATAAGAAAAATAAAATTGATAATGGACAATTCCTTGACCAGAACAAATTAAATTTTGAATATAATATTGAAGTTAAAAAAGAACCAAGTGATATTAATGAAAAAAATACAATAAACAATCATAATTTATCTTCAATTGATATAACTTTACCAATGAATAAATTAATACAAGAAAAATCAATTTTAAAATCATTACATTCTTCTAATTTATTACCAAATAATAGAATATCAGAAAATATTTTGCCCTCTAAACATATTAATGATAAAAATATTAACAATGATGAAACAATGAATTCAAATAAAGAATTTTTATATAAATGTTCTAAAGAACAAAGTATAAAACCTCATGCAGAATTAATCAATTTAGAAGATCCACCTCAAATTACAGAAACCAAGAAATTAATTAAAAAGGAATTGGAAGAAAATTCCTTACACAATAATATGGATAATTCTCTCTCAGAAAAATCTCAAATCTCACTCTATTCTTCACCTCCACCCTCCCCACCTATTCAATTCAATGCTCTTGAGAAAATTGCTCAATCATATGATGCGGATACACCTGTGTTATCTCCTTGTGAAGATAATTCTAGTGATACGTTACCTTGTCCAGAACTTATAAGAAAAAAGACTCCTGAATTCGATCATTATCCTCCAAAGAACACTCCATCTCCAACACCCCCTCTATTAACTCCAAATGAACGTGAATATATAGAAATAAATAAGATCAATCTTGACCAAACAATTTCAAAACCAGAAGAAATTAATCTAAGATTTATAGAAAATAAAAAGCGATCTCATGAATCTACGCATAACGAAATTAATAAACATAATTTTCCGTCATCCCCTAATACAGTTTCTAATTTCCCAACATTAATTCAAAATGAAATTAAAATTGATAATATTGATCAAAGTATAAATAATGTGAATAATATTAGTTCGAGACATTCAAAGGAAGGCACCCGTCCCAAGCTTTTTTATAGAAATCAATTAGTAGTTGTTTGTAAAATTAAATATCATATTGTGTTAGTAAATTATATTAGATCATGGCAAATAGCCCCGTCACTTTCTCCACACATTAATAAGATAAGGAGAAAGATATCAATGAAATGGAAATATCATTTAAAACGGGTGTGGACAAAATTTAAATTTAAAATTGTATACATTTTTTTTTCGAATATTATTATATAAGTTTTTTTCCTATTAGTTTTAGGAGGTACCATAATAATTAGAAAGAGTACGAAATTATATTAATTGTTATAAATTACTTTTCCTTATCCACCGACCACAATGGTAGTCCGAATAAATTTGATTTAGTAATTAATAAAATAAAAAATAAAAATAAAAACAATTTGCTTAAATTTATAAGAAATAAAAAATTTTTTTTTAATTGATGTTTTTGTTATTTTTGTTATGTGAAAAATGTGTTGTGTTCAGTGCAGTGATATTAAATAATAATTTTTGTGCAAGATACTTAAGTGAAAACATTGTGTTTAATAATTATATATAAAAAAAAAAACAAAATAGTGATTAAGTGAAAAACAATGAAAAATTAAATCCTTTAAAAAGGAATGTATAATTCTCCCTGCAAATGGACACATTAACTTCACCCACTAGACAATTTGTTACACAAATTTCCTTTAGGGGGTGGAGATATAATGTCAAGTTCCCACATGTGTCCATTACAATTAAGAATAAGTAAGTTATGTTAGTCACGTTCATACTTCCACATGTGAACATTAATTAAGGTTCTTAGCATTTAGCAGGTAAAACACATGGCAAGGCTCATTCAATTGAAAATTGCAAGGGTGCACTTGTTAAATGAAATATTCTTTGTAGGAGAGGGCAGTGTGGTTTATTGTTTGCAGTTGCAGTGACCCTTTTGAGGAGAAATTTCAACATATGCCTGGGAAAGACCACTCTTCATTTCATCCCTCACCCCTACCTTTCTCCTTCCCTTATTTCGGTGATATAAAAGAAAAAAAGCATGACTAGCAACTAGAGATGTAATGACTAGATGTAAGCAGTGACGAGAGATATTTTAGACTAGACGGGAGTGTGTCCCTATGTATGATTGAATTTGTATCTTCAAACTCATAATAAATTTCTTACTCTTTCTTAAATAAAATTGCCTTTTATTTCTTTACCGTTTAATTACCCATTAAACCCGTGGGTAAGGTAAAAAATATAACTTGTCTTATTAATTTGGTTTACAATTCTCCATTATCCATTTTAAATTAATTTTAATGAAAATTAGAATCTATTTTTTTTTTTTTTAATTTTCTTTTATCGCACATATTTAATCATTTTACATTATTATTTATGTATCATAATTAAAAAGGATTATGAATTATCAATATTATTGTTATTATTATTATTATTTTGAATATATAATATATGTTCATCTATTTCTTTCAAAAGTATTTCTTGATTAGACAATATCCTCTTCAGATAGGACGTCTAGGATATGGTCCGTTTATGAGATTAACAAACAAGCGTATTGTTTCCTGGTCACCAACTCTAAGAACATGTTATTCATGTTGCGCTTGTCACCCGGATATTTTACGGGATCCGGTGCAAGGTCGTTGTTTATATATATCGCTTAGTAAAGTAAAAAGAGTGAATGTTTATGGGTTTCACATCCGGCCTCGCAATAGAACCAACATGCAGATGAGATTTATTACTTTTTGTTCTTTAACAAAAAACAAAATATTATACAATATATATATATAATGCTGTCCGACTGTCAAAGTATTTTTAGAGATTCTTTTGATTCCCTATCTATGGATATTAGATGCTTGCATGTATTCTGATCATTTTTTTCACTTTAAAAAGACATTTATTCAGAAAATTGGTAATAAATATATATTTATTAAAATATTTTACATCATTTTCTACAATTATTACCCATCATCTTGCAACATGAAGATATCATATCCAAAGAACGATGTTAGTTTGGCAGCGATCCAATCATGGATCCATTTTCGAACTTCGAAACTGTGGGACATCTAAGCCATGCTGCATCGATCTGAACAAGTGGAAGTCAAAAGTCACTATGTCTGGAGAGTACGGTGGGCGTGGCAGAACTTCCCATTCGAGCTTCAACAGTGTATCCTTCACTACTCTTGCAAAGTGTGGTCCTGCAAGAGGATGACTTTGCGTTTGTTACTCGCTATTACTGGTCTTTTTTGCAATAATACGTGATTCAATTTGTTCAGTTTAACTCGGTTGATATCATTAGATTTTAGCAGCATGTAATACACTACACCTTGCTGATTCCACCATATACACAGCAAGACTTTATGGCAACTTTATTCCACTTCGGTGTCGATGTGGATAACTCTCCTAGATTAATCTATAAATGGGATTGTAGTAGTAAATCCACTTTCATCGCCAGTCACAATAAAAAACTCTTGTTTTTTGCCTGACAAGCAATGAATCCTCGATGTTAAAACTGTTCGAAATGGCATTTTCAGTCAATTGGTATGGTAGCCAATTGCCATCCTTTTGGATCTTACCCATCGCATGTAAATGCCTTGAAACAGTTGATTCATCAACTGCTAACTGTTTGAAAGTTCTATGAGAGTGTGAGCTGGGTTCTCGTCCAATAAGTCTTGCAATACATTGTCTTCGAACTTTTTTGGTCCTCCAGACCGTTATTTGTTATTTACATCAAAATCACCACTTTTAAATCGTTGAAATCAACAATGGGATTTCACCATAAGTTTCTAAAAGTGTTTGATGGGCTTCTGCAACGGATTTCTTCAAATTAAAAAACAAAAAAAATATAATTCCTAAATGCAATTTTGAGCATTCACTGGTTAGCGTCTATATACACTGAATAAATCAATAATATTAAATGGAAAACTGTTATTTTATATAGAGAAATGTCAAAACCATCGAATTAAAATAGTTAGGTATTGCATTGATACTTAGCTACTTCACCAATAGATGTCATACTCCTATTATGTACGTATATTAATATTTATATAATTATTTTATTTAAAAATATTTAAACATTTTATTTATTTATTTATACATTATTTATTTTCCCTTTTTGAGTAAACTTCAAATTTTTTACATTGTAATGGATCTACAAAAATTTCCTTGTTTGAGTACATTAAAATCCTTTACCGATCAGTATGGCTATCTTCACCCTTGAAACCGCAGCTCGGAACAACTCCGCCGAAGACAGACCAAACCACTCCCTCAAATTTCTGAGCTAAGAGATTCTTCTTCTCCCGGGTCCTCTTCTTCCTTGGATCTTCCCCTGCATTATCAACCGAAAAAGATGGTATCTGGCCCCCCGACAGACATACTGCAGCCTCCTTCTTTTTACGGAGTCAAGAACCTTCTTTTCTTTGTTCATTCTCCGTAGGATTTCTTCATTTGACACTTTATCGACCCAGGAGACTCGAAGCATACGCCTATAGCACCACATTTCAAAGGCTTCAATCCTTTTTGTTGTTTCTTGAGTCAGGGTCCAAGCTTCAACGCCATATAATAGAGTATGCAGAACGTAGCAACGGAGTAATCTCATCCTTAGCTCTAATTTCAAATAATTAGTTGATAGCAAAGTACGCACTCTTCCAAAAGCTGTTCGCGCCTGTTCAATTCTGGCCATTATCTCTTTGCGCTGCTGCCTCTCTGCGTTAAGCCAGGTGCCAAGGTATTTATAGGACCGGACGTTTTCTACCAGCACAATTGGAGTAGGACTGGACCTCCTTGAGATGAGTGTTTTGGTTTTGGAAGTATTAATTTGTAGACCATATTCCTGACTCTATTTACCACCTTCATCATTCTTTCAAGATCTTCAATATTATCTGCGATGATTACTGTATCGTCTGACTACCTAATGTTGTTTATAGGCGTTCCATTGACAATAATTCCTCCTGGATCATCTCCCAATGCTTCACGAAATATGATTTCTGAATACATATTGAAAAGTAAAGGCGACAAGATACATCCCTGCCTTACTCCCTTTAAAATTTCAATTTCTTCTGACTGATGGTTATCCATTTTAACAGAGGCAGTCTGATTCCAGTACAAGTTCTTAATAAGTCTTATGTCCCGATAATCAATCCCACGATCTTCTAAAATCCTCATTAATTTATCGTGCCCTATGTTATCAAAAGCCTTGCTATAATCAACAAAGCAAGCATAGACATCTTTGATATGTCAAGACATCTTTGGGCCAACACATTAAAGGAAAAAAGGGCTTCACGAAATTGATTAGAATAATTTATCATTTTATTTATTATATTTTAGCTAATTTTAATAAGAACAATTAATAATTAATCAATAATGTACCAAATTTAATGTACCATTTTTAATTCAATTGTTTCAGTATTCAATTAATTACCATAATGTGTTAAAATTTAATTTAATTTAAATGTATATTTTGGAAATATGAAATTGAAATTTTTCAAAATGTCATTGAATTTAATTAAAATAATAAAGAAATTTAAATATCGATTATTTTAGTAACCTATTTTAAAAACGATTAAACTTCTTGGACCTTGAAAGATTATTATTTTTTCGCTTCGAATGAAGGTCAAATACTTACATCTTCGTAATTGTAAATAACTACGAAACTTCATCAATTATCATGTATTTAGGTAACAATTTGGAATCAAATTATCATAGAAAATAAAATTCTTTCGAATTCTAGTATCCTATTTCTAAGTTAATTTTCTATTAAATCGATTATTTATTTATTTTTAACACTAAAGCGATGCCTACGCGTTGGAGGGCGGGGAAGGTTTGAGAAGAAGTCAACTTGGATTTCCATTTATTCAAATGGCGGGTGTCAACAGAAAATGAAATTCCACGAATCATAGGCTTGATGCCCTTCCTTTGTGCAAAGGGCAAATATAATTTTCATTTCTTACGAAAAGAAACCAAGCTTAAACCAATCAGATCAAATATTTAATAAAAAAAAATAATCCTTTGTCCTGCTTATTCAAATCTAAATCTTCAGAACGATTAAATTATTGATAAACCAAATTAAAAAAAATATAATATCTGTGGCGCAACTGGACTCGAAAGTTCTTGAATAGTGATACATTTTATTTTAATTTTAATTTCTATTAAATCAATGTTTACTATTATTTTAATTAATTATATCAACTATTCTATTATACTAATAAATATTATTCATATTCAATTAATAAAATATTATAATTTTCTTCTAAATAGCAGTGCTTTCTAAACTCATTTGGCCTAACGCCCTCTTTCCAGAAAAAATTTTACTCCTTCCTCTCTGGAAATGATCGTTTTAACTATCTTGCCAGAGATAGGATTGAGATCACGAAAATTTTCGATGTCGAGATTTTGATGTTTTTATACGTTTTAAAGATTCCTGAATCATTTTCACTAAGGTTGAGAAAAAAAAATGTGTGTGTGTATGTATGGAGACAAGATTACGCAAAAACGGTTTGAGCTAGAATCATGAAATTTGGTACATGGGCATTATTCACAATTCGTAGATTTCTATCAAATTTTGAGAAATGTAGCTCAACCTGAAGAGGGTCATTACTTACAACGTTTTGATGATTTTTCCTCTAAAGTGACCGTAAAAATAAAGATATAGGTTTGATAATTTTTCACATGATTAAAAATTGTATACAACTGCTATATATAGAATTTTAGCTTGATTGAATCTCTGAAAGTACGATAATTAATTTTTTAACACTGCAAATCTCACGCGCCAACACGTGACGTGGTACCATCAACCAAGTGCCAAACATGCGCTGATTTAATAAATATGATTTATGAATTTTAATTTATGATTTATAATCAATTCAATTTAATTTAAATATAATATATTAGGTTATTTAATCCAATTCAAATTTGCGAGATAGTCTAGTGGAGACACTCCAGCTTATTATTTGTTGGCTAGAAGACAATACCACTTGAAAAATGTTAGAAAAAGAAATCCGATTGGAGGTTTTTCTTTCTCTTTCTCTCTCCGTGCTACTTGATCTCGAAATTGCAGAGATCGGCACGTGGGTGGGACAGGCCAAAGGTGTCTACATTGAGAACAACAGCAACAATCCAGTCAACCCAACGGACAGGCAAGCAAAGAGAGAGTTTGCTCCACATTCCAGGGCCAGTTCGATAGATGATTGATGTAATCTTAAGATGCGAAAATCAGCTAAAATTAATTTTGCAGTTAAAATTATTTTGGTTTTTTTTCGACACAACTGTAACTATTAATATGAAAATAAACATTTAAGTGTATTTTTTCTTCATTTTTTTCGATATTTTATATCCATATCGAAAAGAATCTGAAGACAGGTGGAAGTTTGGATAGGAAGTTAGTTCAACTCCGATCCGCAGCTTTAGTTATAAAATAAGTTGGAATGTCTCCACTCGACTATCTCGCAATTTGAATTGGATTAAATAACATAATAGATTATATTTAAATTAAATTTAATTCATTTTAAATTATAAAATAAAATTAATAAATCATATTTATTAAATCAGCGCATGTTTGGCACTTGGTTGATGGTACCACGTCACGTGTTGGCGCGTGAGATTTGCAGTGTTAAAAAATTAATTATCGTACTTTCAGCGATTCAATCAAGCTAAAATTCTATATATAGCAGTTGTATACAATTTTTAATCATGTGAAAAATTATCAAACGTATATCTTTATTTTTACGGTCACTTTAGAGGAAAGATCATTAAAACGTTGTAAGTAATGACCCTCTTCCGGTTGAGCTACATTTCTCAAAATTTGATAGAAATCTACGAATTGTGAATAATGCCCATGTACCAAATTTCATGATTCTAGCTCAAACCGTTTTTGCGTAATCTTGTCTCCATACATACACACACACACACATACACACACATTTTTTCTCAACCTTAGTGAAAATGATTCAGGAACCTTCAAAACTCTAGCGAGATAGTAAAAGTCGAATTTATTTATGAAGCTTTATATTTATTTATTTGTGTTCCACCTTTTCCCTTTTTGGGTTTAGGGTCACAAAAATACTTTCTTTACAAAATTGATTTTTACATATATTTTGGCCTTTTACATTGTATTCAATGTTCCAACCTTTTTCCCATTCCTTGATCTTAAAGTTGTGTGCAATTTTTACCGACCGACGATAGTAAGGGAGGTATTGTTTTCACACCAAATTTCACATGTGGAGATTTTTACATCTCCACGAATCATGCATTTTCTTAACAGAAAAAAGTATTTTTAGCATGATGTCTGTCCGTCCGTCTGTCCGTCCGTCTGTCCGTCCGTCTGTCCGTCTGTCCGTATAGATGTGTACAGCCTAAACGGCTCAACGGATTTTGATGAAATTTGCTATATTTACTTAATGCATCAATGGGATGAATTGATCAACTTTTGGTGCAAATCCTGAAATCGGAAGTGGTAGTATTAGCGATCGACGATAGGAAGGAAAGGGTTATTTTCACACCAAATTTCACATGAGATTTTTTACATATCATCACGAATCATTCACTTTGTATTGGTTTTATCCTCAAGAAAAATCATCTTTATAGGTTTTTCTTAATTTAAAATTATATGACGTCATCCAGCCATTCATGACGTCACAGCCTGGTCTTACATATATATTCTAAATAAAATAAAATTAAAAATATATGTGTTCTATGCCTATCTGTTTTTTATTCCATTAATAGATATATTAAAATTATTTGAAATTGTTTCTGTAGCTGGAAATTAATTTATTTCAAACCGTCGGTCCGTTCGGACCTGGCCACAGGTCAACTTATTTTTTCTTGCCACTAACTGTCCTTCTTTTGCTCTACCCCTCTTTTTTTCTCTTCTTGCCGGTTTAGTTTTCCATAGGTATCTTTTCCTTAATAATTACCTCTTCTTTTTCTTCTATCCATTTTTCGAATTTATTTATGTATAAATAAAAGTTATAAGTAATTTGTGATGATTGATTTAATTTTAAACAAAAAATTGTTACAGAAAAAAACAGTTAAATCTATGTGACAGCCACCATATGACTTTTCAATGAATATATACAGTAGTTTAAATATATTTGTATCCTCTTTTTAAATATATTTAAAATAATGTTTTAAACAGAAAAATAGTAAAATATTTAAAAAGTATATTTAAAAATTAATATTTTTTAAGTTTTAAAGTTGATTAAATTGTTTTAAAAAAAATATCTATAACAGAGGACTTTGAAAACTATTAATAAATAGTATAAAAATAATTGAAATAGGATAAAAAAGTGAGCGAAGAAAAGCTAAGTGCGCTTGTAAGGTCGAGTTGAATAAGAAGGTGGAGGAAGGAGGAGGGGGGGGACAAAAAAATACACATACGTCAATGGGAAACCCTTTTTTTGAAATGACTGGAAACGTGAAGATCTGTGAAAAACGCATACCTGAAATGAGTCGGCATCTCATGATACCGGACTCTCAAAAAATTTAGAGATTTTTCCAATTGAAAACTAACAATTTTCATTTTCTTTGTTATAAATATATTTTTTTTTAAATTCTGACAAAAATTTTTCATAAAAGATGTAATTTGTAGAATGAAATTTTCTACAAATGTTTCATATAAATTTTTCTGTATTTGTTTATAGTTAGCGAAATATGTTCATTTTACTTTTTTATATTTATTTATTTATGAATGAATTTAAGCTGAAATGTTGCAAGGTCGTTAGCACCCCAATAGAACCGTATCTATGTCGTAGACAGATGGCAATTTTAGAAAAATTACATTTGCCTAAGTCATTTGGCTAAATCTTTGTTGGGCAAATGCCCTCCCAGTGCAATCAACAAGTATATTTTGTTCGTCATTTTGAAATAAATCTGTTGGTGAAGTGGTTCAATGAAAATTCATGTTGTGCTAACGTAAATAATTAAGATTCATGTTGAATCCATTTAATTTTAAGGATAGTTTATTATAAACAAAATATATTTAACAATATTGCCAAAGAATTCGAGAATAAGAAATATTTTATGCCAATTATTTTGTTTTTGTCTTTTTTTTAAATATTCCTTTCCTTATTAAATTATTTTAATTGTTTAAAAATATTAATTTTGAAAATAAATAATATTTGGGTATTTTTTTTTCTATTTCTTTTCTCCCATTTCTTTCAGATTTGCTACTTTTACTAAAAACGGAATGCAAAGAAGGCAGGTGACTACATTGATCGTGTGTCTTGTTTATCTGTCATCAGTCCAATAAATGTCCGACATTTTCTGAGCTATTTTCCTAGTCAAATTGAAAGCATAATTAAAAAAACTATTTGGCCAACAAAGATTTAGTTAAATGGCTTTTGTCTAGGCAAATACTATTTTACTAGTCAAATTGAAATGAAATAAAAGTTGAAGCTATTTGGCAAGGCAAATGCTATTTTCCTGAAATTGCCATTTGCCTACGACATATATAAAATTGGCTCATGATCGGTTTTACCGTTTGACCAGAATTTTGTTCACAAAAATTCTGCCACACTCACACACACACAAATACAATGTCAACGGGAAACCCACTTTTTTAGAATCAAAATGTTTTGAAACGTGGAGATTTGTGAAAAAAACGCATAACTGAAATGAGTTGGCATCCTAGTACCTTAAACTCTCGAAAAATTTAGAAATTTTTCCAATTGAAAAGTAAAAAGAATAAGAATCTTGAAAAAAATATGATATGATATGGAATGACGCGGTGGTTAGGTATAAAAATGGAAACCATTTGTTGCCGATGGTGATGGTTGCTCTATATTCGAAAGAAGGTTGTATTCTTTAATCGAGTTGGTGCGCACCGCCGTGGGGTGCAAGATTACGTGATCAGACGAACGGTGGCCAGGTTGCCAGAGCGAGGCAGGAAGTAGAAGGAGTAGTAGAAGGGAAGCCAACCGAAAAACCACCTCCACTTCGGCGACCATCGAAATATTCCCTCTTTCACTAATCATTAAAATTGAAAAAAAAAAAATAATAATAATAAAAAAAGCGAATTGCCTTTGCGTGAAAATGCACCATTTTAATTGGATCCGATTTCATAATTGGCTACTAATTGATTTCAAAGAGAAATTCGATATATTTTAAATATATACGATCAGTGGCGCAACCAGGGGGGGTTTAGGGTTTTAACCCCCCCCCCCCTCCAGAAGAGAAAAGAAATTCAAATTGCTATATATTATGTACTATTACAAATAGAAAAGAAAAAATATAATCCTTCTTTTTATTTGAAAAAAAAAAAAATTCTTAAAGTATAACTTAGTGTATAAAAAGTAAGTTTATTTTATTTTAAAAAAATTTTAACAAAAATAAAAATTGCTTATTTTTTCGTATATAATTAAATATAAGAAATAAAAAATTATTTTATTATTTCTCCTAAATCATAAAAAACAAAAGACTTAATATAAGATTACTAGATGATTGTGAAATTCTCCTATATTTAAATATAAAATAAATAAAAATATTACTCCAACTCTAAATATTTTTTATTATTAATACATTAATTGCTAATTTCATAAACATTATGAAGCGAAGACTAATTTTTTCAAAATATCCTACCACTACGGGCGGACGAAAAGCTTTCGAAATCTTAAAGTAGTTTTTTTTAATAAATAACTCCTTTATTATTAAGTTGAGGTAAAAATGAATAGAATGAAACTTTTTGTAAATTCGATTCCGATAACGAGTAGAATCTCCTTTTGTTGAACATCCTGATGAACTAAGATCTACTTCAGAGAAATGCGCCTCTGCCCTCACGTGAGCTCATGATTTCTTTACCGTCTTTCTTTTAGAGAAATCATGTCCTTTACCTTTATTCCAATTCTTTTCTCTAATTTTATTATTTTATTCAATTTTCGTGTAAAACCTGGCAGAATCAGCGAAATCCAATCCGTTTAACCCAACCACTCCTCTCCACTAAACAAATATGTAACTTTGTATAGACGATTGAACAAAATAAAAGAAAATAATGTGTACGTTCTGATGTTGATAAACTCTTTTTATTAAATTGGATGATATTAATTTTATATACTGATCACGTAAATTGAAAAATTAAACAAAATTTTTAACAAGATTTTACATAAAATTAATTTTTAATTCGTTGAATCTTTTCTTGATTATAACTGGAAATATTAACATAAATTTATTCCTCAATATAAGAAGAGTTATTTAAACTAGCAACTTATAACTTTACACTCGAATTAATGAATCGTAATAAATAATTGAACGACCTTGTTGAATGCAGTACATCTCATTCTTTTGATCGTTCAACCCTTGAAAATCTCAACCACCCCACTTTTCCCAACACATGGTGTGCTTGATTGATATTGATAACTTTCATATATAACTGTTGGCTTTATTCGAATTAGTGAAGGTCTATAAAACGATTCAAGGATCAATCTCGTTAGTTTCTTATAAAATCATTCAATTTCTCTTTCTAACAACTTTTGAACTTTTTATCATAAAAACTCGATTGAACTTTGCTTGGCTTACTATTTGAATATTTTCAGTTTATTTTTTATCTTTAACTATTTATTTAAATTATTTCATATCTATTAAATTTTTTAAAAAAATGTTAAATTTAATTAAACAAATTTTTTTACTGAACTAATAAACAGAATATTTGGATAGATAGGTAGTCCTATTAAGATGAATGAAACATTACATCTTAAAAATTGCTGTTAGCTTGAATGGAAAGTGAGGGGAAAGTGGGTGGTTAAGTCGCTGATTCTTCCATAAGACGGGTTATATATCGCTAGAAGCAAAATTGAATTTTTTAAATTAATTAATATAAACTAGTTGAAAAATTACTAAAATACAATTCACGAAATTTAAGTTCTATTTTAAATTTTAAAACATTTTTTCCAAATCAATCACTAAAAATATTTAATATAAAAAATTCTTAAGCATTCTATTCATTATTCATATTATTATTATCATTTATTATTATTCTGCGACAGAAGGTCCACAAGTGTCCAAACTCATCTTCACTTCAATCGCTATTTATAATATAATAATTAGCATGATAAAATATTTAATTTATAAATTTCTACTACAAAATTACATAGGTTCGGGTATATATTTTAAATTCAACTTAAAATGTTTTATAAATATTCGATTTTTTGTTTTATTTATTTAATATTTTTTTTTTTTTTTTAAATCAATGATTAAATTTTTTTCTTAAAAGATAACTTTTGATTCATTTTATTTCTTATTATTTTAATGATAAATGTTTTGGATTTTTGTTTGTTTTTCGCGGTATTTGTAATGTGTTTTGGTTGTAGACAGGTGTGATGGTGTTTAGACTGCATATGATGCCAAAAACCCTAAATTCTTTATTACTTTTAACGATTCAGTTTTGTTTTGGAATGTTTTGTTGTTAGCACTGCTCTTCGGATTGATAGGATGGCATTCAGTGGCATTTCGGTTCAACACCATTGAGTAAATAAAAATAAATAAAATGTTTATCCAAATCTTAAAAACCTGATTATAATTTAATAATTTATTGAAATTTTGTTATCTATAACCTTATTAATACAATATATAAATAAACGATGAATTTTTATTCTAAATTTGAAAATTTTCACATTTTCCGATTTAATATAAAAAAAAAGACATTTATTTAAAGGTAATACTTTATTTCATAAAAGAATGGAAAATCAACATTAAATAATCTGATCCATCTAATTTTTTTTAAATGAATACTTATTAAATAGATTATTAAAAATGTTGTTTCATTTTAATACATAAAGATATAATAATATAGATTTAATTCCAAAGCATATAAGATTTTTATTTTATTTTTATTTTTGTTTTGACAGCTATAAATATTTTTATCAGAAAATTATACCAATTTTCGGAAGAAGTGAATTCTTTATAAATCTTGTTACAATTTACAATGAACATTTTTATTTCACTACATTTAACGTGAGTCCTATATTTTATAAATATGTGTTTTTTATTTCAATTAAATCATTTCATTTCTCAAAAATTATTTAAAAATTAATTTAATGTAAAAATTTATTTGTTAAATCAATCAATTAATATGAATTGTTTTTTATTAATAGAAATCTTAAAGGGTTGTATATTTATAATATATTTATATTATTATCATTTTCAAATATATAATTATATCGTTATTGATTTATTAAATTAATTAAAATGTGTTATTTGCCTAGTCAATTTAATATTAGCATTTTATTATAAAAAGAGATTTAAAAATATAAATATATTATTCATTTATTTAATTATTTAGTGAATAATTACTTTACCTTAAGATAAAGCCGAAAATAAATTTAAATGAGACGGCCTTATAAAAAATTTCAGTAATACTACAGCATTTGATTATATCTTATTGGAATAAAAAAGAATCAATTTTTCCTACATTTCTTGTCAAAAAATATATTTTTAAAATTTCTAATAAATTTTCTAATTTCTTTTTCTCTAGAAAATTTACTTGACATAAAATAACTAGATTTCTTCAATTTGCTTTAGAAATTTTACTTGACATATGATATTGAAAAGTATTTACTACAAATTATCAACTCAAAATGGGTAAGTTTTATCTATCTCTATATATAATAAAATAAGATTTTTGTTATTTTTAAATAAATTATATATTTTCCTACTTTTAAATATTTTTCTTCAAAATGAATAATTTATTTGTAAAATTTGCCAGGCAATATTAAAATTTAAATTTAAATATCGTTTCTAGAACCATTACAAAGGCCACTTACAATGGCTGTTCATGGAACCCCTCCTAAAAGAAAAGAAATTTATAAATATGAAGCTCCTTGGGCGCTTTATAGTATGAATTGGTCTGTTAGACCAGATAAAAGATTTCGGTAAATCTTTATTTATCTTATTATTTTTTTATTATTCTATTTATCTATTTTATATAAATGAATTATTTTAGCCTAGCTCTTGGTAGCTTCGTTGAAGAATATAATAACAAAGTACAAATAGTTTCTTTAGATGAAGATACTTCAGAGTTTAGTGCTAAAAGTACTTTTGATCACCCTTATCCTACTACTAAAATAATGTGGATACCTGATAGTGTAAGTATTTATGAGATAAGAACGGTTGGAAGAATTGGACCTCTGAACTTCCAAGTTCACTAGAACCAAAAAATAGTGAAATAATTTAAGATTTATTTATCGTAAATACTTTGGAAGACTCAACACGTTTTATTTTTTTCTTCTAGAAAGGTGTTTTTCCAGATTTACTGGCTACAAGTGGTGATTATTTGAGGGTTTGGCGAGCTAATGAACCTGAAACTAGACTTGAATGTGTTTTAAATAATGCAAGTGCATATTTTTATTTTATTTTTAAGGTCGAGATTATTTAAATTATTTAATATGTGTAATTTTAGAATAAAAATTCTGACTTTTGTGCTCCACTAACATCATTCGATTGGAATGAAGTTGATCCCAACTTGATAGGCACTTCAAGTATCGATACAACTTGTACCATTTGGGGCTTAGAAACTGGCCAGGTAATATTAATAATAATATATTTTTATTCTAATTTCCAAATATTTTTCATTTATATTTTCTAATACTTTATAAATCACTAAGATGATGGGTAGAGTTAATGTTGTTACTGGTCACGTCAAAACGCAACTTATAGCTCATGACAAAGAAGTATATGATATTGCCTTCAGCAGAGCTGGAGGAGGTCGTGATATGTTTGCATCAGTTGGTAAATATTTCTTTGAATTGATCATTTAATTTTTAACATTTTTTTTTCTTTCTAAAATTGTTTTTATTATTATTATTATTATTATTATTATTATTAATATCTGTTTTGTTCCCAGGTGCTGATGGATCTGTAAGAATGTTTGATCTGCGTCATCTGGAACATTCAACTATTATTTACGAAGATCCATCTCACACTCCACTTTTACGCCTTGCCTGGAATAAGCAAGATCCAAATTATTTGGCAACTGTAGCCATGGATGCCTGTGAAGTAGGCTATTCTTATAATTTTTTTAATATTATTCAATTTGTATCTATCTATTTATCTTATATTTACAATTAATTTATTTTCTTATTTATAAATAATATTACATTATTAAATATTTTGAATATATATTTTTTATAGGTAATCATTTTAGACGTAAGAGTTCCTTGCACGCCTGTAGCCAGATTAAATAATCATCGGGCTTGTGTTAATGGTATTGCTTGGGCGCCTCATTCTTCTTGTCATATATGTACTGCTGGTAAAGAATTTAATTTTTTTAATATAATTATAATCCCGTTATTTGTATGATTTAATATAATTGAAATAATTAATGGATGTTTTTATTTTCAGGTGACGATCATCAAGCTTTGATTTGGGATATTCAACAAATGCCAAGAGCTATTGAAGATCCTATTCTTGCATATACGGCGGCAGAAGGGGAGATAAATCAGATTCAATGGGGAGCAACACAGCCAGACTGGATTGCTATTTGTTATAATAAAGCTTTAGAAATTCTAAGAGTTTAATTTAAATCTAAATTAGATTTTAATAACATTGTTTTTCAATTAGTTGATCTGAATTAAGAAAATAATTTTTCTTTTCTATTCAGGTGAAGGGATTTATTTTAGAAACCCATCATTTTTTTAAATAATAAAGGAAGAAAAATAAATTAAATTTCTGCATATATATATATATATGCAAGTTACTGTGGGACCGAATTTTAAAATATTTTTATTGGAAAACAATTTAGCATTTGAGGGGAGAGGACTTAGTAAGTCATTAGGTGAAATTTAAATACCATTTATAACGAAAGTAAAAATATTTAAATTATCATAAAAAAATCTCTTTTTACCATAAAAATAAATTCAAAATTTTCACTAATGAAAAGTGAATGAACAATTCAACTTTTTTTTGACTAGTTGATTTATTGAATGAATAATTAATTAACTATAAGAGTGATGAATAGATAACCATCTAAAATTTTAACCAACTTACTAGAATATTCATTCTAGTAAGGTCTAAATAAAAATAAAGAATATACTGGTCCCCCATATGTTTATTTTTCATTTTTTTTTTAATTTTTACCCCATTTTTATTTTATATTTTTTCAAATATTTAATTCAACTTATATATTATTTATATATATATATATATATTTTATTTTATTATTGATTATATTCAAGTATTAAAAAACTAATTTTTATTTATAGAATGAAAAACAAAAGGGATAACTATGTATAATTTTAATGTATTTAATTTATTTAAAAAAATTTTTAAGGGTTGTCCCTCGTTCTCTAAATATATGACCAGTTAGCGCTTACAATATAGAGAGTACTAAAATGGATTATTTAAATAGAAATTGGACTATATTAGTAAATAAATAAATCAAGCAATCAATTATATTTTCTATTGATAATCCATTTTAAGAGATTCAATTAAATTATATTAAATATATATTTTTTAGCGAAACACATTGTTTTTATTTCTTTTATTAGAGGATACATTCCTAGATTTCTATTTTAATAGATAAAAAAATAAAATAAAAATCTTATTTGTAAAGATGTTTTAATTCATTTTAAAATTTTTATAATCTTGTATATTAGGGTGACTCTTATTTTTCGACTTTCTTAAGCTTGCTTTATTTTCTTACTTTTTTAAGGAACAATTAAGAGATCTTATTTGTTCAATTCGAGTGAGTGGAACTCTTACTTCATCAAATTTATTTTCTTCTTCCTCCGCATCTCTTTGTTAATCTTTCCTTTTATATTAGTATATTTCTTTATATTAATAGATATTATTTTTGATTTCCTTATCTGTTAATTTTGCTTCTTTTTGCTTTATTATTAATTTCGTGTGTTTCTATACATTTACCTCCTCATCTCTATTTTGACTTCTAATTCAAAAGTGTTATCAGTTTTTATTTTTTGTTTTTTTTGTACATCTACAACACATCGTTCATTTCTTTATTAACATGTTGGCCTTAAATTATATTAAATATTGAATTTCCTTCCTCATTTGCCATCAGACTTTGTCTTTAAAATCCCTTAGAGACTCGAAAACTAACGGCCATCCTAATGTATATATATATATATCAAAAAAACTTCTTTCTTTAATTTTAATTAATTTTTATTATTTATTTTTTCATTGGTTTAAATTAAATAAAACAAGTGTTTCTGCTTAGAATAATAGAATTATATTGTCATAAAAATATTCAAGAACAATTATGCTTATAGGTAATGATCAAATAAGATATTTTCCAAATTTTAATCACATTAAGTTTGTTTTATTTTTTTAATTAATGAAAATTATTCCCTCCTACCAAAATTAATTTAAACAAAAAATAAAAATCTAATTTTTAAAAAAATATTGAAATTTAAAAAAAAATTATTTATTTTCACTAAATTTATTATAATTAAAATAAAGATACATATTCTTTTGAGTAACTTTAAATTATTTTATAAATTATTAATAATAATAATAAGCATACGATAGTTTGATAGATTTTGTAAGATACGGTCTTCCTTGAATCTCCACTATATATATATATATATATATAATTATAATGATATAGATTCTTGGGTGGAGCATCCAGTTATCCTTTTAGAAAGTTAATATACTATTATTTATCATTAGATAGAAATCATTGATTAAGAATAAATCCTATTTTTCTCTTGAATAAGGGAATAAAAAGAATATTTGTCATATAATAATAATACCAAGAATATCTGGTTTCACACATGCTCTGTTGCAATATTTTAATTCTCATATAATTATTGAGATTTTTTATATAATTATTTTCTCAATCATTATTTATATAAAATTTATAGGTGATAATCTGCAAGATTCCTCTATATACATAAATACATATAAAACTGACTTAAAAATATTATAGACCAGTGGTTCTTAACTGAAAAAGCTCTATATTTTTAGAAAAATTATTCATTTTTTTTTATTTTAATCACGAGTTTAATTTATATGAAAGATATCATGTTACAAATATTTTTCTATTAACACGTATGTTTATATTTAAAAAAATATAACACTTATTTTGGGGCTAGAACAAGAATAAGAACCACTGATTTTCTTTTTAATTTTATACCACATTTATTCTTCTTGGAAATAAATAGTAAATCTAATATCGAATATTAAAAAAAAATTGTCATGGATAATTATCAACCTTGTTTAAATAATTATATGTATGTATATATATATATTCGTTTAATAAATTGATAACTTTTTAGGAAATGGCAAGATTTTGCAAGTTTTTGATGCCTCTTACTTTTTTTATAAAATAAAAAATTGCAATCTCTGGACCAAATGATGTTGAATTGTAAAGGCGAACTTTTTCTTTTTTGATGAAACTTATCAAAATACCCTCATATATATATATATATAATTTTAAGAGTGTAGCTTTATTATAAAAAGAGAGCCCCCTCTCCATCAGAAATTTATAATGTTGCAACACTCTCAGCTCTTTTGAATTTGAAAAATGGAATTGTTTTTCCTTTTTAATTAACTATTTGTTTCTTATCAAATAATAATAATATTTTTTTATTTTTTCAGCACAGGTATATTTATATAAATTTCTTTCTTATTCTATAATTTTTTTTAAAAAAATTGATGGAATTATTAATGGCACGACAAAATGTAATTTCCAACGACGGTAAACCATGAATATTTTATTATTTTTTTCTCAATATCAGATTTAAAGAATTAATCCTTTGAAGATTGGTTCGAATTCCTATACTTTTACATCCATTTTTTTAATTAATCTACTTTCTATTCTATTTAAAAAAAAATTTTTTAATTTACATATATATATATGTATATATTTATATCATAATCACAACAGTTAAATGAAATCGTGTTTATTTTTAAATTATTTATTTTTTCTCTTGATAAGATTTTATTTTGTTGCTGCACAATAAATATGTCTGTCGTTGATCGCCTTTTTTTGTCGAGCCGTTAAATTCTTCACTTTCAAATTTGCCTTTTCCACTTTTGGAATTTATACGGGTCAATTCTGATTCAAATTAATATTATATATATAATTTTGTATAATTAGGTGTATATATATTCATTTTAATTAATTTCTTATGATATTTTTACTGAGTATATTCTATAATAAATTTTAAAATATTGAATAAAAATATTTTAACTTTTGAATCAAGTTCATTAAATATTCTTCTCTATAATAAAATTAATTTTGAAATTGCAAAAATGAATGATAGATATAATTTTTTTCAATGATCTTCCAAATTTTCATTAAACTAAATTAAATCTTTAGTGAAATGAGTGTAAACAAAAGGCATGAGTGCATTTGATGAAGCAGTGATATTAAAGAAGTTTATATAGTTTTTCTTTTATCGTTTTTTTCATTTGTCAAAATTTCTTCATCAATTAATTCCCAACGAAACGAATTATTTAACATTTATTTTTTTTTCTGAATGATAATACGCCTGTAATTTATTCTTATTGGTAACTAGTGTTTTTTATTTTTTAGAATGTTATTAAGAAGCGTTTTGGATTGAATTTCAATAAGTATTTTTATTATATATATATATATATATATGCACTTTGGTAAAGAATTGAAAGGTTATTTATCACAAAGCACTATTTCAAAAAGAAATTCTTCATAAATAATATAATAAACAAATAATTGTTTATAATTATCCTATGCTATATATATACTATACAATCCAGGAAAACTAAAAAATAACAAAGCATTACATTTTTGTAGAAAATTAAAAAAAAATCTTTTGAAATCGTAATATATTTCTTAAAAAAAAAATAAATAAAAAAATATGTATATATATATAAATTTTTGAGGAAATCTGAAGAATTTAATTTAAAATAGCCAAAGTTGGTTAATATAAAAACAAAAGTATTTATAGCACCATAATGCATGTAACATTCATTCTCTTTGAGAATATATAGATAATGGAAATATTGTTTGAAATGGTTAATTTTGATTGCCTTTTAAACATAAGTAGTGTGTACTACTAAATAAAACCAATTGTTAAAATAAGAAAGTGTTTTTATTAATCCAAATTTATCTAATAACGGTTTTAACTTAAAATTGATTGTACAATATGTTTATTTGTATATATTTATTTTCTTTTATAAAATATAATTAATAACTTACTTAAATCTAAATATCCTTATTAATAAATTATAATTCATTTGTTAAAAATAAGTTTGTGTATATTTTTCTAAAGAAAAAAACTTAAGAAAATTAAGTGAAAAATTAGCCTAAAAGGATTTCAATAAGAAATTGAAATAATCTGAAGGATTTTAGGAAATGGATTGATATAATATAATTTTAAATGCTCTGGTGAAGATGGACCCAAACCTTTTTTTTCTTGAATCCATTTTTCTTTGGTTTATCAGTCTTTAAAATATTCAAGAGCCTAACTTTAACAATTCAGGCCTTGAAAAATGAATTAGAATTCAAATCTTATACAATATTTACACCACTCTTCTATTTTACAACTTACAATCTGCAAAATATATTTTCAATAAATATGTAGAAAAATTAAATAATTTTGTCTTTAGTATAAAATCCTAAGCTATATAATAGAATATATATTTAAATCTATAAAAACAAGGACAGTTTTAAATATATTTTTGTTTGTGAAATAAATTAATTCTAACATTTTAAATAATGCAATATAATTTTAAATATTAAGAAAATGAATTGAATATTTACATCTCTTAATTAATTTTGTATTTTTTTCAGAATCCTTCAGATTTAAATTCCAATAAATTGATTTTTTTTAAATAAATTTTCTTTTAAAACTTGGGATACTTAGATTAAAAAATATACATAATTACTAAATATAAAATATATTTAGTACGAAAGACAAAGTTACTTTCTTATATTAGTAAAGTAACTTATATTGCTTTTGAATATAATGATAACATCATGAGAATTAATAAATATTACACTTGTTGAAAAAAATAATGTACAACTTATACTTAAATACATATTAACAGATAAATACAATAAATAATATAAAATTTAAATTTACAAATAGTAAATTTGAGAATAATTTATAGAAAAAAAAATTGACTAAATTCTTGATAGTTGTTGTAATAAATTTGTTGGAAATATTGATTCCACTTTATCGATTAAATAATGAAAAGGTAATGAGATCCACGTTAATATCTGAAATTGAAAAAATTATTAATTTATCTTCATTAATCTTTAAAATGAAATATTTTTATTAAAAATAAAATAATTTTAATTTTAATTTGGCATTTTTTAATAGAAAAGATTTTAGAAATATGATTAAATAAAATTATATAATTTATTTTAATCATCCCATTTAATTAATTTTAATATATATATTAAAATAAATGAATAATAATTATTTAAATATTTTATAGAATATATTTATTAGATTTGATGATGATTTTATTAATGTATTAAATCAATAATAGGACTTTATTTGTCTCTTCTCACCTCCTTTATATAACGGGAAATCTATCAATTATTATCATTTAAATGAATTATAAAATGTTCAACTCACTGTTTTAGCCATGATTCCCATTGGTTCTGGATATTGATGTGTTAATAAGGCTAAAAGGGCTGTAAATGAACATAATCCTGCTGTAAACAATATAAAAAAAGGCAACTCCTTTTTTGGATATACACTCACTTCGTGAAATGCTAAAAAATCAATTTTTGTTTTTTGTTAAATATTTTAATTAATCATTTGAATTCTATTAAATTTTTGAAAGATTATTAATTAAATGTCTCTTTTATAATGAACATATGAAATTAAGAGAAAAAAAATAGAATTTATATTAATTTGACCATACATACATATTCTAAAATAACTTACTTGGAAGTAATTCTCTATCAGCACATTCTGTGCAAGTTGGATATGGATAAAATAGATGTCCCCTTTCTAAAGGGTAAGGCAACATTCGGAATGTACCCTCCCAGGTGCAATGTAACAAATTCAAGGCCCCTTCCACATCTTTCCAATGTGGTAAATGAAAAAATGAATAGGCAATTGCTTCTGAATCACCTCGTTTTAAAACATGTTCTGGTGGTAAGATCAAAGGTTTTGTTTCTAATAAATACTAAAAAAGAAAGAATTATTTAATTGTTATAATCAATTGAAATTTATGCTTGATTTTTTTAAATATACTATAAATTATCTAGATTGATTAATTTATATTTATTTTTGAATGATATCAAATTAAAGCAAACTTACTTTTGGTACATGGGGATTAAATTCAACTGCTCTATGAATAGCTTCAACTGCAGTCATTTCTGCAGTAGTTAAACCTCTTTTACTAGCAATATCTGGTGAAAATCTGAATAATTAGAACAACAACAATTTCACAACAATATTATAAGAAAAAAGTATATATTATATTATCTTATTAATTAATATGATTATATTTGTTGTTAATTATAATAATTAATTATTAATATAAAGAAATTTAAATTATAATTATTTGCTTACTTATCAGCAACTAATCGAGCTTTGAGAAGTGCAGCAGTATAACATATTGTGGCTGATTTGGGTAGACTGATATCATCATATTTAGCAAGAACAGCTTGTACATCGGTATAGGCTTGTAATTCCAATAAAACTTCAATTAAATTTTCATGAATATTTAAAACATTCATTATTGGTGGTACTTCTTTTAAAAGCTAGATTAAAAAAAAATATAACAGTAATTTTGAGTATTTTTATATTTGAATCATAAAGTTTCTTCCTGGAGACATACATCTCTGAACATTTTCACAGCTTCTTTCAATTTACCCAATTTCCTTGCACACATAGCTAATCGTCGTTTAATATAAATTAAAACATTTGTATCACGTCCTGTAACAGCAATTATTTAACAAAAATTGATCTAAAAAAAACTTTACATATTTGTTAAATATAATTATATTTATTATTTTATTTTTTATTTATATCGTTAGGTGTATTATGTTTGATACTTGAAAGATTACATTAAAGGATGTTAATAGTTTATGAAGAAAAAAATTATTCATATTGGTCTGCCGAAACTAGATAATTAAAATAGAAATGTTGTATTTTGTAAAATAATAAAAGAAATATGCTTTACTATGCATTCCTTCCATTAATGGGCCTTGATGTTGTAATTGTTGCGATTTTCGATAATTCGTTTCAGCAGCTCGAAGCGCTTGTTTAAGTATTTTTTCAACATCGAGAATTGTAGTTGCTTCTTCTTCCGCTAAAAGAATATATGCTGGAGCACAATCTGAATTCTTTTCTAATGCATCATGTGCTGCTTTTAATCGTGCAACTGGATTTCTTTCTCTCCATGCTGTCTGCATTACTAAAAAACAAAAATTAATATTTAACCCTTAAATTATTATTCTTTATTAGATATTTTATTTTATTTATGAATTTAAAATAAAAGAATTATTATACAATATGTTTATATATGAAAAATGTTTATTTATATGAAAAATGTATATTTTAAACTGACTTAGTCTTATAAATGTTCTGTACTCTGTACCCCATACATCATCATTTGTGTATATTTAAAAACTTCTTATTAATAATTATTTTTTTTATATTATACATATAACAATAATTATTCGACACAAATTGTTAAAGAAAATTGAAATAATTTTTTATTTAAGAATGATTATAAATTAAATTATTAAAGCTTTGGTGGTTGTTTTTATTTATAACGGAATTTTGTAAATTAAACCACATATTGATATTTGTTATTGTACATTTATTCAAAAAATACAAACATATACACAACGTTTCGATTGCTACTTCTGCAATCGTTATCAAGCGACTGCACTGTTCGAGCGTCCAGTGACAAGTCCACTTGTCACTAAAATATAAATATCAATATGTGGTTTAATTTACAAAATTCCGTTATAATGATTATAAATATTGGGCTGTATGACTACTTCGGCCTCCGTTAGAAAAAAGTTGTCTTTTAATTTGATGAAATGCACTAGGAATAAATAAATATTTTTATATTTTTTTAAAATTTAATTCTTTTTTGGTATGTTCTGATATTATATTATTAAATCTAAATTCATCCATATTTATTAAGATTAGTATTTAGTTGAATTATTCAAGGGGCCAGGATAGTATCTATTAATATGTATTTAATCATTTATATAGGTAGAATATACAAAAAAAACCTTAAAAGTTGATTTTTAAGTTATAAATTTAATTTTATTCTATTTTATTGGGAGTTTCTCTCTCAAATAGATTTAAGAAAAAAATAATTTTCATTTTTTTTTGTTTACATACTTTCATATTCATATTTTCCGGAATCCGCTTCACAGGTGAAAAAAGTTTGATGGTCTTGTGCTGATAAATTCATATCATAATAAGTGAGTGGTTCTTTATTCGTAGACCAATAGAATCGTTGATATTCCGAACCACGAAATAAATTTAAAGGATTTCGCCACACTTTACATTCTAGAATATGAATTGAGTAAACATTTCAAATCGAATTCATCACAATGAATTTGGTATACTCACCTGGAACAGATTGTTGTGAGGATGGATTGGTTTGTGAAGATGAAGAGACATTATTCGATTCTGTATTATCACCTCCACCAATCCAAGGGCTGATATGATTAAGTGATATTTGTTCAATAAAGGATGTACCGTATTTACGAAAATACCACCATTCGAATATCTATAATATATCAATATATGAAATAAACAGCGAGGAAGGGGTGGAAAGTAAACAATTTCTACATCTCACTCGCATTTGACAAGTTATTTTTATTTATTTCTGAGATATCCACTATTCATTTATATTTATTTAAATGCATCTTTATATATATATATGCTATGTGAAGTTTATAGGTCTCACAGTATTTAAAACCTCACCTTTACATTTAATTATATAAATAAACATTTATTAGTTGGTGACTAAAAAATAAATAAATAAATTTGAAACTACACTGAATAATTAAATTTATAGTAATTTTATTTTATTTTATTTTTTGTTTTGTAAGATTAACTGGTTCTAAATATAAAAATAGAAAATAAAAAAATAGCTACTCCATAACTAAAAATTAAATAAAATGAACAAAAAATGTTTTACCAAAATTAAACCCGAAATTAGAGATGAAGTTCCAGTCAGAGCCACATAAAATTTCGGAGTCAAACTGCTTAAAAACATACTGAAATAAATAAATCTATTTATAACATTCACCGGAATAAAATTTTAACTGATTGAAACCTAAAACACACACACACACACAAAGAAATTGTATTAAAATTAAATATGAAAAAAAGGATCAATTTAAAATTGATAAATTTCTATATTAAATTTTTAATTTATATATGGTTTAAATAAAAAAAAATAAAGCATTTATTATTGATAATTGAATAAATGTGTGATTAATACATATATATCCCAATGGGAACTCTTAAATTAAATTGCTTCATATTTTTATTTCTTATTTTTTCCCCCTAACAACACTGAAAGGCACTCTTAATTTTTTTATCTTTCAATTTATTATCTATATAAATATATTATTATTAAGGCTAATAAATAAATAATTAATAAAATAATAAAACCTATTAACTTAATTATTATTATCAAGATATTGTAAATGGAATGAATGCAGACAATCTGAAATCAATTATTCACTCAATTCATCATTTTTTTTTTTTATTATTAATTATTTTTGTAATATTAGTTAAAATAGATATGTTTTGAAGGGTTTTCCTAAGAAAAAACAATTGAAAATATCTGCTTGTTTCAGATGAAGGAAAATATTTTATTTTTTGTTTTCTGTGAAAACCGTTAGGATCGCTAGGGATTCTGTCAATGGGTCATCCACCCCCTTAATTAGAATAGGGGTGCTATTATTTTATTATTTATTATTATTAAAAATAATAATAATAATAAATAATAATACTAATTATTCAAAAAATAATAATAGAAAATTAATTTTAATTAAAAATAATAAATATCTTTTATAGTCATGATTATTTTTAAAAATTATTACTTAAATAATTTTTCTCTACTGAATAACTAGATTTTTTTAAAAAGGTTTAAAATTGAGTTTGTTTTCACTGTCCTTGAAACGTAAATTTAATATCTCAATAGAAAATAATTATATATTTGTAAAGAAATATTTATTTTCTTTTATATATATAGGTATATATAAATATTCTTTTATCCAGTTAGGATACCATGAATTCATATCTTAATTAATTTAAATAAAGTAAAATACTTTTTTTATGTATATAAATGTATGTTTTATCTAAAAATAATTTGGTAACCACAGGGGCGGATTGCATAGACAAATAAAATGAATACTGAGGCAGATGTTTATAGAAAAATCTCTATTTTGAAAATATTTGAAAAATTAGTTTATTTCAACAACATAATATAATATAAAAACAAAAATATATTTCTTTTTATATGATTATTTTAAAATGCAAATAAAATATGTTTTTATGTATGTCTTTTTATTTGAAATTCATTTTTCAGAAAATTTAAAATTTTTTATAGCGATATGAATAATATTAATTTACTTTTCACTGGTAAACAATTATATTATTTATGTATTAGCCAAAGAGGTTCATTCGAAGCCTAAATTAAAGTTTTTAAAAACATAATTAGAGTTTTAAAATTATTGAAAATTTAAAATAAACCTTGATCATTATCATTCATATTTAAAATCATCTTCATCAATTTTCTGAGGAGTAATGAGAAAAGAATTAGGATTGCGGGTGGATAGATTTTATTTATAGAAACAATATTATATTTTATATAAATAATATTTATAATTATAGCTTAATATATTATTATTATTATATTTTCTAAGAAAAATTAAATAATAAGATTTATGTAAATAATAATTAACAAAAATAATAAAAATTCATCTCCATCTCAACACTTTTAAATTATCAATTTATATTTCTACCAACGATATAAATATATCAACGATTCGATATATCGTATGTTGACATATCTTTGTCTCTACTTTCAAAGTTATCTGTCATTTTTACTAATAAACTTTTTTGAAAATTTTATTCAAATACAATTATATAGTAATCTAAATCTAAATCAATTTTATGATTAGTTAATTTATGATAAACAATTATTTATATTTAAGATAATTAAAATACTTATTTAAGATGACTTTAATGGAATTTTTTGGCTGTACATTTTTGGCATTTGGACCAGCAGCTGCAATGTTTATGTTTACTATTATCAAAGACCCTATCCGAATTATTATTTTAATAGCTAGGTAAGCTATACATTTTTTTTTTTTTTGTAAATAGATAAATATGAATCACACTCATTCTTTTAGCGCTTTCTTTTGGTTACTATCCTTGTTATTATCATCTTTATTCTGGTTTATTGTTTATCCATTGCGAGATACATTAGCATTTGGATTAGTATTTTCTGTTTTATTTCAAGAATTATTTCGTTATTTCATTTATAAACTTTTAAAGAAAGCTGAAGGAGGTTTAAAGAAAGTGACTGACAGTAATTCTCCAATATCCAACAGCAAACACATACTTGCCTATGGTAATTTTTAAATAATTTAATCATCCTTATATATATTATTAATTTTTCTAATAAAAGATAAATATATGATAAAACTTAACTGATAATTTCTTTTAGTTTCAGGTTTAGGCTTTGGCCTTATGAGTGGAGCATTTTCATTGGTAAATGTTTTGGCTGATGCCTTAGGCCCTGGTACCATGGGTTTACAGGGTGGATCCTATTTGTTTTTTATTACATCTGCAGCCACAACGCTCTGTTTTATTCTTCTCCATACATTTTGGGGTGTAATTTTTTTCTCAGCATTGGATAATAAAAATTGGAAAAATTTAATTTGGGTTGTTTGCAGTCATATGTTTGTCTCTTGTATTGTTAGTATTAAAAATCTTTATTAATTTTCAATCCAATTATTATTACAATAACTTATTTTTTATTTTTAGACTTTACTAAATCGACAACTGCTATATTCTTTGACATTAGTTATAAATTATTGTATTCTTTTCATCACAGCCGGAATTGCATTTTATGTAGCTGGAGGATCATTTTACAATTTAAAAAATGCAATTATTTGCAAGCAAAATGTTTTAGTGGTGACAGAATAACAAGAAACTTAAATTATTATTAAAAATAACAATATTTATTTATTTTGTTGATAATTAATATAAAAAACATTTTTTATAAATTAATTAAAACTACCTTAATACATATACATTTCTAAAATTTATTTACAGCAATTTGTTTGTCTTTCATAATTTTTTGTTGTAATTTTTAAAGTTGATTCTCTAATTTCCATGTCTTCTTTTGATAACATTTCCCTAAAACGATTAATGATTTATTTCTTTAAAATTTGTATTTTATTATATATATTTTATAATATAATATATTAATAATAATAACCTTGTAAGCGTGTGTACTGAATCCAAAATAAACGATCCGGATTTACAACTTGTTAAAAAAAAAATTCCATTATTTTCAGTTGCCACTCGCTCGGCTTGAATAATATCAATAAATTGATTTGTTTCAATTAAATCAGATTTATTTCCACATATTATTAAGGGCACATTTCTTTGAGTTGCATCCTTAAATATAAAATCATGTATAAATTGAACCTTGGTTTACTTTTTATTTCAAAATTTGTCCAAATCCATTTATTATTTGTATAAAATCTAATTTTGACTTTTAAGTTAATTAAAATATAGTTATACATTAAACCATTGGTGTGCAACCCTCTGGGGGCCGCGAGAAAAAATTTCAGGATGGCCAAATTTAGAGAACTTTATATAACAATAAAAAATATAGCGCGCTCGTAAACCTGGTGTGATGTCTAATGACGTTTTTCTAAGTATCGTACTAATAAATATCTTCACGCGTAGGTAAACTCTAACTTCCTTAACAATTAAAAAAAACCTCTACTAACTACTCAGGGGTCGCAAATGAAGATTGCGCATCACTGCACTAAACGACAAGTTTAATTATTTTTCTTTTTTTGAATTAAAAACCAATCCTTAACGTTTTTCGATTTTCTTTTTTTGAATTAAAAACCAATCCTTAACGTTTTTCGAAATGAACTAATATATAATTTGTAAAACTTACATTAATTGATTGAATCCAATTGCGAATATTGACAAAACTTCTTTCATTAGTTAAATCGTATAATAATATAACACCATCTGCTCTACGAAAATAAGATTTTGTCATAGCACGAAACCTCTCTTGACCTTTAAAAAAAATTAAATTAATTTTAAAAAATTCCTAATTAAACTATTTATTTATATCAAACTTAAAATAAACGATTATTTACCTGCCGTATCCCAAAGTTGTAGTGTTATATTTTTATTATTTATTCTTATATTCTTTAATTGGAAATCTACCCCTATAAGTTAAAAAAAAGTAATTCAACAATAATTATATTAATAAAAAGTGATATAACTTTACTAAATTAGAATCTTAATTAATTCATTTTTTAAACTTTTATCATTTCATTTGTACCTAAGGTAGAACCCAAATTGGATACAAATTTTCCAGAACAAAATCGTTTAATAAAACAGGATTTTCCAACAGCAGCATCTCCTGCCAAAACAATACGAAACGTTCGTTCAATTTGGCCTTTGGTATTTAAAGCAGTATCTTCTGGCTCTTGAAGTGAAATATCCAATTGAATTTTACGCCTACAATGATTTGTTTGTATGTTCTTTTCGTCTATTTCTTCTTGTAGTGAATCGGTTTCAAATGCATCAGGGAAATTAAAAAATCCAGAATCTATAAGAATTATAATAATTAGGATTAAAATGTGTTACAAATCGTTTAATTATTGGTGAATTTGTTCAAAGGATGATATTATTGCGCTATTTATAATATATATATATATATGAGGTTGGGGTGAAAAGTTTCCGGCCTGTCCAAGAAAAACGATGTTTTTAAATTTTATTTTTTTGTTATATTTTTCAACATAATTTCGATCAACACTGATACAATTCTCATAACGGTGTTCTAATTAATTTAATTAATTAATGAAATTTGATTTAATTTAATTCACGTCTCATCAACAGTTATGAATCGAAGCCAAAATTCGTTTGGATTATGCCTACAGCCAAATTGTTGGAAGAAATGGTTTTTCGAAGCAGTTTTTGGTCCAAAGTTAGCAAACGCGGCACCCACGTTGCACACAGCTTTCCATATTCAAAGGCTTGTGCAAAATATTTCGCACACGTTCAGCTGACATCGTACAGCTCTCAGCTATCTTGAATGTTGAAAAAGAAAGCAAAAACAAAAAATTTAAAAACATCGTTTTTCTTAGTCAGGCCGGAAGCTTTTCACCCCACCCTCGTATAAATATAGGGTGACAAAGGAAAAACAAACTTTAAAAATAGAAAACATGGTACAAAAAATTGTTTATTGACAGTAATTGAAGCATTACATTTTATCATGTATGAAGTAACAATCCAAATGATCAATTCACGGCTTTCACTTTGTAAGGAGTTTTAATTAAAGAAATCTAATATGCATAGAGATAAAAAAAATGGCGAGGGGAACGGGTTACTTGAGTTAAAATTACTTTAACTTAAAATATCCTATTTTTTGTTTTAATTTAATGGTTTTTATAATTTTTGAATTCATATATAATTCATGTATATTTCTATACATTTCGTGTTTTTTTAATAAAAAATATTTCTTCTCAACGAGGTCGGGGATACCAATTTACATATACGTTTTATATATGATAATAATATTTAAAATAATATAGATCTATATATTTTTTTGAAAAAATAAATTTAAACAAAAAATTGCAATAAACATAATACTTGCCTTTTTGTTCATCTATTTTCGGGAGGTTGATATCACTAATACAAGTTTTTGTCAAACTAAAAAATTAACAAAATAATAAAGTATTAAAAATTAAATCAAAGGTTGATGAAAATTATTACCTGGGATAATTTTTTTTAATTTTTTCCATTATTGATGTTGAATGTCGTCTCTTTCCAAATAATTTCATTTCCTCATTTATTAACATATAATTATTATCCTCAAGTTTTAAATTGGCTGCTCTAAAATATATATTAAATTACAATTTCATTATCTATGCTATAAGTAGAGAGAAATATAATTTTAATCATAGAAATATTATTACTTTTTAAAAATAATATTGCTTAAATATATGTAACAAAAAACAACTATTTTATATATTTATTTCTTCTTTTCAAATTCTTAAAAGATATATACTTACTGTAACATTACCAATTGCTGTTCAATCATTTGATTGCGATTTTTGAAATTCTCGACATCTAACTGATTGCTGAAATAGATTTAAAATTAATTAAAATTATAGTTAATCAATGGAGAATTCACAACTGAATGGCTAAATACTTGAACAATTCTTGACATTTCTTATGATATTCATTTTTAATTTGAGATAATTCTCTATGAAGTAAAAGTAAATTTGATTTTGTATCGATTAATGATTTTTTTAATTCATTATAATCTGATTCTTTTGTATGGGATGATGACATTTTTTGTTCTTTGTTATTTCTCTTCGTTAATATTTGATTGATCTAGTAAAATTAATAAATATATATATATATTAATTTATTAAATTATTAATTTGAAGTTTAAGTTGAAACCGGTTGAAACTATTTATAATCTTACCTTCTCAAGAAATTTCAGATGAGCTTGAAGTTCTGAAATTTCCAAAGTCATTTTTTCTTCCATTTTTCGTTTTTCTCTTTCAAATTCATTTTTGGCTTTATCCATTGCATCTTTTTCTATATTCGCCATTTGAAGGTCCATTTCCTCCTCTAATCGCCTCAAATGCGTTATATGTCGCTCTTTTTCTCTATTTATTTTAATATTAATTATTTATAAATAAATACTAATCCAATTCATAAATAAATATATAAATATATATCAATATAGTTACGTTTTAAATGATTCTTCAAATTGTTTTTTATGCTTTTCTTCTAATAAATTTATATCTCTTATTAAAAATTGTATTGCCTTTTCAAATTGTTCTATTAAATAACTAGAATCTGGATTGATTTGTAAACGTTCATACAACTCTGCCAATTTTGGACCACTAAAACATTTATAATTTTTTTTTTTCATATAATGCTTGTCGTTATGTAGTAATTCAATAATTTGTAAAGAATCCAATATTTTGTTTTTTATGCATATTCATATTATTTATTACTATTAAATGTTGCTGAAGTTTACTCGAATATTTTTATATTTATTTATAAATTTATAAAATAAAAATAAAAGATGTGAAAGTTTATACCGTCCAAGCCTTGATACAGTATTCTCCAATTTTCCTAGTCTTTTATCTATTTAACTAATAATACAATTTATAGTTAATATAATTAACATCTGATGAGAAAAATATATTGAGTGACGCTTAATGTACTTTTAATAGAATCACTTGAAATAGTAAAAATAATAAGTTATGCTTAAGTATTAAAATAAATATTAGAGCATAGAGTAGATATATATTGGCTCTCTTAACCTTAAGAGAAAAGAGAAAATCAAAAAAAAAAAATTGGGATTTGGATTTTTCCATAGGAAACCGATCAGTGGGTAAACCAATTCCAAACTCTCTCCTCCCACTACCTCCACACTACCACCCATTTTAATGAAACAGATAATTGGCAATTATTCTTGACTCTTTCGTCCTCATAAAAGTTAATTAGAAAGAAAAAAAATATATAAAAATTAATGCCACAATTTGTAAGTCTTATATATACAGATCACTATTTTAAAAGTTTTACCAATTATGTTAATTAAAAACCTGAATTTTATTTTTTTATTTAATTATTCATTATTATTATTTATTAAATGAAATTTTGTGGATAAAAATTAATCTTATTTGATAGCTATTTAATAATGATTTAATAAGTTTTTCAATTGGAATTATATTTAAAAAAAAAAAAAATTAGATAAAAATAAAGTTTTTCTCTCTATATTAAATATAAATCATACATAGTGAAGCAGTAAACATTGTAATATATTATATATATTTGTTTGTCTCTATTCTATATTATATTCTTTGCTCTTTATTATTATAACGTTTTTCTTATCTTCACTTGGCGTCTGTCTCTCTGTCTGTTCGCTCTTTTGACAAATTGAAATCGATTTTTCATCGACTTTTTATTGAGAGAGACTTTTGAAAAGTTTTATAGATATTTCAATGGATCCCTAGAAGGGGTATAGAAGAAATAGAATTGAATTATAATTAATTAATTGTAATTAATTAGCGATTAATTACATTTAGTAACTAACTCCTTTTGTATTGCTCCAATTTTTTCGACAGAAACACAGACATAGAGATTTTATAAACGAACTATTGTTCGTTGAATATGGTGGGCCGAACATAAATATCATTTTACCTTTTTTTTAGAACCATATGAGGGTAGATAATTTAATCTCATTGTCAGATATGAAAGAGAAGGTGAAAATAGGAAATGGTGGGAGACTGTTGGAAAATTTAGTTCTTGTAGCCAAGAACTTTTTTTGGTGTTTTTAAGAACACCGAAATGTGTATTTCTAATGAAATAATTTACATTCCGACAATGAATATCTCATAAATTATTATATTATATTATTAAATTAATCAATCAATAAAGAATTGATAGATTAACAATTAATAATTGACGTTATCATTAATATTTCTTCCTATAAGCATTTATTTTAATAATAAATATTAAAATAGGATCAATAAAAATAATTTCATTTCCTAGTAAAGACATATGGATATTCTTATCAATTGAATAAATATTTAATTAATTGAAAATATATAAAAGAATTGAGGAAAGTATTTGTGTCTAAGGAAATAAATTATTGAAATATTTGTTTTTTATTATCTCTGGCGAGATATAAATTTTCGATGTTGAGATTTTGATGTTTATATACGTTTTGAAGGTTCCTGAATCATTTTCACTAAGGTTGAGAAAAATCTCTCTCTCTCTGTGTGTGTGTGTGTGTGTGTGTAGACAAGATTGCGCAAAAATGGTTTGAGCTAGATTCATGAAATTGGGTACATGGGCATTATTTCAAATTCGTAGTTTTCTATCAACTTTTGAGAAATGTGGCTCAACCGGAAGAGGTTCATCATTACCTACAACGTTTTGATTTTTTCCTTCTAAAGTGACCGTAAAAATTAAGATATAGGTTTGGTAGTTTATCATATGAATCAAAATTGGATAAAACTGCTATTGGTATAGAATTATAACTTGATTGAATCGCTGAAAGTACCAGAATTAATTTTTAAACACGACTGCAATTCACGCGCTAGCACGTGACGTGGTGCCATCAACAAAGAGCCAAACATGCGCTGATTTAATAAATATTATTTATTAATTTTAATTAATAAGTTATAATTAATTCAATTTAATTTAAATCTAATACATATATGTGTTAATTAATCCAATTCAAATTGCGAGATAGTCGAGTGGAGACACTCCAGCTAATTCTATTTTTCAAATACAATTCGTATATTTTATAGAATTTGATTATATTCAAGGATTAACGTAAATAGATCAAGGCTAGCTTATGGAAATGATTATTATTATCTAATAATGAACTATTTATTAAATATACAATTGTAAATATACTTATTTCTTAAGTAAAATGTTTTTTTTTATTATTATCATTATTATTTTACCTTGAATTAAAGATTTCATGATTGAAATTGGAATTTTTCCCATCCATGATGGACGACGACGATGATGATTTATGGAATGAATCCACCTCATCGGTTGTGGTATAAAATTCACGAAAGCCCCATGCAAAATCGGTAAAATTCACTCTGCCATCTTGATCGTGATCCAATTGATCAAAGAGCGCGTCTGAATCCTCCTTGGCGATATTCAATTTGGAGCATAAATCGCTCAACCTCTCCCGGGTGATGTAGCCAAGATCGTGGGGGTCGCATTGACGAAACAGAAGACGTAGCTTCACCTGCTCTTCGTTCATGTTCCTCGTCCGCAAATCCAATGGATAATACGAACGAAGAGGGAAAAGAATCGGTGACCTTCACGTCGCCCTGTCCTTCTCCGTTAATAAATACCATACGAGTTATCAGCAAAAAGTAATCCATTACAATTATCATGATAAAATAAAAAAACATTTTTCATTGTCAATTTGAAGAATAGATTTAGACTATCTTTCATAAATCGGGTCTTTTTTTGTAATTTTAATAAGCTGGAGTTTCTCCACTCGACTATCTCGCAATTTGAATTGGATTAATTAACACATATATGTATTAGATTTAAATTAAATTGAATTAATTATAACTTATTAATTAAAATTAATTAATTATATTTATTAAATCAGCGCATGTTTGGCTCTTTGTTGATGGCACCACGTCACGTGCTAGCGCGTGAATTGCAGTCGTGTTTAAAAATTAATTCTGGTACTTTCAGCGATTCAATCAAGTTATAATTCTATACCAATAGCAGTTTTATCCAATTTTGTGTGTGATTCATATGAAAAACTACCAAACCTATATCTTGATTTTTACGGTCACTTTAGAGGGAAAAAATCAAAACGTTGTAGGTAATGATGACCCTCTTCCGGTTGAGCTACATCTCTCAAAAGTTGATAGAAAACTACGATTTTGGAATAATGCCCATGTACCCAATTTCATGATTCTAGCTCAAACCATTTTTGCGCAATCTTGTCTACACACACACA
This sequence comes from Labia minor, assembly GCA_963082975.1. NCBI lineage: Eukaryota > Metazoa > Arthropoda > Insecta > Dermaptera > Spongiphoridae > Labia > Labia minor. The sequence goes on from OY720348.1 coordinate 3,365,727, forward strand.
CACACACACATAGAGAGAGACATTTTTCTCAACCTTAGTGAAAATGATTCAGGAACCTTCAAAACGTATATAAACATCAAAATCTCAACATTGAAAATTTTCGTGATCGCAATACTATCTTGCCAGAGATAATAAAAATAGTGAAATTAAATAACAATTTCTTTACTATATGTATTATTTAGACCTCAGTAATATATTTCAAAGAGATTATTAAGCAATTACTAAGCAATTAATCTTATTTTTATTATTATTTTTCATTGAAATATCCTTGTCTCTTAGTATGTAATAAATTTTAAAAGAATTATGATTTTCTAAAATGTACATATACACCATCAAAAAACAAAACAAAAAACAGTTAATTATATTAGAAGAAATCGTGTTACTTGTTAATGGAGTATTTAAGTTGGTATCAGTTGGTATATACACCTATGTAGATACGAGGGCAGGTCAATAATTCAGGACTTTTTGAATGAAACACAAGTTTTTGGATAAAAAATTATTTTATTTTTCTACATAAAAGTTTAATTAAATATATATAATTTAAAATTAAAAAAATTAAAAATAATTAAATTTTATATTTTTTCTCAATTGTTTAACTGTGAATTCTTTTAGAATATCTTTAATTTAATGTTATAAATCTATACATTATATATACAGGATAATTTAATGTTATGGCCTCGAATAAGTGTGAAACAATTATTCCTTCTCAAGTTAATAGATAATATGACATTATAAATATATATATATATATATATATAAATTTATAAAATATAAACTTTTATCATATATTATCTATATTATACTTATTATACTTATTATCTATATTACCTTACTATACCCGGTCATAAATGGAAATTTTAATATGAACTTGTACTAGCATATTTTTCTTCAATTTCAAATTATTGAATCGTTTTTGAATAAATAAATTTTCAAATTCTTGGAAAATATTAAATATGTAAGTAATAATCATGATTAATACATTTATAAATACTATCGATTATATAGGATAAAGATTTAATTAATTTGGATAATATACAAGAGTTTATAAATTTTTATTTTCATTTTAGTATATAAAAGTTTGTCCTGGCCAGAAGGTCAATGCCAGGAGCACCAGGCGCATTTCTTTGAATAAGTAAATAAAAATAACCCGCATTTGAAATCTTTTAATTAATGATTGCACATTTTAATTATAATAATCTAGGTGAGGTGTTAATTTTACTTTTTCAACAAAATATATTACATAAATTTATCAAAAGAAAAAAGAAAATTTATAAATAAAAAATGATGATGTGAAACAAACGATTAAAGAATATCCGTTTTATTATCAAGAAAGAATAAAAAAAAATATCATTCAACTGGGATTTTAATCAGTTTCAGGTATTTAATTGATTTGATATTTTCACATTAATTGACTCAATTATGACTCAATAAAGATTTTATTATTATGAGAAAACCCATTTGAAGACACTAAGATGGTAGTTTTTATTATAACGTTTTTCTTATCTTCACTTGGCGTCTGTCTCTGTCTGTTCGCTCTTTTGACAAATTGAAATCGATTTTTCATCGACTTTTTATTGAGATAGACTTTTGAAAATTTTTATAGATATTTCAATGGATCCCTAGAAGGTATAGAAGAAATATATAATTGAATTATAATTAATTAATTGCAATTAATTAGCGATTAATTACTTTTAGTAACTAACTCCTTTTGTATTGCTCCGGTTAATTTTTTTTCAACGGATTTTGAAACATAAATATTGATTTCAGTTTAGATTTTCATTTTGAACGTATTTAAAAATATTTCATAGCATTAAAATTAATGATGAATTCTTATTAATCAGTTGTATCGCCAATTAGGAGGGATTTCTTCCCCTCAGATGGTATAGAGAAAATATCTTTTTTTTTATACATTGTATATGTCCCCGATAGAAAGGAAACAAAACAATAGAAAATAACCTTTTTTTATGAAGATACAATATATATATATATACATTTATAAAATCTCATATTAATAAAAATTATTTATTTATAAATATAATATAGTAATTATTATTCAATAATAACATTTACTTAACATAAATGCATAAAATCAATTTTGGAAGATTAATATATTTTTTTGTTTTATTCAATTTGTAAATTTTCGTATAACTTCATCTTTTCTATTTCTCTTGTTATTATCTTTATCTATATATATAAAAAAAGGTTTTTGTCTGCACATTGCTCAGAATTTAAAAATTTTTGCATATCTTCGCGTTTCATGACCTCTAGAATCCAAAAGTGACTTTAGAATTTTTCATGTCTGTCTGTCTGTCTGTCCGGAAAATTACTATTTTATAGACTCAGAATTGGCTGAACCGATTTCTATGAAATTACATCACAATATTCTTATATACCCCTAGAGTAACATAGGCTATAAATTTTATCTATATCTAAACAATAACCGCAGAAATTAATTTTTTAAAGTTTATATAATTCTCCGTGTTGTTCATTCGAGAGCCTGGCGTGGCCCACTGGCTCTAGCGGAATCATTTTAAACAATGAATTATCATAGCGATTCCCAATTAAAGAATTATTATAATATTTCACTTTTTATTTTAAATTCTAATATTTAAATATCAATTCAATTAAATCATTTATTCTAAAAGTTCCCATTTTAATTAATTTAATAAAATATTTAGATCATATTTATATTAACTTAATTTTTATTTATTCTTTCTATATATTTGAATATTTCTTCTTTTCTATTTGAAAGTGAAAGGTTAAAAAATCTCGCTAAGAACATTCAATATTTCTATACACAAATTATTCAGAGTCTTGGCAAAGCGTATCACTCACAATCAGTGTAAATTGAAATTTATATAAATTAACAAAGTGAAAATTTTTATTTGTTTAAATTTTATTACAATGAATCAAAAAAATTAAATATATAGATCACATGATTAATAAAAGCAAGAAACTTGAGGGAAATAACTGTTAGACGGAGGTCGGACATGACAGAAACTGTAAGCGAAATCTTCATGTTGTGACTAATAATTTTCAAATCTCCTAGCACCACAGAGTTAGATAAGTTTCTTTTAAGGGAGGAAATTAACTATGATCTAGAAAAATTATTAAATGAACTTAATATAATAAAAAATGAATTAATTTAAATTAATACTATTATTGAATGTATATATTGTTAATCTATCTATAGTTTTATACCGTTAATTTTTATAAATTGTCTCAAGTCTCTATTTTTGCATTTTCTCAAGTTTCATTATAATTAAAATATTCAATAATAATCTAACAATGAAAATAAAATATCAAAATGTAATGATCAAGAAATATTATACTATTATAACAGAGAAAATACTTAAGAACCATAGGCGGAGGAAATATTAGGAGATATCATTGCGGGTTCAGGCCAAATCGATCAACATTAATTAAGATATTTTCATTATGACAGATATTAGGAAAAAAAACTGCGAATTCAATATTTCTGTTCACTAATTATTTGTAGACTTTAGTAAAACATACACATCACTCAATATAGATCAGCATAAACTTTTTCAAATTTTGATCTTCAAATTTGTCTTGAAGGTAGTAAAGAAAGAATAAGATGCGGAAATCAATTGTAAAATGTTAGGTTACCCAGACGACTTAAATATAATAGGAGATTAGGAAATTGCAATTGCAGATAGCGAGGAAAAATTAATGGAGGTTTGAAATTAATAGTGATAAGAAAAAATATTTAGTAATTAAGAGGAAGAGTATTAACATACAAAATCTTAAGATACAAAATGTAGAATTTGAATATATATATTATATATAATATAATGTAGAAAAATTGAATGTAATCACGAAGGATAATAATATTTGAGAAGAATTTAAATCGGGGTTGCAATCGGGAAACGCCTGTTATCTTGCAATAAAAAGGCTTATCTTATCAAAATTATTATCAAAGGGAATATATAAAAAAATTATTTTGCCTGTTGCATTATTTGGGTAGGATGCATGGTCAATGACCCTGGGAGATGAGAGTAGATTCAGAGTATTTGAGAATAGGATTCTTCCCTGCATTTATTGGTCAAAGAAAGATGAGGTCACCGGGGAATGGGGGAGACTGCATAACAAGAAATTGCATGGCCTCTGCATCTTCAGAAATAGTTAGGGTTATGAAAGGGAAAAAGCTGCGATAGGCAGGACACGTGGCTTGAAAGGGAGAGGAAAAAGATATTGGTGGGGAGAGACCGACTGGAAAACGTCCGCTTAGAAAACCAAGGACGCGTAGGAAGGGACGTAAGAGAGATGGGACAAGGGCTCAGGATAGGGACACTTGGAGAAATGTGGTTGTTGCGGCCAAGAACTTTCGAGTATCTTTGAGACACATAGATAGATAGATATAACATATATAATAATAATAATATATATAATTAATTTACTGATTAAATTAAAATATATTTTAAATAAGAACAGAAAAAGAAATGAATGTTTTATGTAATATACGGATTGAAACAAAATGGATGAAAACCTTTTACTACTTTCAACCAAATACGATGTACCACTCGGGGGTACAGGGGGCGGAGCCCCCGTCTAGGTGTGAAGAGCGCCGAAGGCGCTCTGAGCAGCTAGTATTAAATAAATTTATCATATTAAAATTGCACTAAAAAGAATAAAATAATATAAATATAATCAATTTTTTTATAATATAACGTTTTTCCAATGGACTAAAAAGAATAATCATTTTTCTATAAGCCTGACAAAGTTTATGGATGAATTGCTTCATATTCAACTAAAAACGTTGGGCGCTATTTAGTTTTCATTTGATTTCTATGCAATTAACTTCCTTTATAAGAACTTTAATTCATATAATATACATACATACCTCACTAAAACACTTCATTAACAAGTAACACTATTTCTTCAAATATAATCAATCATTTTGGATTTGGTTGATAATATGTAAATTTAATAAAAATTCTTTTAAATTTTGATACATACTTTGATTAAGTATATTACACTGAAAAATAATAAAAGATTAATTTCTTAGCTCTTGAACTATCAATTTTATTGCATGATAAAATTTTTTGTCAGTTTATGTGTTTAATAAAATTTTTATTATTACAAATTAGCAATTCATCCATAAACTTTGTCAGGCTTATAGAAAAATTATTTCATTCTTTTTAAAAACGTTATTTTATAAAAAATTTTTATATTTATATTTTTAGTATTTGAAATAATTCTAATATAAATCTAGTATAAATTTATAACATTTTAAATAAAATAAGGGCTATATTATTTTTCATTTAAATTATATTTCAGAAAAAAAATTCTAATAAATATTAGTATAATTAAAATTATTTAATCGGATATTAAAAATTCGATTTAAATATTTTTCAATCAAACAACAACTTAATAATTAAAAAAAATAATAATATATATTTGAAATCGATGAACCAATTAAGACAATTTAATATTTAAATATGTTTATTTATTTATTTATTTTTTAATAAATACAAAATATAATTAAAATTAATAACAACATTTAATTTAATAAGATAAACGAAAAAAACTTATATATCTAAATTTAATTTTAAATAGACTTCATATTATTTTCATAAAATATTGATTTTATATTAAAAGTATACAAGAAATATTAACTGATGTTCGTACTCAAGTTTTTGGAAATCCACCTTTAAAATTATCTTATATAAATAATCCCATCAGATTTTTTATTAATTCAATTTATATTCACAATTTACTTTCATTTTAAAACAAACAAATGATTAATCTTATAAAGTGAAAAGTGAATTAATGTACATTTTCTATATGCTTAATTCTATTGGATTTCATCTTAAAGGAATTGGATTAAATAATGATTTTTAAATTAATAATATGAATAAATATTATACTATATCGAAGGAAATTGAAAAATAGGTATACATCATTCAATATCTGTATAGTTAGGTTAATTTCTTTTAAGACTTTTTTTTTAATTATATTTATTTAATTTTAAATTAATATAATTTTGAGTTTTAATTTTTATATAAGAAATATAGTCTATTTTAATAACATATTTATATATTACACTTGTTTCACAATATCTATAAACCCTTTTGACAATTCTAAACATACATTTAGTGAATTCAAATAATTGATTAGAATGTTAATAAACAAACATAGTTACATTACATATTAATAATATTTAAATGCTAAAGATTTTCAAATTAAACCATATAGTTAGTATAAATTATGATTACTATTATTATTATTATTATTTCGACAGAAATCGCTAAATATTATTTAGCCTAATATATATAATATTGTCAAATATATGTTATATATAAAATATAATGTTCATTTTAGAATATTTTTAAGTAAAATAAAACATTTAAGATTGTTTCGCGATTTTTTATTTGTAAAAATAAACTAAAAAATAAAATAAAATTGTTATATAGGTTTATTAAATTCATCTTTGTCAGTTTTTATTATATATATATATTTCTATTTAAATAAACAGATCTTAATTATAGGGAGAATGATTATTTTTCATTAAATAAAAAAAAAAATTAACAAATTAGAACTGAGACTCATTAAGTCACTCCATGTTAAAAATATGAAATATAATATATTTTTAGAAATTATAATATAGAATATCTTATCTTGTTTTTATTATATTTAAACTTAAATGAATTTTATGTTATATATATATATATATATATATTATCATTCTTTTCATTGCAGATGATTTTATGTAATTATCTGGCTATTAAGGAAAGATGACAATGTATGTTCACCCAGGAGCTTCTGGTCAATTAGGATATTATTTAAAAAATAATGACCAAAATCAATCTTCTCGATCCACATTTTCATCTCAGGTTTGTCTTTTACAATTTTCTAATTCACTTAAAGGTACTACTGAATCTTCTTCACCCATAAAAATCTAAAACCTAGGGGGAGGGGTGAAAAAGGAAGGAAAATAATTAATTAATAATATTAAATTTTACCTAAATAGCAATTTTTTATACATAATTTTACACTTTTTTGCTAAATATTCTTGATTCCAAATTTTCTTAATAAAAACTTTTATATTTAATTCAATGTATTTTTTTCATTTATTAGAAAACTTCCAATAGAAATATAAAACAAAAATCATACAATCACAAAAATAAACAGAAGACTCTTAATTCCCCTCTGCCCCCTAAAGAAAAGCTTTATACAAACTTTGATAAAAAAAACTTAAAATATACTCAAAATTTTTAATTATGACTCCTATATATATATGTAAGAATGTGGAGAAAGGGTTGACAAAATAACGACGATGCTCTGTAATTGACAAAGAATCGTCAATTATGTTTATATTCTCGATCTCTCAATGCAAATGTTTATTGTGTCTTCTCTGTTAATGAATTCGTTTAATTCCTGCTCTGGTAGCCTTTTGTGGGGAGTCGATGTCCGAGGGAAAGGGAGAGTGTTGCTGGCAGTCTTACATATATATTTTGTTTTTTTAACCACTTTTTATTTCTACATTCGTATTATATTCTTATTTTTTTATAGGATTTTTGTACATGTCATTTCGAAGAATTTATTATATTAGCTGAATTTTCTGAAATTATGGGACCTATTCCTCTATTAACAATACCATACAAGGCCCAAAAATGTAAAAATCTTTCATTTGATATTAATGACTTTATAATTAAAATTATGTCATTGGATTATCAATCTAGTCCGAGGTATATTTTCATAAAGTTATCAATATATTAATTTCAATTTTATAATATTATTTTTTATTTTAGTGATGATGTACAAGTTTTACGTCTGGACTTTCTTCCTGGGCTCCATTCTTATTTACATTATACAACTCTACATGATCTTAAAGCAAGAGGTTTTGTTCGTCCCTTATGCTTTGCATATATTTGTACAGATAAAATTAAACTTATGAAAGTATTTCCAATTTTAAGAGAACAATTCCTTAAGGTAATAATAATCTTACCAATACATTTATTATAAAATAAATATAAATTTGGTAGAAAAAATATTTTTAAATAAAATAAAAAAAAAAATAACTTATAACAGATATAATAAATAAATCTAACTGATGAAATGGTACCAATATAAAATATCTATTCAATTTAAATAAATTAATTTAATTCAATAAATTAGAGACAATTTTATATTTATTGATTTAATATTGAGATTATTTTTATCATTATTTTTGAACATTTTATTATAATATAATTCTATCATTTTTCTATCTTATTTATTTTTAACTAGAGAAAATATATATATATTTATATCTATATAAAAGGCACGATGTTGAGTCAAGCTAATCTCCGAAACCACTGAACCGATTTCAATATAATTTTGTAGATTTTAAATTATTAAAGCTTTGGTGGCTGTTTTTATTTATAAGAGAATTTTGTAAATAAAACCACATATTGATATTTGTTATTGTAAATTTATTCAAAAAAATACACAACGTTTCGATTGCTACTTCTGCAAGTAAGACGAGTTACTGGACGCTCGGACAGTGCAGTCGCTTGATAACGATTGCAGAAGTAGTAATCGAAACGTTGTGTATTTTTTTGAATAAATTTACAATAACAAATATCAATATGTGGTTTTATTTACAAAATTCCCTTATAATTTTTTAGATATTTAGTGTTAGATAGAATAGATTTGATCTCAATTATTGGCCGTCAATTTCTTTTAATTGCGAAATTAATGTTTTTTTAGAGAAATAGTTGAATTCAATTTCGAATTCGATAAGTTGTCAGTTGCCGAAAGTAATCATACATTCTTATCTTTGTTTGGCTAATTATTCGATATATGCGCTGCGTTATAATTTGAAATATTTTATTGTAATTTTCTGTGTATTATCTTAAATTATTTATACAAATTAATTATAATATACAAATTTCTTAAAATTCAATAATAAATTTTTTTATTAAATTTTATATTGATCATATTATCGTTTTATTTTCATTGATGATTTTTAAATTTGCTTACTGACAATGAAACGCTAAATATCAACACCCCAGTCATTGACATAGACAATAGTTGTTTGATATCATATTCACCCCCGCTAAGCAAAATATTTAATTCTTATATTAATGTTGAGGACTGCAGTTCGATGAAGATCTAAAAGGATATACCTACGTTAAAGAATTTACTAGCCCCATTGGACTTGAAATTAATCAAATATCCTCAAGATTATTTTATTAATCAAATTTAAATCTTCCTATTTTCTAAAAATTATAATAACTTTGTTTTTTTTTTAGATTACTGATATTATAAAATATAATAATCGATATATTTTTATAGATGAGATACAAAAATCTTTACAAAAAATGAAAGAAATACAAAATAAATATTTTTTAATACAAAAGGTATAAATAAACATGTATATGATTTGTATATGTTTTTATATTATATATATCTGATATGATTATAATTTTTTTTAAAAATAGAAAGAAGAAAATGAACGAACCGAAGATGATAATTTATTTTTAGAACATCATAATATATCTTTGTTAGTGAACCAATATAGTGAGCATACAAAATTACTACATTATATTGAACCATTGATAAATGTATATATTTATTAATATAAGTATATCTATATACGTATATGATATATAAATTTTCCTACCTCTGTAGCTTATTCTAAAATTCAAATGTGTTTTTTATAATTTAGGATGATATTGCAACTCAGGAATTGATAGATAAATGGAGAGATTATTTTAATTTAAAATCTGACAATCCAATTATAAAAGCATATAATATAATCGTTCAAAATCCTTTAGAAGAGGCAATTGATTTAAGAAATATATTTTATTTATCGCCTTGGGGATTTTTACTATCTTATTGGAAGTTATTTAATCTTTTACGTCTTTTTAAAAACGATAAGAAAGAAATTAATTTAGACGGTCTGCCCGAGGAGGTATTTTTCTTAAAAATTATATTAATCCCAATTGTATAAATTAATCATTTGTTTTTCATAATGAAATTTAAGTATTTTTTTTAATTTGATTGTAAATAAATAAATAAAATTATACTATTTTATAATTATGTTTTACATTAAAATTTATGTCTATTTAATTTTTTTTTAAGATATATTTACCAGATCACGCTTTAAAGGACAATGAATATGTAATTCTTTTAGAACACTTTATTAAAAGCTTGGATAAAAATAATTTGATTAAAAGTGATACATTTTCTCCATTTGTAAGAATTTATTCTGATTTTTAGACACTTTTGTGAAGAATCCTAATCGTAAACGTCAGAAATTCATAAAAATAATATATTTAAATATGATAAATATATATATTTGATAAACATTGATTGTTTAACCAATTGTTATTTGAAATATAGACATAATTGTATTAAATTAAATAGAAATTTAAAAAAAAAATTAACAGATTTAATATAAATTTAATTAAATCTTTATATTATAATAGAATAAATAATGTTTATAATTTTCTTAGATAAAACTATAAATTTTAATGTAATAGAATATAAATTTCTGCCGTTTGCAACATAGCACTGGAATTCTTCTAAGGAGTGTACTTTATTTACATTCTAGTTTACAATTTATTATTATTAATATTAATTATTTTTAGGCCGCAAAAGCGATTGAATCTGGTTCTAAAGACCACGAAAAGTCAATTAATAGTAAGATTAAATGAATCCCTCTTTTAAAATCATTTTGATTATTATAATTTCTTGAATTTTAGATTCTAAATTAGTAAAATTCTTTGAAACGTATCATGAAATAATTCCACATCTATTCTATTCTCTTTATATTGGTAGATGTTTGATATTTGTGGGTGATGAAACCTATGAAACAATTATAAGAGATGTTATTCTTTTAATAAAAGAATTTCACCCTTGCAAACAAGTTAAAACAATGCTGTATGGTGTTTTAAATATTAATATTCAACTAAAATATGTTCTCTTGGCAATTTTTTTTAATAGAATTATATATTTTTTTAGTTGGCTAAAAGGAATTATATTGAAACCATTAATTGTAAAATATAAATTGATTGGACTTTGTGTGCCTGCAAGAATGACATTCCATGACATGATGTGTCCTAATGATAAGGTCAACAATTTATTATATAATCTATACATTTATAAGACGTTCTAGATCAAATCTCTGCGCAGTCATTTTTAAATCTCCTGATTTTTTTTCTTTTTATTTAGTAATCATGTAGAGTAATTTATATTTTTTTTTCAAATTTTTATTTTAATCACAGAATTTTTGATTTTTAAATATTTAATCTTCGGAGAAAAGAATTAAAAATAATCATAATGTTGGTGATTTTTCGTGTGGAAAGAATAATTTTTCTAATATATATTAAATTGATATATTATTTATGAAATATTTTTTTTTTCAGAATTTAGTTACAATTTTAGATATGAAAAAAATAGAAATATTTGGACCAGCATATCATGGAAAATATCTCAATAACTTAACTCAATTAATAAAATTAGATATTGATGATGAACATTTAATTATGTTTATACATTCGACAATATTCCTGCTCAAAGAAAAATCGTTCATGTATAAATCACTTAGTGAGAACTTAGTAAATTTAGAAGAAATGACAGATAATCATTCACTAATAAAAAAATTAAATTTATCTGATTGTGATTTGAAAATTATTAAATCAATTAAAGATATGAATTGCTTATGAAAATTAAAAGCATAATTATATATTATTAATTTATTAACTTAAAAGTATTAAAAATGTCTTCCAATTTTATATTATTTTTGATAAAATAATATTAAATAAATTTGTAAATATGACAGATAGGAATGTCTTCTTTTCTAATTTATTAATCTCAATGTATTGTATTAATATAAAATTTATAAATTCCAAAATAAATTGATATTTGTTAATCATTGTGAACTCATTAAATATTAATCTCTTTTTTTTGAATTTATGTTTATATATATTTATATATAATATAGTGCCTGACGAATCAATTATAAACGAACGGATCAGCTTCAAATTTGAAAACCCTTACATTCTAATTCAGTTGCTTTAGTTTTATTTGACACTAGATATACACCTGACATAAATGTAAGCCCCAAGTTGAGCTAAGGAAATATAAAATATTTGGATGCGCTTGGATACCAAATCGTAACAACTTCAGATGTTATTAATATGCCACTATTTCACATGTGAAATGCCTCTTCTTGTGCATGCGTTAAGTTGTAAACTTAAAACACTAATTAAATATATAGTTGAAAATTTGAGATATAAAATCAAGTGTGATTATTTCAAATAATTAAAAATAATAATTAATTTGTATACAGGCATTCAAATATTTTATGTTTACCTAGAACAATTCCTTCTTTGTGTTTCGATACTTTTTTACCGACCGACGATAGTAAGGGAGGTATTGTTTTCACACCAAATTTCACATGTGGAGATTTTTACATATCTCCACGAATCATGCATTTTCTTAACAGAAAAAAGTATTTTTAGCATGATGTCTGTCCGTCCGTCCGTCTGTCCGTATAGATGTGTACAGCCTAAACGGCTGAACGGATTTCGATGAAATTTGGTATATTTACTTAATGCATCAGTGGGATGAATTGATCAACTTTTGGTGCAAATCCGGAAACCGGAAGTGGTAGTATTAGCGATCGACGATAGGAAGGGAAGGGTTATTTTCACACCAAATTTAACATGAGGAGATTTTTTACATATCACCACGAATCATGCACTTTGTATTCGTTTTATCCTCGAGAAAAATCAAATTTATTAGTTTTTTCTTGATTTAAAATTATATGACGTCATCCAGCCATTCATGACGTCACAGCCTGGTCTTGCATATATATTATAAATAAAATAAAATTAAAAATGTTTATATTTATTATTTATGTATCCATATCTATTTTTTATTACATTAATAGATATATTAAAATTATTTGAAATTGTTTCTGTAGCTGGAAATTAATTTACTTCAAACCGTCGGTCGGTTCGGACCTGGCCACAGGTCAACTTATTTTCTTCAATTATATATATATATATATATACTAGCTGCTCAGAGCGCCTTCGGCGCTCTTTACACCTAGACGGGGGCTCCGCCCCCTGTACCCCCGAGTGGTACATAGTATTTGGTTGAAAGTAGTAAAAGGTTTTCATCCATTTTGTTTCAATCAGTATATTACATAAAACATTCATTTCTTTTTGTGTTCTTATTTAAAATATATTTTAATTTAATCAGTAAATTAATTATATATATTATTATTGAAAATGGTATATCTATCTATCTATGTGGCTCAAAGGTACTCGAAAGTTCTTGGCCGCAACAACCACATTTCTCCAAGTGTCCCTATCCTGAGCCCTTGTCCCATTTCTCTTACGTCCCTTCCTACTCGTCCTTGGTTTTCCAATCGGTCTCCCCACCAATTTCTTTTTCCTCTCCCATTCAAGCCATCTGCCCTGCCTATCGCAACTTTTTCCCTTTTATATCCCTAACTATTTCTGAAGATGCAGAGGCCATGCAATTCCTTGTTATGCAGTCTCCGCCATTCCCCGGTGACCTCATCTTTCTTTGGTCAATAAATGCTGGGAAGAATCCTATTCTCAAATACTCTGAATCTACTCTCATCTCCCAGAGTCATATCTCCTAATATTTCCTCCATCTATGTTTCGTAAGTATTGTATGTTATAATAGAGAATAATATTTATTTATTATTTCATTTTGATATTTTGTTTTCATTGCTTGATTTTTATTGAAAATTTTTAATTATAATGAAATTTGTAAAAATTTAAAGTTAGAGAGACTTGAGACAATTTATAAAAATTAACTTTATAAAACTATAGATAAATTACCAATATAGAAAGAATAAATAAAAATTAAGTTAATATAAATATGATCTAAATATTTTATTAAATTAATTAAAATGGGAACTTTTAGAATAAATGATTTAATTGAATTGATATTTAAATATTAGAATTTAAAATAAAAAGTGAAATATTATAATAATTCTTTAATTGGGAATCGCTATGATAATTCATTGTTTAAAATGATTCCGCTAGAGCCAGTGGGCCACGCCAGGCTCTTGAATGAACAACACGGAGAATTATATAAACTTTAAAAAATTAATTTCTGCGGTTATTGTTTAGATATAGATAAAATTTATAGCCTATGTTACTCTAGAGGTATATAAGAATATTGTGATGTAATTTCATAGAAATCGGTTCAGCCAAATCTGAGTCTATAAAATAGTAATTTTCAGGACAGACAGACAGACCGACAGACAGACATGAAAAATTCTAGTCACTTTTGGATTCTAGAGGTCATGAAACGCGAAGATATGCAAAAATTTTTAAATTCTGAGCAATGTGCAGACAAAAACCTTTTTTTATATATATAGAAGATAGAAGATATGTATATATAAGGTCGAGAGTCCAATAGTTAATAAACCCGTGCACACCTTCAGCACCTAAGATGAAGGTATTATTTTAAAATATATAAAAAATGATTTGATCTAAAAAGATTCATATATAAGGAAAAAGGGTAAGTAATACAAAAGAAAAAGAAAAAAAAATCTGTAAATATTTTAATTTAATTAATATTTATTATTATATACAAATAATAATAATAATAATAATAATAGTTTAAAAAGTAAACTAATATCTCAAAATATTATTAATAAATAAAAACCTTACTTTTTTAATTTTATTTTATAACATTTTTAAAAATGAAAATTACATTTTTTTTCCTCATTCACAATTTATATGCATGTATATTTATATAAAGTTTGTTTTCATAGTGTGAAAGTGTTTGTATATAGAGATTCCAAATTTTTATGCTATCCAAAAGATTGTGAAATGCAACTAATATCATTTTACATCCAATAGTACATCACAGAATTGGTGTTTTAATTTAATTTTTCACAACATACAATATAATTCACTAAATCAAATTAATCATTAAACCTGGTTTGTACTTTTCATAAAAATTATTTTATATCTAGCAGAAAAATGAGAAATATTATATATACGTTATATAACATATATACAAATATATATTGTATATAAGTATGACCACAGAATTAAGAGATTTTGATTTCTGAAAGTGAAATTTTTCTTTCATTTTCAGACATCCCTTTAAGAATTTTTAATTACTCTAAACATTCTCTAAAATATAATCACTAAGTATATTGCTTTAAAAAGTTATCATCATTCTTGATATTTTTAGTCTAAGGCATTTATTTTCTATTCAATGGCTACGAATTATTAAATATAATAATTGAATTATATAAATATTCACAAAGTTTAGTTTGTTCATTTTAAACAAGCATAATATATCTCTACACCAGGTATATTTGATCTAATTAGTAAATTTCCTAAAAAAGATTATGTAAACAAATTCAATTATAAATTAAAATAAGTACAAATTTTATTATATATTTTATATAATAATTTTTTCACTCTATTTTTAATTTTGTTATTAATTTCTTTGTACATAATTTTTCTTTTATAGCATCAACTTTTTAAAATATTTTTTTTTTCTAATTTGTGGAAAAATATATTAGAAAGTTAAATAAAATAAAAAGTAGATAAATATTAATTTTTCTATTATAGTTAATTATGGTAAACCAATTATAGACGTTTCATAATATAAAATCGAATATGATTAAAAAAAATTCAAATTTGAAGAGAAAATAAATTAAATAACTCAAATTATTAAAAAAATGTCTATATATATATATATATATAAAATGATCATACGTATAAGTTTATCATTATAATTCCTAATATTATAAATATTATAATAATAAATTGTATTATTCTTATTACTAAATTTTATTAAATATATTTAAGATGTATGAAATAAGATTAAAATGATAATTTAGTAAAAATTTCTTAATAAAGAAGTTTTAAAATTGGTCATTAATAAATTAAATGTTGGACTAAATAAATGATTAAGTATGAAATTAAATTGTATAAAATGTACTGAATTGGACTAGTTAAGTTAAGTATATTTCTCATCAAGATTCGAATAACAATATTGCAATTCAGTAAAGCATGGTATTATTCATTCAATATCATAAAAATTAATGTCTAGAAATATTAATATATAGAATTATTATTTAACCAGTTGTATTATATTGATGTGAGGTATTTATATCTTTAGCAGACGGGAATAGATTAGGCTTTTTCTAAAATTAAAATTCTCAGCTATATTTTTAGGTTTGAAAATTAACATTACATAATAAAGAAAAATGATCTTTCCAAATATAGTTAGAATACAATCGACAAAGTTAATTATCATTATTTTTTATATATTGAGATAAAATTGAAATACTATTCTAAATATTAATAAATCATTATCGATTATAAAATACTCAAAATAATTACTGCTTATTTTATTGAGGGCATGGAGAAAGACAGAAACTAATAAAATCTTTACGACTACATATAAAAGTTCTTTGTATGAACTTTAGAAATGATTCTACTGAAAATAAAATAAAATAAAATTTTATACTAATATAAATATTTTTCAAAACCATTAATAAATATGCTTGGAATTGTGAATTTTAAAAAGTTGATGCATTATTTTTTTAAGCAAAGAAAAAAAAAACAAAACAATTATAATAAATGATTAATAATAATAATAAAAATTATTAAGTATTTAAAATAAGTTATTATATAATAACAGTCCTAGGGATACTTTTAATATTCGAAATGAAATTTAATTTTTTTTTCCACCAAAATGAACTATTATTAATTATTTAATGTATATTATCTATTAGGAATATATATATATATATATATTTAAATTGATTAATTTATTCGAATTAAGTTTAGTCGCGACAAAATAAAAAAAAAATAAAAAATCATTTCAAAATTGTTTAAAAAAAAAATAAGAGAAAAATTGAGATTATCAATATTATTAATATTAGTATTTTGAATATTTATATATGAATAATTGTTTTATATTAGTTTAAAAAAGATATTCTTAGTTATTCAAGGATTATTGGTAAGATTATTTTTATTTACATTAGGTCAACCAATGAGGAAATATACATATAATTTAGTGATTTCAAAAATATTATATAAAGCTGAGAATATTTTTAAAGAATTGAAATTTTATTATTTATTTTATTATTTAATTCAAATTTATAATTTAGTGATTTCAAAAATATTATATAAAGCTGGGAATATTTTTAAAGAATTGAAATTTTATTATTTAATTCAAATTCATAAATTTCTATTTGATTTTCTTAGAAAAGCGACAAAATAATATTTATATATTTTGAATTGAAATTATGTATGATTTTTCATAGTACCCGTATTTATTTTTTTAAGATAAAAAAATTGAATCACATTTATATACTATAAGGCCTTTTGGTGTACTAAATCAGTCACTATAATTAGAAAAAGAAATTTGAAAAAAATACCCAAGGCACTATTAAATGAATCAAATTGACATTTAAATATTTTGGACTTGAATATATCTATATATATAAATGTTATTTCAAAATTGTTTAACACTCTTATTAATAACAATCAAAAGTTGAGGTAGAATTAAAAATTGAATTTTTAATGTAAGAAAAAGATAAACCTATTTTTTCCCTCACAAGTAAAATATTACAGATAACAATTAATTATTAATTTAATTCAATTTTTTTATTTTGTTTATTTTTCTTTATTTACAAATATATTTGAACACAAAAACATTAATTTTTTTCCCCATTCAATTTATTAATACTTATATAAATATTTATTGATTATAAAATATTTATATTATGTGTATTTTGATTTTTTTTAAATATCAAATATAAAACTACACGTTTTTAATCGAAGATTATTAATATAAAAATTTATTTATTGTTAAATATATTTTCGATTAGACAATATTCTACACATACTCTCACTAACAAAATTATTTTTTTTATTTTATTTCTTATAATAATGTTAGGAGATAGATATTTATATCTATAATATACTTAAAATGTACAATATTGTAGATTTTATTTTTGTACTTTGTTTTTAACCCATCCTTCCCAACATAAAATATTGTGATTTTTTCTGATTTTACAATAATTTATAAGTAAATATTTATAATTTTTTAAGACAAAAAATATATAAATAAAAAGTAGTTTAAAAATTTCTCCAAATATTAGAATTAATTTCTTCCTATGTGGTATAATTTTTAACTAAAAATAGGCTTAAAACTTGCAATTTGGACATATATAAGGAACTTAAATATATTTAAGGCACAGGAAGGGGCGTTATCGTTCAACCATGTTTTATATTATTCTATTTTATTTTTTTAATTTTTTTAAAGAAATTTGTAACAATTCGATGGTATGTTTCTATTTCTAGTGGCGGCTGACCAAATAATCCAGAAAATGATATAATATTTTAACGAGTTTTTTTTAATTCAAAATAATTTCAGAAATAATAATAGTTCATTTCTTAGGATAAAAATTTGAAAAAAAAACAAAACAAAAATTAAAATTAATAAAATGTAATATTTATGTGCATGTATTTATCACCTTACAATGGAATCCCATTAATCAATATATATTCATGGTGAAATTTACTATATCTTAAAATTAAATTTTGAAATTATTTTTAAAGGGGTTCCATTTTTTTATCACAATTTTCTGACAATTTAATTATATGAATTTGAAGTTTTAAGACCTTTGTGCTTAAATTAATTTATTTATGAA
The DNA here is from genome assembly GCA_963082975.1 of Labia minor. Taxonomy (NCBI): domain Eukaryota; kingdom Metazoa; phylum Arthropoda; class Insecta; order Dermaptera; family Spongiphoridae; genus Labia; species Labia minor. The sequence continues at coordinate 3,384,415 of OY720348.1, forward strand.
ATTTTTTTTTAGGCTTTGGTTTTCATTTCACATATTCAAAAAATGATATTATACTTTAAATATGTATATTTATATTTGAATATTTTAATCATAATAATAATATTATCACAGTATGATTCCTATCCTATATGGTAATAATTAAAGGCATGAAAGAGGAATGTAGAAGAATTTATAATATTATCATTAATTTTTTGAAATGAAATAGAAACAATTTCATAACTCAAATATTGACTAAAAATATGGTATGTAAATATATATATAACAAAAATGACTGTTAACACCCTCTACCCTCACGTGAACTCACAATTTCTTCATCTCTTCACATGAAGAAATTATGTCGTTTACACTCTCTCCCTTCTAATCCTTAAACATTATTTGCTATTTCTTGTTAATGCGATGAGTAAATGATTGAACAAGCCTACCCACTCCAAATATTAAAGAAAAAAAAAAATTTAAGATCTTATCTATGTGTTACATTTTTCTCAAGAAACTAGGAGAATTTTGAAATAAAATTGGAGAATAAGAGATTAGATATAATTACGTTAACTGTCATATAAATAAAGATAACTTATATGTTAAATAAATAATTTCTAGTTATTTTAATGACATAGAAATGAGAATGATTTGTGTTAAAATGAAACTGAGGACAAGAAGTTTATACCATATATATATATATATATATACTATTTCCTAATAAAATATAAATATTATTTAATTATAACATATAAATAAAATCAATTAGCTCCAAAACTCAACCTAATTGTATCTAAACTAAATACATTCTTAAATTAAATAAATAAAAAAAACAATTAGATTTTAATACAAAAGTGAATTGAATACATATATATCCCTCATTACATGCCATTTTAATTAAATGAGCAAATAAAATAATTATATATATTACATTAACATGAATCTTATTTCATATTAACAGTAAGATATATTTATAAATATATTAATCAAATTATTAAAATTGTGTCAATTTAAAAATCAGGTAAATCCTATTTTCAGATTTAAATTTTTCATGAAAACCAGAGCCTTTATGAATTTCATACTTTTTTTAATTAAGGAATTTGAATTTGATTAAAAATAAAAAATTAGTTGAATCAAGTATACAATTACAATCATATGAATAAAATAAATCAATTGAGGAACCTAAATGGATTTTCTCTCAATCGATTTTCATATTATTAAATGCCTATCTACCAAATATAATTTTTTTATATAATTAGTATAAATAATAATTGAATTAAGAAATATTGTTTAATATTTTGTATTAAATTTGAATCGACTATTAAAAACTTTTTTATCGCTATAAATTTATATATTATAATTTTAAATGTTGGTAAGTAAAATATTGTCTAGTGTACAATTAATATTATTATAGCATGTACTATTAATCTTAATAATTTACTATTTGTATTTGCATTGTATTTTTTATATAAAAAAGTATTATTTGAAAGCAAACCAATTAACTAAATTAAAGTCGAGAATTTTATAGCGAATAAATAGTTTACATAGTGCATACATTTGTCATTCATGTATTTAAAATAAACTCTCTAACTTATTTACATTGTAAAAAAAAAGGAAAAAAAATATGATATACAAAAGATTACCTTAAAATATAGAATGGAACAATATAAATAATTTTTTCAATCTTATCTATCTTGAGGTAATAATTAATGAATAATGACAAATTTATTATTATCGAATTGTCCTACTTAAGGCTTTTAAATTCATATTTCTTAACATGCAGAGATCACGAGCAGTTTCTTTTCGTCCTTGGATTGTTTGAATATCATAAAGTTTTAAAAGAAGATCATTTTTGAACATGTGAGGTAATGACTTTAACATTGATGGAACCTGTTCAAAGAATTAAAAAAAACATTTAATAAAATGAAATCAATTAAATTATATATATATAAGAACAAATAAGAACAATATATCGGGCTAAAATTGTGAGAATGATGCAATTTCCGATATAGAAAATAATATATTTATATAATTAGTGCCATTAAAATTTTGAAGACTTACTAAATTAGTAGGCATGGATTGAAGAACCAGTCGTGTGCGTTCGCGACCACATAAAACAGCATGTTCCAAAAATCTACAAATAAAACAAGTCTGTTGGGACACCTCACCATCTCTGGCAGCCACATTCGAAAACATTGTAAAAATTTCTGTCAGAGCACTAAGCAATGGCTCTTTCATTGTCAACTTTTGTTTAATATTGTTCGTGCGACAGGATGATATCAGATCATTGGTTATTGTGCCATTTGGAGCCGAATAAGGTATCCCATTGGTATTTTCACTATTAGTTAATTTCATTAGCTTATTTGTAGGACATATATCTAAATCCTAAAAATTGTAAACACAACCTCATAATAAATCGTCTGAGTAGTAATAATAATAAAAATAATAATAATAAAATTTACATCGCCTTCCATATCTCTTCTACTCCTTTTTCTATTTAATGTTTGATTAACATTTGAAGGATTGTTCTGATATTCTAATGTCGCAAATATACAATATGCACATAATTTAGCTAATGCAGAAACCTGAGGTTCAACCAAATCTTCATTGCTAGAATTATTTAAAATTTAATTACTTAAATGAATAAAATACAAAAACAAAGAAATAAATAAATACTTACGTTAATCTGTTTTGTAAAAAGTGAGGCATTAAATCTGTTAATAAAGAAAGAGTACATTTTTCTATATCTAAATGAAAAACTCCAAATGCCAAGTCTACAGCTAGATCTAATTCTTCAACATATCGATATTTTAAAATTTCCTAAAATAGAAATAAATTATTTGTAAAATAAGGCATTTATATATATTAAAAGAAATAATTATTTAGTGGTTTCAAAAATAATATAACTTACATGTAATACTCTACTAACAAACCAACGACTCCCTCCTGTATTTAGAAAACTTTCAAACGAATGAGCTGACTCCATATTAATCCAACCTCGATGTTGGACAGAAGCCCAAACTTTACTCAATTGTTCGCTTACAGGTTGACTTGAGAGAAGATTATGAGTTAAAGTCATAACAGCCATGGAAGCATTAGATTGGGTTGGTGGATGAATTGCATATTGCATCTTGCGAATTATTTGACACATTAAACTAGATCTAGAAAAAACAAAATAAATCATTTAAATAATTAATAAATAAATTAAATTTAACATGATTTAAAATTAATTATTTTTTTTAAGAATTGTTAATTTTAAAATTATTATTTTTACTTCTAATCCCTTTTTTGATTTTAACCCTTTGCACTCGTATTTTTTTCTGAGAAGAGTACCTACCAACTCGGAATTTTTTTTCATAATCGATTAGGATAAAATTATTTTTATGAGAACATATTACTTTTCAACTTTAAGGTTTGATGGTTCAAATCTCAAAATACAAAATTTTCATCCCTGTTTACAACCCCTGTACGGGGACATACGAGTGCAAAGGGTTAAAAATTATTATATGATATTACTATAAGGTACATTATATCAAGGAAACTATGTTTCTAGTACCATTTTATTTTTTAATAAAAAACGATGTTGATCCCTTTTCTCTTATAATTATTTAATTGTTTAATTACCTTTCTTTAAAAAATTCGACTTGTGAATTCTCTTCATTTGCTGGGCTAGTTAAAAATTGTTGAACCATATTCATGGGTTTTAACAAGGCATCTTGATGTAAAATCTATAAATGAATGACAAATTTTAAACTTTAATTTAATAATAATTATAAAATAATAAATATTAATAAAAAAAAAATTAAAATTAAATCTTATTTATAGAAATATCTGTTTTACTCTATAAAATTGATCTAAATTTAAACAATATCGTAATTTTTTTTGCAAAACAAAAAAAACGTCATTTTACCTGCATATAGCTACATAGCCAGGCAGCTGCACAAACAGGAAAACAGCACATTCGTGAACGCATTGCATCTAAAATTCGTTTCACATCATTTGCAGTTAAAGATCCATTTTCCCAAGCAATTAAGACATCTTTCATAATTGCAGGAATATTCAAACATATTTCATACCACTTGACCTGGCTAAATAAATTAAATACAAAACATCATTAATTATTTAATATCACCTAACAATCCATGATTGTTTTTTATTTTAAATAAATCTATCTTAAATTAAACTTAAAACAATAACTAAACAAAAATAACATTTAAATAGAATAAAAAAAATTAATATTGATAGATTTATAATAATGCTCAAAATAAGTTTTATTATTATTATTATTAAAATCTAATATTTTTTTGTTATAATATATTAAGAAAAAAAAAACAAAACAAATAAAATATATATATTAAAACAATTATCATAAATTTAAACTAAGTTAAGTAAAAAATAAAAAAAATTTTTTACTTGTTTTTAAAATCAAATTCTTGTGAATTAAATTGGACAAGTAATGCTTCAACTTTAGCTGGATCGGAATGTTGTAAAATTTGTTCAGGTGATTTAGGACGTCCACGTTCAACCATACATTCTCTAACCCATTGTTCAAAAAAAGTATCGCCACCTTTCGCTGAGAGTACCACCTTAAAGAAAATTATTTATTAATAATTAATAATATATTATTTGAATCCTTAATGTGAATTTCAATCTGGAAGGAAAATTTACCTCAGATCCATATGTGTGCACGATAGAACAAAGCATTAAAAATGAAACATCAAATAAAACAGCTCGATTATGAGCTAATTTAGGTGTTTCTCCACTAATTTGTTTGCTATATTCATTAAATTTTAATAATTTCGAAACAAATGCTGGTAATTGCCCTTGAACTGTTGCAACGGATAATATAATTTCAAAACTTTTGCCTGTTAATACTTGACATAACACAGACACAATGCCTTCCTAAAAGAAAAATAAATAATTTTAATTGATAGAAGATAGATATTGTAAAATGGAGAGAATTTAATATTTCTTACTTGTATTTTATTATAATCAGCATCAAGGGTTTTAAGAACTCTTGCAAGTGTTGTTTCTGCTCTTAAAAGTAAAATAACTGTATTATTTGAAGGAGGATTATTTTGGTCAGTTCGTTCGAATGGTGCCATGCCTTCTCTTAATAATAGGAAGAAATAAATTTTTTTTTATAAATTTTATGATGATCTATTAGAATTTAGTTTATGAATTAAAAGAGAAATTTTACCTTTGAACTGCAAAATGAGAGACTTGTGTTTCAGTAACTAATTTATGTTTAAGAAATTCATTTAAAAGTCTTTCTATGCAATTACATGAGCATTGGGTATCAGTAATATCAAGTAATGGCATATGTTGAAGTAGAATTTCAAAAGCATCGATTACATCTTGAGAGTATTCTGAATTATAAGATAAATGATGGATATCATCTATAAAATAATAATTTATTTAGTAATAGTACATTTTAAAACGTAAAGTATTCTATATTAGAATATTTACTTTTTGTATAATGTAGTTGTTTGATAATATGTGGAACTTTAAAAAAAGTAAATGCTCCCCATTGAGACACTTCACTTGTTCCTAATACATCATTGAGACTAATCAAACAAGCTCGCATTATTTCTGCATATAATCTTGGTGTCGAATAACCCTAAAAGATATTATTAATAATAATAAATATATTATACATAATAAATAAATAATGTATTTATTAAAATTTCTTACTTTTAAACGTTGCACCATTAATAATTGATTAACAAAAACAGATGTATCAGAGGTAGGATTTAATAAAACATTAACAGTTAATAATGGTTGAAGACAATAGGTAACAGGTTCAGTATCCAAATTTTCAGTCGAATGTTCATTAAAATCTTTAGAAAGCATTCTGAAAAATTTAATTTCAATAAATAAATGAAGAAAAAATCAAATAATATAGAATTAAATAAATAAATTAAAGTGATTCCTTTTATAATAGTATTTTTATTTATATGAATATAAATGTCAAAAAGGAAAGAACAAAATTTAAAATGAGAAATGAAATTAATTGAATTTACCTCAGTGATTCTTGTACAATAGTATTTTGGGAATTGTTACTTGAATTAAGAAGTGTTTGAAGTTCTTGACATTTTTTAATCATTTTATTATATGAATCTTAAAAAAAAAAAAAAAAAAAAGAAATTTATTATAAACTTTTGAAATATTACATGAAATTTTAAAATTAATTTAATTACCTGCATTTTCATATTTTGCTAAATAAAGCATAGCTGATAAAAAATCCGATTTGAGAATATCTTTAATAAGATTAGCAGGTTTTTCTAAAAAGAAATCTGTCTGATCGATTGGCCCATTGACCACCATTTTTGATTCAGGAATAGACAAATTTGTTAAGGTTTGATGCATGCATGTCAAAAGCCATTGGACGATTGCTAGTATTGAGGTAGCTAAAGCACCTTCTTCTGGTTTCCCTCGACATGTGATCCCCCCTTGAATTGTTTCCAAAAATTCTAATAAAATCATAATGCAGTATGGCTTATGGAACCCATCATATTTACTTATCCTTTGCAAAACAGCTGCATAGGATACGAGCTAAAAAAAAACACACAATATAGTTTAATTATAAATCATACAAAACAATATTAATTTTCTATGAATATATTTTATTTGTTAATTTTTGATAATTATGCAAATACCACTGAATGCTTATCTAATACTTATAATGTATTTTTAATATACAATCTTTTGCCTTTGTTTTATTAAATTATTAGCTTTAAGATTTTTTAAATATAAAACTTAAGATTTATTTCATTGTTGTTTTTGTTTTTATAATGTTCATTCACATATTCTGATTTTCATGGTAATCTTATTTTCAATCTTGATTTGGTAGTGTATATTTAATTGTATATTTATTATATAATTATTTGCATGTTTTAATGCAGATTATTGTTTATAGGATAGTATGATTATTGATATTTTCTACACATTGAACTGTGTTTTTTTAGATGATCTATTTGATTCGAAATTAAATAAAATATATTCGAAGTAAGGAAATGAAAAGAATACCTGAGAACTAAGAGAATGTCTTAAGTAAGAGAGAACAAGAAGATTAGGGCCAGGTCCAACAAGAGCCTGCTGAAGAATACAATCTGCCAGATTGTAAACATCTCCGCTTACACCACGAGGTAATATCTAAAGAAACAAAAAGGAAAATAATTTTAAAGTATATACTAGTTTATAAATGAATGCGATAACAATGAATACAAAATAAATAAACAATAATGTACCGTTTTTATATTTATTCCCCATTGTAAATCAGTCCAACGTTCTCGCCAGGCCCGAAGTAAAAGTGCTTTCAAACTACTTGTTTTACTTGTCATATTTTATTAAGTTTTTCATATAAACTATCAACATAACCAAATTTCAAACAATTTAGAAATTAAATTATATGTAGAAAATTATATTATTAATTTTAATACTACCATATTAAGAAAAGGATAATAAGTATTCTAATAGTTAAAATTTTTATCATAGATAAAAAGTGAAAAATAATAATATTAGACAAAGAATTGAAATATAAATTTAAATTAAAAAATTAAATGTATTATTATTGGCCAACTGGCCAAATAGTTTGTTTGGAAGTTGGTTACAATTAAAATTCAAAGAAATTAGGTGAAGATAGAAATAGTTTAAAAGGCGGTAAATTCAAATTTTAAAAACGATAATATAGAAATAGAATAAAAAGTAACTAAATTAATAAAGAATCGTAGTTATTATTTTAATACAATTTTTAATATCTAGGAAAGTTATGAGAATGTGTAAAACTGGCTTAATAGTTTGTTTGGAAGTTAGATACAATATAAAATCAAATATTTAGGTGAAGATAGAAATATATGTTGATGTCACTTGGTCACACTTGGTTAATTTAATTCAGTGGTGCGCAAACTTTTTGATACGCACCCCTTTTTTTATCTAGATAAAAACTTGGGTCCCTTCACATATTATGTCTGATTTTGATGAAGATTTTTTTGGAGGGTATAACATGACGATGATTTTATTTATAAATATAATATTTTTACTTTATTAACATCACAAGATGTGAGAGGTGCAAATTTCAGAGTCATAATTTCACTATGTTTCAGTTTATTTGTGACTAAGTTTTTTGGCTCAATATTTAAACCACGTAGTATATCGCATAATTGTCTCATAAAATCTAAACCCATATTATTCTCCAACACTTTGGAAATATTTGTTTGAACGATATCGGCGCGGGGTCCTACAGTTTTCTCAATTTTTTTTTCACACCATCTAAGATGTAAAGTGAATCGTGTAAGCTCAATTTAGGATCTTCAAGTTCTTTTAACTTAGTGGCGATGAACCCGAAGTTAGAAGAAACACAAATCAAATCAATGGGTAGCTGAGAATTTAGTATCAACTTGCGAGCTTTTGGTACAGAAAGAGCATCATCTTCTAGATTAATCATTTGAATTACCTTCTGATAAAAAAATAAAATTAACCAAAAAGAATTAAAAAAAAAAATAATGTTCAATTTTAGATAATCAAGATTTAAGTTATTTTTTGCCCATAGTATCAGAACTTTTATAAATTAAAGAAATAATAAAAGGTTGCCTTATTCTTGTAAATTAAAATTTTATTATATAAAGAGATTATACTGTAGTTTTGAGGACTATGTCTTTTAGACTGTTAAGGATGCTCTGTGAGACTGATGAAGAGAACAAATTCCCCTAAACTATAGTCCCTTAATATAAATTAAAAATATATTGTTTTGTAAATCGTAACAAGAGTAATAAAAAATAGAATGTCAATAGAGTTTTTTATTGACACAAGACCAAATCATAGATAAGACCAAATGTATAAGCAGGTTTAAACTAAATAATATATAATCTGAATATTGCAGATTTCAATCTATTGTGTTAATGGCTGGGCTGATTCTTAAACTTTACTGCTGTCTGGTGTTGAATCATATCAACTTTATAAATTTTTGCGAAAATCCACTTCTCTACTCCCTCTCTATTACTTCGACTCTTATTTTTTTTAATATAATATTTTTAATTTCTAAATCAAAATTATATCTTATCTTCTTAAACGAGTAAAAATTGTATATATATATATATATATATATATATATATATATATATATTTGGCCATGGGTTCTCAAAAACCGCTCTAACGATTTTTTTGAAATTCACACTAGAGATAGTATTTATAAAGAAAAATTGAGTTTTATTGATCACATCTCTGGAAAAATACATCTTCATTAGTTTTTTTTTTATAAATTTAAATGTATATATGTGACGTCACAACCACCACATGTGAGATATATATCTATTCTTAAAATAAAATTGAAAATATTTATATTATATTCATATTTGATTTTTTTTTTATTTCATTAATAGATATACATTTAAATTATTTGAAATTGTTTCACACAACGTTTAAAAGAAGATTTATCTTTATATTCGATTCGATTTATAGTAGGAGAATTAAATGACGTTATCAATTTATTATACAACGAATCCGTAAATATATATTATAAAACATTATATACTAAATATTCAATTAGTATATATTAGATAAAACATTTATTTGTTTTTGGGTTCTTATTTTTAATATATTTTGATTTAATCAGTAAATTAAATATATATTTATATTGTAAATGTTATATCTATCTATCTCTGTGTGTCTCTTCATATATTGTAATTCCACCCATAATAATATTTTAGTACCGGGACCCCGAGGCTCGGCTCGGTACATAAGTTAAAAAAAAATAATTAATTATTATTGATTATTGCATCATTGCATCAATCTGATTAAAATGAATGGATCTGGGGTCCTCAATAATCAAACAAATAATTTTAGCTAGCATTATAAGATTAATCCAAGTAATATCGCCTATTTCTATTCGACACTATTTTCAGTTATGAAATGAACAGTCAGTAGAGAGTAAAAAAAAAGTAATTCTAATATTATATACTAAATATTCAATCAGTATATTAGATAAAACATTTATTTGTATTTGTGTTCTTACTTTAAATATATTTTAATTTAATCAGTAAATTAATTATATATTATTATTGTAAATGTTATATCTATCTATTCATATATTGTGATTCCAGCCATCTTACTTACTTAAAAATGAAAATCCAATTATGAGATCAAAATTAAAATTATTTATTCATATAATCTTGAAAATGTGTTCAGTGTTTATTTAAAAAGGCCAATATATTAAAAAAATTAAATTATAAACATAATAAAAAATATACATATTCTTTGAATGAGATGAATGTAGATATCAAATTTTAAATAAGTTGACATAAATAATTAATAATAATTAATAAATAATTCCAATTTATATGATCTTAATATATTTTGAGAATTAGATAAATAATATAGAGAGCAAAAAATATTTAAAAATAGATATTTATTTAAATGAAATAAAATTATTTAATTTACAGAATGAAAATGTCTACAATAATATCTAAACATTTTTTCTTTATAATTTTACATTATAATAATACTAATTACAGTAGTTATAATATATGGGGAATTTTCAACTTTGACCGCCGATTTGACCATGTTCCAAGCTCAGGGCCAGACACTCAAGTGCTGCGGAATTCATTTGCAATCCCCATGTTTTTCCCACGGCCAATTATATGTTGAATGTTGTGAGTATGTGAATACACAAATTGGGAAAAAATCACTCGAAATGCAATTAAACAAAAAAATTAAAAAGTTAGGCTAAGCAGACGTCTTATAAATATTATAAGAGGTTCGGCAATTGCAATTACAGATAACGAGGATAAATTAATGGAGGATTGAAATTAATAGTGATAAGAAAAAATATTTAATGACAAAGAGAAACAATATTAACATACAAAATCTTAATATACAAAATGTAAAATTTGAATATGTAGAAAAATTAAATGTAATCACGATGGATAATAATATTTGAGAAGAATTTAAATCGAGGTATCAATCGGGAAACGGCTGTTATCATGCAGTAAAGAGGCTTATGTCATCAAAATTATTATCAAAGGGAATCAAGACCATGGACGCATAGGAAGGGACGTAAGAGATATAGAACAAGGGCTCAGGATAGGGACATTTGGAGAAATGTGGCCAAGAACTTTCGAGTATCTTTGAGCCATATAAATAGATAGATATAACATATACAATAATAATATATATAATTAATTTACTGATTAAATTAAAATATATTTTAAATAAGAACACAAAAAGAAATGAATGTTTTATGTAATATACTGATTGAAACAAAATGGATGAAAACCTTTTACTACTTTCAACCAAATACTATGTACCACTCGGGGGTACATGGGGCGGAGCTGGATAGTTTATGAATTTGCAAAAAAAATTGCAAATGACTGAAAAAATTTTTTTTGTTGCAAAAAAATATAAAAAGGCAAAAAAAAATGTAAAAAAAGGCGGAAAAGGCGTTTTTTTAAATCTACCAGTGTGTTTGATTTTTATAGATCGGTGGAGATTTATAAAAAAAGTTTGAAAAGGCACAAATTTAAAAAAGGCAAATGCATTTTTTGCGCTCCCTAATGATATATAAATGAAATGAAATTTGAAAATGAAATATGAAAATGAAATATGAAAATCAAACTTAATGTTTTTTAAAAAAAAAAAATAGATTTTTTTATTTTATTGAAATTATATATACAATGAATACATTATTTTATTATAATAGTTACTTATATAAAAGAAAAAGAAACAATAGTTGATTGATTCTATTATTTTAATAAGAAAATAAAATATTAAACATTAATTAGATTAGACATTTTTAGATCGAAAAAGTAAAAGTTTTTTTATTTTCACTGTCATTTGATATTTATTAGTTCTAGGTGGCACATGAATGCATTCTTATATATATATATATATTTAAAGAAATAATATATAATTTAAGAAAAAATGCTAATAATTTTAATGTAAAATTTATTTATTATATATCATTTTCTTACATGTTTTATCCTAAACACGAATCCTTTCATATTTCATCGATATCAAAATTGTTACCGACCGACCAGTGGCGCAACCAGGATTTGATCCTGGGGGGGGGTTTTGACTAGTCGCTCCACCTTCCTATGGCGGGGTCCCCCCCAGGGCTCTCTCAAAGACAAATTTTCATTAAGATGTTTTTTTTATATTAAATATTTAAAAAAGTTTTGTAAATGAAACACTGATTTTACAAAATCTGGCAAAAAAATTTCATTTAGTATTTTATTTACTCGTATTCACAGTTTTAGAAAGGAAATATTTTTTTCAAGCTATAAGTAAATCATTTTAGCTTGTCGGATGGTCGGAAAATTTTTGCTCCGAGATTTTTTGAGATTTCCACTTTTCAGACGATTCTGAATCCAAAACTGCAAAAAAAAATTTTTGAACCGGCCGGCCGGCCGTTCATTACCGAGATTACGTCTAAACAAAATGAGATATTGTCTTGAAATTTGATATTTAGATGTTTTTTTGGGAATGAATGGCGGGGATTGGATTGTTTTTGGACAAGATCGGACCATAAGTAAGGATAGTTTAAAGAAGAGTCAAAGCACATTTTATTGATTTTCTCAATAAATACCGATTTTTATGAGAATTATACTATCGTATTAAATTTATAGGGAATCGAATTTACTAAAAGTTTCATTATATTCATTTTTACCTAAACTTAATTATAAAGGAGTTATTTATATCTATATATTTAATACGACAGTGTCCGTCCGTACGCAAAAAACTCCAGAGCCTAAAATACAAGGAGTAAGGTAACCAAATTTTTCTGTGGTGAAGGGTACCTCAAATGATGAAAAATAAAAAAGAAATTAGAATCTTAGGTAACTCCTGAGCTGAGCTGCGGGTGTTCCATTTTCCAGAAATCTATATATATAAAGGAGAGTGTTTGTATGTATGTATGTAATATGTTTACTTTTTTGCTGTCTTAGAAACAGAATATATATATAATTAGAACCTCTCTCTCTCCCTCTATTTAAAATTTTAAAAAATGGAGTGTTCTAGCCAGGTAAATGAATTGGACTGAAAGAGGATACATGTGATTAGAGAAATTGGGGAAAAATCAACCGAAATGTAATTAAACAAAAAAATTCAAGAATTATGATACGGATACGACTTACATACAATTAACATACAAAATGTAGAATTTGAAAAAGTATAAATATTTAAATACTTAAGATCTCTAATCACTAAGGATAATAATATTCGAGAAGAATTTAAATCGACGTTGTAATTGAGTAACGCCTGTTATTATGCAGTAAAGGGGCTTATCTCATGAAAGAGGATCAAAATTAAAATATATAAAACAATTATTTTTCATGTTGATCGATGACTAGGGTGACCATATTTCGAAAAAACCAATCCGGGACAAACGATATACCTTTTTTTAGAACTAAATTGAAAAAATTTTGAAAAAAAAATTACGAAATGTCCTAAATATTGAAAAACGGGACAGTAGGCTGTCCCGAAGACATTTTTGCGACAGAGCACCTAATCACCCTATCGATGACTCTGGGAGACGAGAGAAGATTTAGAGCAGGGGTGGCCAACTTCTTTATATATAGGATCGACTATTTTTCTTGAATATGTTTCAAGATCACCAAAGAAAAAAGTACGAAGTGTTCAAAAGCTTAGTCTAGAAAACGGTTGAGCTTTTATTGAAATTGAAAAAATTTAAGGGCTATGATCGACCAAAAAACGCTTCTTGATCAATCACAAAGCGGTTGGCGATCGACCGAAAGACGCTTCGGAATTTAGTTTATAAAAAACTACTTTAAGATTTCGAAAGCTTTTCGTCCGCCCGTAGTGGCAGGATATTTTGAAAGAAATCATGTAAAAATCCCTAAGAAAAAATCCCTAAATCAAAAATCCCTGAAAATAAATCCCTATAAATGCAAAAATCCCTAAGTAAAATATCCCTAAAAGAATAAATCCCTAAATAAAAAATTTCCCTAATTTTTTTTACTTATTTAATAATGAATAGCCGAAGAGACTTGAATGAGGTAGTTATACATCATGCTTGGTGTCATCACATCAGTTCCATCTGGTTTTTTAGCGTCCCATTTTTCATGGTTTGCCTTCATTATGGTCAGAAGATCATCATGCGAGTCGCTGAATTGTTTCCTTGGTGGATCAGGCTTCGTACCACGAACATCACGACAGATTTCCAATGAGATAAGGTTATACTCAATATGGATTTGCTTAATCAGGTCCCTTACTGATGTCTTGTAACCTCCTAAGCGTGAACGAAGAGCATTGTTGTAACCTTCCAATGCATTGTTTGTTCGAGGCAAACCCATCAAAATGGCATCGTAGATGTTCCAATGTTCCAATGTCGAATTCGGGGTCATAAAAGCCAGCCAAAAATTGTTCACCTAGCCAAGTGCGCTCGAAGTAAGAAAAAAGATCACGAAGTTTTACCCTGTTGGTCGTCCAGCTAATGCTTGGAAGGCTACAATGACTTTTGATGGTGGTACCAACGCCAAAGCTGCAAGAGTTTGTACATGAGTGTAGTTGTCATGATTATCTATATCATTATAGAGTTTCAAAACTTCTGTCATTGATTTGATGTTTCTATAAATGCATTGAGCAAAATGAAAAAGACAACCTCTGATGATAGTAAATTTCACAAATTGCGTTATATATTCCCTGGTGAAATATACGGTGCAAATGGTGTATTTTGTATTTGGAATCATTAAGCTATTAAAACGTATGCTAATAAATGGAATTTGAGTAAATTCCATTTATTTTACATACGAATTTGACACCCCTATTTTTTTGGAAAAATCATGTGTGTGGGTCCTATGTATGTATTTTTTGACCTATTTTTCCCTACTTTCGGTCCAGCCCCGATTACCTCCTTGGGAGGTCGTGTCTCAGACAACTGGGTGTCATGCTCACCCTGTGATTTAATTTTCTGATTCACAATTAAAATTAATACAAAAATGAAAAAATTTGTTTTTAGTGATTTTTTCTTTTAGGGATTTTTTCAGTCAGCGATATTTTTATTTAAGGATTTTCGCTTTTGGGGATTTTTGACTTTTATGGAAATTTTCTTTAGGGATTTTTACCCGTTTCCAATTTGAAAAAATTAGTCTTCGCTTCATAATTGTTATGAAATTAGCAATTAATGTATTATTAATAGAAAATATTTAGAATTTGAGTAATATTTTTATTTATTTTATATTTAAATAATAGTCAAATTAGAAAATTTCCCAATCATCTAGTAATCTTATTTTAAGTCTTTTGTTTTTTATGATTTAGGAGAAATAATAAAATAATTTTTTTTTATTTCTTATATTTAATTCTGTACGAAAAAATAAGCAATTTTTATTTTTGTTAAATTTTTTTTAAATAAAATAAACTTACTTATTATACACTAAGTTATACTTTAAGAATTATTTTTTTATTTTTTAAATAAAAAGAAGGATTATATTTTTTCTTTTCGATTTGTAATATAGTACATAATATACAGCAATTTTAATATTTTTTTCTCTCCTGGGGGGGGGGGGGTTATAACCCCCAAAACCACCCCTGATTGCGCCACTGGGAGAAATAATAAAATATTTTTTTATTTCTTATATTTAATTCTGTACGAAAAAATAAGCAATTTTTATTTTTGTTAAAATTTTTTTAAAATAAAATAAACTTACTTATTATACAATAAGTTATACTGTAAGAATTTTTTTTTTTCTTTTCTATTTGTAATATAGTACATAATATACAGCAATTTATATTTTTTTCTCTCCTGGGGGGGGGTTTTAACCCCCAAAACCCCCCCCTGGTTGCGCCACTGCGACCGACGATAGTAAGGGAGGTATTGTTTTCACACCAAATTTCACATGTGGAGATTTTTACATATCTCCACTAATCATGCATTTTCTTAACAGAAAAAAGTATTTTTAGCATGATGTCTATCCGTCCCTCCGTCCGTCTGTCCGTCCGTCCGTATAGATGTGTACAGCCTGAACGGCTCAACGGATTTTGATGAAATTTGGTATATTTACTTAATGCATCAGTGGGATGAATGGATCAACTTTTGGTGCAAATCCGGAAACCGGAAGTGGTAGTATTAGCGATCGACGATAGGAAGGGAAGGGCACGGCCGCGACGTGGGTGCAAAGCGCCCGTGTGCAAATTTTTAAAAAGCGCCCCCTTTATCAATAGAACAATAAAAGCAAATAAAACATTTAATTTTGAAAACTGTGTTTATGAATACAGAGGAATTTCTCGACATAATAATAGGAAATAACAAAATAATTAACTCATTAACAATAGAAACAAGGTTAAATTTCTAGAAAATAAACATAAAAAAAAATTCAAAAATGAAAACATAATACAATATGAAATTCCATCACAAAACTATACAATTCGGATTCTTCGAGCCTTTGAAGCTACAAAACCTTTAATAATATCATATATTTCTAAGTTATCCATGATTTCATTTTCTATTGCTATCATAGAAAGATCTGTTAAGCGCTCCTGCGACAATGTCGAACGCAAATACATTTTTATAATTTTTAACTTAGAGAAGCTTCGTTCACCCGAAGCTACAGTTACGGGCAATGTTAGAAAGATACGCAGTAAAACAAACAAATTTGGAAAATATATTTAAACGTGTGGTAGGATTCACGTCCACAATTATATTGATTCATTTTTAAAACACTTAAAATAAAATAAAAAAGAATGGTCAGTTTGGCGCCCCCTACACCAGGCGCCCGTGGGCAGCGCCCACCTTGCACACGTGCACGCCGCGGCCCTGGGGAAGGGTTATTTTCACACTAAATTTCACATGAGGAGATTTTTTACATATTATCACGAATCATTCACTTTGTATTGGTTTTATACTCGAGAAAAATCATCTTTATTAGTTTTTTTCTTAATTTAAAATTATATGACGTCATCCAGCCATTCATGACGTCACAGCCTGGTCTTATATATATATATTATAAATAAAATAAAATTAAAAATATTTATGTTCTATGCCTATCTGTTTTTTATTACATTAATAGATATATTAAAATTATTTGAAATTGTTTCTGTAGCTGGAAATTAATTTATTTCAAACCGTCGGTCGGTTCGGACCTGGCCACAGGTCAACTTATTTTTTTCATTGATTTCATAGCAAAAGCGTGAATTATTATTAATATTTTAGGCAAAATGCTACTTTTTTTAAATACAAATGTAAAATTTATTTATTATATATCATTTACTTCCATTTTTGATTCGAAATACGAATAAATTAATATTTCATCGATATCATAATTTTTTTCATTGATTTCATAGCAAAAGCGTAATTTTTATTAATATTTTAGGCAAAATGCTACTATTTTAAATACAAATGTAAAATTTATTTATTATATATCATTTACTTTTATTTCTGAATCTAAACACGGATAAATTCATATTTCATCGATATCATAACTTTTTTCATTGATTTCATAGAAAAAGCGTGAGATTTGATTAATATTTTAGGCCAAATGCTACTTTTTTAAATACAAAGGTAAAATTTATTTCTTATATATCATTTTCTTCAATTTGTGATTCTAAATACGAATAAATTCATATTTCATCGATAATGTAATTTTTTTTTGTTGACTTCATATATATATATATAAAAAACCCTTTATTTTTTCCATCGAAAGGTAAAAATAAAGGGTTGGAATATTTACACTGAAGGTATTGGAATTTTAAAAAAAATGAAAAATCCAAAGTTTAAAATAAAGATAAATTTTTTAGTTTTATTTTTTTTTAAATTATTTAAAAGAATTTATATTTTTATATGAAATTATTTCTAATTGCCAAAAAAAAACTATAATTAAAGAAATATTCATTTTTTACTTAGACCCTTGGAGATAGGAAACTAAGGTTACGTATGCATTCACGGCTGCAATTATTTTGAAATATTAATAGTATTAATATTATTATTATCATTACTCTTTTTGTAATGCTTATTATATAGTAATATCCCAATATTATAATTAATTATAATTATATTTTATTTTTCTCTTTAACAAAAGAAGTAATTACCCTAGGAGATTTTTAATATGAATAGTTTTTTTTTTCTATTTAAGCTGGGGTGAGGCCTTCACAATGTCACTTTGACAAGAAATGCTTTGGAAGCAACATCTCCAATCAAAAACCAATGGGTAACAACATCCAAATTTTATACTCTCCAATGAATCAAATGTTAACACAGAATTAAATATTAATAACAATTATAACTTTAATTGAGAGAAGATACTTATGAAAATATTACTCTTTATTTATTATTATTTCGAAAATCTTATTGATATTTATATAGTATATTTATGATTCGAAATTTAAAAGAAAAAGATAGGAAATTTAACTTCAAATAAATACTTCAAAATTATTTAAATTTGTTTTTTTTTATTATTAGTAGTATTTTATAAATTACAGAAAGTCACTTATTATAATTATATATAAATAAATAAATAAATAAATAAAAATTGATGAATATTTCTTGAAAAATCCCATCTCCCCCTTCTTTTCCTTCCTTTTACTTACTCATTGATATCTGAAAATTCAAAAAATAAAATTAGACCAATTTTCGTTAAGTATTTAAAATATATAAATTCTAATGAAATATAATAAAAAAAAGAAGAGTTATGATATTAACATATTTTGTTATCTCGTTGAAATAATATATAAATAAATATGAATGAAATTAATGGAAAAAATGGATGAAATATAGTATTTTAATATTCCAAAATATTCTATATGAAAACTTACTTTTAGTTGGTAGAGAATTGAAAATTAATTAAATTTCAAAAATGGAAGATAATTATTATTTCTTAAAAATATCTATTCAATAGAAAATATGAAAAGATATATAATGAAATTTATTATAACGATTTTGATGGGTAACAGGGTAGTCTCTTTTCTATGATCCCAATAGAAAAGATTTCTACTTCAGGGTGTAGCGTCCCTGCCCTCACGTGAGCTCATGATTCCTTTCTTGCATAGGAGAGGAATCATGTCCTTTACCCGTTGACTCCTTTCCATCTATTCCATTACTTATACACTTCCGCCTCCCCACCCTTGATCCTACAAAAAATCAAGTTATTTGAATGAAGGAGAATACCTAGCATAGATTCATTAAAAAGAAAAAAAATTAGTCTTGACTATTATAAGACTCTTATGAAAGCCTGCTATATATATTTGAATTAACCCCCCCCCGGGGGGTTAATTCAAATATATCCAGATTACGCCAATTTTTCAACTAGCAAAAACCAGTAAATTGACGAGTGAGTTATGAGTGTGTCTGAGAGGACCCACCTCTCCAACGCTTCCAATTACTAGAAAACTTGGAACTCATATTTATTGTCCACTTTGCAGAATTAGAAAAACCAATCTAATTAAAGTTTTTCATTTTAATAAAATTATTAACTAAATCTTGTAAATTGTGACCAATACAAATCAATTCAAGATAATTTTAGCCAGATTCTAAATAAAATTGATTTTTAGTCCTATTAAATGGAAATTTTTCATTCATTTTATTTAATATTGGTTTATTTTTACATTTCAATAAAATGATTGCCTTATATCAACAGGTAAAACCTATACGAATCGATTCATTATGAAACGTAGATTCATTTTCACTACTATTATATAATCTTACGGTGCTTCCTTAATTAAATATTAATTATTGAATTTTGACAGGTTGAAAAGATTTGCCGCCATGTCGATTGGCGGCCATCTCAAATGCTTTGCTTATCCGTGACCTTGAAGGGGACAATATTATTAATTTTAGAAAATTTCATTTTTTATTTTTACTGTCAAAATTATGAAAGGTTGGTGGACGATGACCCTCCGATTGGGGGTTTAAAAAATAACTATTCATCAAAAATATCAATAATATATTTTTTTAATATTTTTATGATGTAAAATGAACGTATTTATTATTAATTTTTAAAAATTTCATTTTTTATTTTTACATTCAAAATTATGAAAGGTTGGCGGACGATGACCCTCTGATTTTGGGTATAAAAAATAATTATTCATCAAAAATATTTTTTTTTATTTATTATTACATTGGCTCGGCCAGTGGCCATACAATGGAGGCATTGCCTCAAAGGATAAAATACATTACACACAACTATTAAATTTAATTACAAATACAAATTCAAATGCTTGTGAACTTCATCTTCTGATTCCTCCCGCGTCAATTAATCCTAATCTTCTCCATCAATTCATCATAAAAGATCTCAGTTGCATTGCCATTTTCATATACAGATAAACGTTCCTCATCCAAAGTTCACCTGGAAGCCTAAAAAGACCACACATTAGGTCCGTCTCACATCCAATGCCAATTACCTGAGGGATATAGTAACTTCTGTAAGGCCCGTAAATAGGACAGGCACAGACTAAATGGTATATCGCCTCCTCCTGAAGTAGATTGCAGATAGAGCAAACCTGCGTCTGATCAACCACATAGCTACAACACCCAAAAGTAAGCCTAACCTGATGTTTACTTGCCATTCTCAACTGTGATATAACCCTGACCATCTGACAGTTCATATCTCGTCCCAAATAATCCTGGGGAGAGAACTCCACACCCAGAACGATCAGTTCTTTATAATAGCTACTGAAACATGAGTTGATAATAAAATTAATATCACTCATGATTAAGTTAGTTCTTAACGAACCCAATCCGTCCAAAGCCTCTATAATAGAGGTCACATTACTTAGACGGACAGCAGTGATCCCAGCAGAGTCCAGCAGACCTCTCAAAGGCTGACCCAGTTATACCTACCAGTCCCCGTGGAATCCAGTTCACAATAGTCTAAGATAAATAACTATCTTTGTCTTCTTTATGTTTAACCTTAAATCGTTCTCCAAACAGTAACTATGTAGAGCACAAAGTTTTCTATTGACCTGCGCTGGTGTATCACTTAATAAGATAAGGTTGTCCGCATATAGAAGACACAAAATATCTAGCGAAAAATTAACATTGACACCAGCGCAACCGGATTCTCTGAGATGCTCCCCCAAGTCAGACAGGTAGAGCGAAAACAACAGTGGACTCAGCGACTCACCCTGGAGAACTCCCCGCGTGATATCAACCCTCTCTGTAAGCGTACAGCCCAAACGGATTCACGCGCATGAACCTGTATATAGGTCACGCACAATCCTAATAAACTTAGAGCTTACACCCAAACCAAATAACTTTAGCCACAATTAGGGGTGAGAGATCGAAACAAAGGCACGCTGAAAATCCACAAAATGAAATTTTTTAAAATAAATAATAAATTCGTTCACATTTTACATAAATAAAAATATTAAAAAAATATATTATTGATATTTCTGATGAATAATTATTTGTTTATGCCGAAAACGGAGTTTCATCCTACGATGACCTTTAAGAGTGATTTTGTTTAAATATTAAAGGGAAAATACTACTTTTTAAAATACAAGGGATAAAATTATCTTTTATATATCATTTTATTCATTTTCTGATTATAATGATGAATAAATTCATATTTCATCGATTTCTCAAATATTTTCAATGAATTCTTACGGAAAAGTGTGATTTTGATCAAATATTAAAGGGAAAATCCTAGTTTTTTAAATACGAGGGATAAAATTATCTTTTATATATCATTTTATTCATTTCCTGAATATAATGATTAAATTCATATTTTAACGATTTCTTTAATATTTTCATTGAATTCATGCAGAAAGAGTGATTTTGTTCAAATATTAAAGGGCAAATCCTAGTTTTTTAAATACTAGGGATAAAATTATGTTTTATATTTTATTTTATTCATTTTCTGATTATAATGATGAATAAATTCATATTTTAACGATTTCTTAAATATTTTAATTGAATTCATGCAGATAAGTGATTTTGTTCAAATATTAAAGGGAAATTCTCACTTTTTAAAATACAAGGGATAAAATTATCTTTTATAAATCATTTTATTCATTTTCTGATTCTAATGACGAATAAATTCATATTTTAACGATTTCTTTATTATTTTCATTGAATTCATACGGAAAAATGTGATTTTGTACAAATATTAAAGGGAAAATCCTAGTTTTTTAAATACTAGGGATAAAATTATGTTTTATATTTTATTTTATTCATTTTCTGATTATAATGATGAATAAATTCATATTTCATCGATTTCTCAAATATTTTCATTGAATTCATGCAGATAAGTGATTTTGTTCAAATATTAAAGGGAAATTCTTACTTTTTAAAATACAAGGGATAAAATTATCTTTTATAAATCATTTTATTCATTTTCTGATTCTAATGACGAATAAATTCATATTTTAACGATTTCTTTAATATTTTCATTGAATTCATACGGAAAAATGTGATTTTGTTCAAATATTAAAGGGCAAATCCTAGTTTTTTAAATACTAGGGATAAAATTATGTTTTATATTTTATTTTATTCATTTTCTGATTCTAATGATGAAAAAATTCATATTTCATCGATTTCTCAAATATTTTCATTGAATTAATGCAGATAAAAGTGATTTTGTTCAAATATTAAAGGGAAAATCCTAGTTTTTTAAATAGAAGGGATAAAATTATCTTTTATATATCATTTTATTCATTTTCTGATTATAATGACGAATAAATTCATATTTCAACGATTTCTCAAATATTTTCATTGAATTCTTACGGAAAAGTGTGATTTTGATCAAATATTAAAGGGAAAAACCTACTTTTTAAAATACAAAGGATAAAATTATATTTTATATTTTATTTTATTCAATTTCTGATTCTAATGACGAATAAATTATTATTTTAACGATTTCTTAATTATTTTCATTGAATTCATGCACGTAAAAGTGATTTTGTTCAAATATTAAAGGGAAAATCCTAGTTTTTTAAATATGAAGGATAAAATTATCTTTTATATTTTATTTTATTCATTTTCTGATTATAATGATGAACTAATTCATATTTTAACGATTTCTTAAATATTTTCATTGAATTCATGCAGATAAGAGTGATTTTGTTCAAATATTAAAGGGAAATTCTTACTTTTTAAAATACAAGGGATAAAATTATCTTTTATATATCATTTTATTCATTTTCTGATTATATTGACGAATAAATTCATATTTCATCGATTTCTCAAATATTTTCATTGAATTCATGCAGATAAGAGTGATTTTGTTCAAATATTAAAGGGAAATTCTAACTTTTTAAAATACAAGGGATAAAATTATCATTTATATATCATTTTATTCATTTTCTGATTATAATGACGAATAAATTCATATATCATCGATTTCTTAAATATTTTCATTGAATTCATACGGAAAAATGTGATTTTGATCAAATATTAAAGGGAAAATCCTAGTTTTTTAAATACTAGGGATAAAATTATGTTTTATATTTTATTTTATTCATTTTCTGATTCTAATGATGAAAAAATTCATATTTCATCGATTTCTCAAATATTTTCATTGAATTAATGCAGATAAAAGTGATTTTGTTCAAATATTAAAGGGAAAATCCTAGTTTTTTAAATAGGAGGGATAAAATTATCTTTTATATATCATTTTATTCATTTTCTGATTATAATGACGAATAAATTCATATTTCAACGATTTCTCAAATATTTTCATTGAATTCTTACGGAAAAGTGTGATTTTGATCAAATATTAAAGGGAAATTCTTACTTTTTAAAATACAAGGGATAAAATTATCTTTTATAAATCATTTTATTCATTTTCTGATTCTAATGACGAATAAATTCATATTTTAACGATTTCTTTAATATTTTCATTGAATTCATACGGAAAAATGTGATTTTGATCAAATATTAAAGGGAAAATCATAGTTTTTTAAATACTAGGAATAAAATTATGTTTTATATTTTATTTTATTCATTTTCTGATTATAATGATGAATAAATTCATATTTCATCGATTTCTCAAATATTTTCATTGAATTCATGAAGATAAGAGTGATTTTGTTTAAATATTTTTTTACTTTTTAAAATACAAGGGATAAAATTATCTTTTATATATCATTTTATTCATTTTCTGATTATATTGACGAATAAATTCATATTTCATCGATTTCTCAAATATTTTCATTGAATTCATGCAGATAAGAGTGATTTTGTTCAAATATTAAAGGGAAATTCTTACTTTTTAAAATACAAGGGATAAAATTATCATTTATATATCATTTTATTCATTTTCTGATTATAATGACGAATAAATTCATATATCATCGATTTCTTAAATATTTTCATTGAATTCATACGGAAAAATGTGATTTTGATCAAATATTAAAGGGAAAATCCTACTTTTTAAAATAAAAGGGATAAAATTATCTTTTATATATCATTTTATTCATTTCCTGAATATAATGATTAAATTCATATTTTAACGATTTCTTTAATATTTTCATTGAATTCATGCAGAAAGAGTGATTTTGTTCAAATAGTAAAGGGCAAATCCTAGTTTTTTAAATACTAGGGATAAAATTATATTTTATATTTTATTTTATTCATTTTCTGATTATAATGATGAATAAA
This sequence comes from Labia minor, assembly GCA_963082975.1. NCBI lineage: Eukaryota > Metazoa > Arthropoda > Insecta > Dermaptera > Spongiphoridae > Labia > Labia minor. The sequence goes on from OY720348.1 coordinate 3,408,929, forward strand.
TTCATATTTTAACGATTTCTTAAATATTTTCATTGAATTCATGCAGATAAGTGATTTTGTTCAAATATTAAAGAGAAATTCTTACTTTTTAAAATACAAGGGATAAAATTATCTTTTATATATCATTTTATTCATTTTCTGATTCTAATGACGAATAAATTCATATTTCATCGATTTCTCAAATATTTTCATTGAATTCATGCAGATAAGAGTGATTTTGTCCTAATCCTAATAAACTTAGAGCTTACACCCAAACCAAATAACTTTAGCCACAATTAGGGGTGAGAGATCGGAACAAAGGCACGCTGAAAATCCACAAAATCAAATTTTTTATAATAAATAATAAATTCGTTCACATTTTACATCATAAAAATATTAAAAAAATATATTATTGATATTTCTGATGAATAATTATTTTTTTATGCCGAAAACGGAGGGTCATCCTACGATGACCTTTAAGAGTGATTTTGTTTAAATATTAAAGGGAAAATACTACTTTTTAAAATACAAGGGATAAAATTATCTTTTATATATCATTTTATTCATTTGCTGATTATAATGATGAATAAATTTATATTTCATCGATTTCTCAAATATTTTCAATGAATTCTTACGGAAAAGTGTGATTTTGATCAAATATTAAAGGGAAAATCCTAGTTTTTTAAATACGAGGGATAAAATTATCTTTTATATATCATTTTATTCATTTCCTGAATATAATGATCAAATTCATATTTTAACGATTTCTTAAATATTTTCATTGAATTCATACGGGTAAGAGTGATTTTGTTCAAATATTAAAGGGAAAATCCTAGTTTTTTAAATAGGAGGGATAAAATTATCTTTTATATATCATTTTATTCATTTTCTGATTATAATGACGAATAAATTCATATTTCAACGATTTCTCAAATATTTTCATTGAATTCTTACGGAAAAGTGTGATTTTGATCAAATATTAAAGGGAAAAAACTACTTTTTAAAATACAAAGGATAAAATTATATTTTATATTTTATTTTATTCAATTTCTGATTCTAATGACGAATAAATTCATATTTTAACGATTTCTTAATTATTTTCATTGAATTCATGCACGTAAAAGTGATTTTGTTCAAATATTAAAGGGAAAATCCTAGTTTTTTAAATATGAAGGATAAAATTATCTTTTATATTTTATTTTATTCATTTTCTGATTATAATGAAGAACTAATTCATATTTTAACGATTTCTTAAATATTTTCATTGAATTCATGCAGATAAGAGTGATTTTGTTCAAATATTAAAGGGAAATTCTTACTTTTTAAAATACAAGGGATAAAATTATCTTTTATATATCATTTTATTCATTTTCTGATTATATTGACGAATAAATTCATATTTCATCGATTTCTCAAATATTTTCATTGAATTCATGCAGATAAGAGTGATTTTGTTCAAATATTAAAGGGAAATTCTTACTTTTTAAAATACAAGGGATAAAATTATCATTTATATATCATTTTATTCATTTTCTGATTATAATGACGAATAAATTCATATATCATCGATTTCTTAAATATTTTCATTGAATTCATACGGAAAAATGTGATTTTGATCAAATATTAAAGGGAAAATCCTACTTTATAAAATAAAAGGGATAAAATTATCTTTTATATATCATTTTATTCATTTCCTGAATATAATGATTAAATTCATATTTTAACGATTTCTTTAATATTTTCATTGAATTCATGCAGAAAGAGTGATTTTGTTCAAATATTAAAGGGCAAATCCTAGTTTTTTAAATACTAGGGATAAAATTATGTTTTATATTTTATTTTATTCATTTTCTGTTTATAATGATGAATAAATTCATATTTTAACGATTTCTTAAATATTTTCATTGAATTCATGCAGATAAGTGATTTTGTTCAAATATTAAAGGGAAATTCTTACTTTTTAAAATACAAGGGATAAAATTATCTTTTATATATCATTTTATTAATTTTCTGATTATATTGACGAATAAATTCATATTTCATCGATTTCTCAAATATTTTCATTGAATTCATGCAGATAAGAGTGATTTTGTTCAAATATTAAAGGGAAATTCTTACTTTTTAAAATACAAGGGATAAAATTATCATTTATATATCATTTTATTCATTTTCTGATTATAATGACGAATAAATTAATATATCATCGATTTCTTAAATATTTTCATTGAATTCATACGGAAAAATGTGATTTTGATCAAATATTAAAGGGAAAATCCTACTTTTTAAAATAAAAGGGATAAAATTATCTTTTATATATCATTTTATTCATTTCCTGAATATAATGATTAAATCCATATTTTAACGATTTCTTTAATATTTTCATTGAATTCATGCAGAAAGAGTGATTTTGTTCAAATATTAAAGGGCAAATCCTAGTTTTTTAAATACTAGGGATAAAATTATGTTTTATATTTTATTTTATTCATTTTCTGATTATAATGATGAATAAATTCATATTTTAACGATTTCTTAAATATTTTCATTGAATTCATGCAGATAAGTGATTTTGTTCAAATATTAAAGGGAAATTCTCACTTTTTAAAATACAAGGGATAAAATTATCTTTTATAAATCATTTTATTCATTTTCTGATTCTAATGACGAATAAATTCATATTTTAACGATTTCTTTAATATTTTCATTGAATTCATACGGAAAAATGTGATTTTGATCAAATATTAAAGGGAAAATCCTAGTTTTTTAAATACTAGGGATAAAATTATGTTTTATATTTTATTTTATTCATTTTCTGATTCTAATGATGAAAAAATTCATATTTCATCGATTTCTCAAATATTTTCATTGAATTAATGCAGATAAAAGTGATTTTGTTCAAATATTAAAGGGAAAATCCTAGTTTTTTAAATAGGAGGGATAAAATTATCTTTTATATATCATTTTATTCATTTTCTGATTATAATGACGAATAAATTCATATTTCAACGATTTCTCAAATATTTTCATTGAATTCTTACGGAAAAGTGTGATTTTGATCAAATATTAAAGGGAAAAACCTACTTTTTAAAATACAAAGGATAAAATTATATTTTATATTTTATTTTATTCAATTTCTGATTCTAATGACGAATAAATTCATATTTTAACGATTTCTTAATTATTTTCATTGAATTCATGCACGTAAAAGTGATTTTGTTCAAATATTAAAGGGAAAATCCTAGTTTTTTAAATATGAAGGATAAAATTATCTTTTATATTTTATTTTATTTATTTTCTGATTATAATGATGAACTAATTCATATTTTAACGATTTCTTAAATATTTTCATTGAATTCATGCAGATAAGAGTGATTTTGTTCAAATATTAAAGGGAAATTCTTACTTTTTAAAATACAAAGGATAAAATTATATTTTATATTTTATTTTATTCAATTTCTGATTCTAATGACGAATAAATTCATATTTTAACGATTTCTTAATTATTTTCATTGAATTCATGCACGTAAAAGTGATTTTGTTCAAATATTAAAGGGAAAATCCTAGTTTTTTAAATATGAAGGATAAAATTATCTTTTATATTTTATTTTATTCATTTTCTGATTATAATGATGAACTAATTCATATTTTAACGATTTCTTAAATATTTTCATTGAATTCATGCAGATAAGAGTGATTTTGTTCAAATATTAAAGGGAAATTCTTACTTTTTAAAATACAAGGGATAAAATTATCTTTTATATATCATTTTATTCATTTTCTGATTATATTGACGAATAAATTCATATTTCATCGATTTCTCAAATATTTTCATTGAATTCATGCAGATAAGAGTGATTTTGTTCAAATATTAAAGGGAAATTCTTAGTTTTTAAAATACAAGGGATAAAATTATCATTTATATATCATTTTATTCATTTTCTGATTATAATGACGAATAAATTCATATTTCAACGATTTCTCAAATATTTTCATTGAATTCTTACGGAAAAGTGTGATTTTGATCAAATATTAAAGGGAAAAAACTACTTTTTAAAATACAAAGGATAAAATTATATTTTATATTTTATTTTATTCAATTTCTGATTCTAATGACGAATAAATTCATATTTTAACGATTTCTTAATTATTTTCATTGAATTCATGCACGTAAAAGTGATTTTGTTCAAATATTAAAGGGAAAATCCTAGTTTTTTAAATATGAAGGATAAAATTATGTTTTATATTTTATTTTATTCATTTTCTGATTATAATGATGAACTAATTCATATTTTAACGATTTCTTAAATATTTTCATTGAATTCATGCAGATAAGAGTGATTTTGTTCAAATATAAAAGGGAAATTCTTACTTTTTAAAATACAAGGGATAAAATTATCTTTTATATATCATTTTATTCATTTTCTGATTATATTGACGAATAAATTCATATTTCATCGATTTCTCAAATATTTTCATTGAATTCATGCAGATAAGAGTGATTTTGTTCAAATATTAAAGGGAAATTCTTAGTTTTTAAAATACAAGGGATAAAATTATCATTTATATATCATTTTATTCATTTTCTGATTATAATGACGAATAAATTCATATATCATCGATTTCTTAAATATTTTCATTGAATTCATACGGAAAAATGTGATTTTGATCAAATATTAAAGGGAAAATCCTACTTTATAAAATAAAAGGGATAAAATTATCTTTTATATATCATTTTATTCATTTCCTGAATATAATGATTAAATTCATATTTTAACGATTTCTTTAATATTTTCATTGAATTCATGCAGAAAGAGTGATTTTGTTCAAATATTAAAGGGCAAATCCTAGTTTTTTAAATACTAGGGATAAAATTATGTTTTATATTTTATTTTATTCATTTTCTGATTCTAATGATGAAAAAATTCATATTTCATCGATTTCTCAAATATTTTCATTGAATTAATGCAGATAAAAGTGATTTTGTTCAAATATTAAAGGGAAAATCCTAGTTTTTTAAATAGGAGGGATAAAATTATCTTTTATATATCATTTTATTCATTTTCTGATTCTAATGACGAATAAATTCATATTTTAACGATTTCTTAAATATTTTCATTGAATTCATGCAGATAAGTGATTTTGATCAAATATTAAAGGGAAAATCCTAGTTTTTTAAATACTATTGATAAAATTATGTTTTATATTTTATGTTATTCATTTTCTGATTATAATGATGAATAAATTCATATTTCATCGATTTCTCAAATATTTTCATTGAATTCATGAAGATAAGAGTGATTTTGTTTAAATATTTTTTTACTTTTTAAAATACAAGGGATAAAATAATCTTTTATATATCATTTTATTCATTTTCTGATTATATTGACGAATAAATTCATATTTCATCGATTTCTCAAATATTTTCATTGAATTCATGCAGATAAGAGTGATTTTGTTCAAATATTAAAGGGAAATTCTTACTTTTTAAAATACAAAGGATAAAATTATATTTTATATTTTATTTTATTCAATTTCTGATTCTAATGACGAATAAATTCATATTTTAACGATTTCTTAATTATTTTCATTGAATTCATGCACGTAAAAGTGATTTTGTTCAAATATTAAAGGGAAAATCCTAGTTTTTTAAATATCAAGGATAAAATTATCTTTTATATTTTATTTTATTCATTTTCTGATTATAATGATGAACTAATTCATATTTTAACGATTTCTTAAATATTTTCATTGAATTCATGCAGATAAGAGTGATTTTGTTCAAATATTAAAGGGAAATTCTTACTTTTTAAAATACAAGGGATAAAATTATCTTTCATATATCATTTTATTCATTTTCTGATTATATTGACGAATAAATTCATATTTCATCGATTTCTCAAATATTTTCATTGAATTCATGCAGATAAGAGTGATTTTGTTCAAATATTAAAGGGAAATTCTTAGTTTTTAAAATACAAGGGATAAAATTATCATTTATATATCATTTTATTCATTTTCTGATTATAATGACGAATAAATTCATATTTCAACGATTTCTCAAATATTTTCATTGAATTCTTACGGAAAAGTGTGATTTTGATCAAATATTAAAGGGAAAAAACTACTTTTTAAAATACAAAGGATAAAATTATATTTTATATTTTATTTTATTCAATTTCTGATTCTAATGACGAATAAATTCATATTTTAACGATTTCTTAATTATTTTCATTGAATTCATGCACGTAAAAGTGATTTTGTTCAAATATTAAAGGGAAAATCCTAGTTTTTTAAATATGAAGGATAAAATTATCTTTTATATTTTATTTTATTCATTTTCTGATTATAATGATGAACTAATTCATATTTTAACGATTTCTTTAATATTTTCATTGAATTCATACGGAAAAATGTGATTTTGTTCAAATATTAAAGGGCAAATCCTAGTTTTTTAAATACTAGGGATAAAATTATGTTTTATATTTTATTTTATTCATTTTCTGATTCTAATGATGAAAAAATTCATATTTCATCGATTTCTCAGATATTTTCATTGAATTAATGCAGATAAAAGTGATTTTGTTCAAATATTAAAGGGAAAATCCTAGTTTTTTAAATAGGAGGGATAAAATTATCTTTTATATATCATTTTATTCATTTTCTGATTATAATGACGAATAAATTCATATTTCAACGATTTCTCAAATATTTTCATTGAATTCTTACGGAAAAGTGTGATTTTGATCAAATATTAAAGGGAAAAACCTACTTTTTAAAATACAAAGGATAAAATTATATTTTATATTTTATTTTATTCAATTTCTGATTCTAATGACGAATAAATTCATATTTTAACGATTTCTTAATTATTTTCATTGAATTCATGCAGAAAGAGTGATTTTGTTCAAATATTAAAGGGCAAATCCTAGTTTTTTAAATACTAGGGATAAAATTATGTTTTATATTTTATTTTATTCATTTTCTGATTATAATGATGAACTAATTCATATTTTAACGATTTCTTAAATATTTTCATTGAATTCATGCAGATAAGAGTGATTTTGTTCAAATATTAAAGGGAAATTCTTACTTTTTAAAATACAAGGGATAAAATTATCTTTTATATATCATTTTATTCATTTTCTGATTATATTGACGAATAAATTCATATTTCATCGATTTCTCAAATATTTTCATTGAATTCATGCAGATAAGAGTGATTTTGTTCAAATATTAAAGGGAAATTCTTAGTTTTTAAAATACAAGGGATAAAATTATCATTTATATATCATTTTATTCATTTTCTGATTATAATGACGAATAAATTCATATATCATCGATTTCTTAAATATTTTCATTGAATTCATACGGAAAAATGTGATTTTGATCAAATATTAAAGGGAAAATCCTACTTTATAAAATAAAAGGGATAAAATTATCTTTTATATATCATTTTATTCATTTCCTGAATATAATGATTAAATTCATATTTTAACGATTTCTTTAATATTTTCATTGAATTCATGCAGAAAGAGTGATTTTTTTCAAATATTAAAGGGCAAATCCTAGTTTTTTAAATACTAGGGATAAAATTATGTTTTATATTTTATTTTATTCATTTTCTGATTCTAATGATGAAAAAATTCATATTTCATCGATTTCTCAAATATTTTCATTGAATTAATGCAGATAAAAGTGATTTTGTTCAAATATTAAAGGGAAAAACCTAGTTTTTTAAATAGGAGGGATAAAATTATCTTTTATATATCATTTTATTCATTTTCTGATTATAATGACGAATAAATTCATATTTCAACGATTTCTCAAATATTTTCATTGAATTCTTACGGAAAAGTGTGATTTTGATCAAATATTAAAGGGAAAAACCTACTTTTTAAAATACAAAGGATAAAATTATATTTTATATTTTATTTTATTCAATTTCTGATTCTAATGACGAATAAATTCATATTTTAACGATTTCTTTAATATTTTCATTGAATTCATACGGAAAAATGTGATTTTGTTCAAATATTAAAGGGCAAATCCTAGTTTTTTAAATACTAGGGATAAAATTATGTTTTATATTTTATTTTATTCATTTTCTGATTCTAATGATGAAAAAATTCATATTTCATCGATTTCTCAAATATTTTCATTGAATTAATGAAGATAAAAGTGATTTTGTTCAAATATTAAAGGGAAATTCTTACTTTTTAAAATACAATGGATAAAATTATCTTTTATAAATCATTTTATTCATTTTCTGATTCTAATGACGAATAAATTCATATTTTAACGATTTCTTTAATATTTTCATTGAATTCATACGGAAAAATGTGATTTTGATCAAATATTAAAGGGAAAATCCTAGTTTTTTAAATACTAGGGATAAAATTATGTTTTATATTTTATGTTATTCATTTTCTGATTATAATGATGAATAAATTCATATTTCATCGATTTCTCAAATATTTTCATTGAATTCATGAAGATAAGAGTGATTTTGTTTAAATATTTTTTTACTTTTTAAAATACAAGGGATAAAATTATATTTTATATATCATTTTATTCATTTTCTGATTATATTGACGAATAAATTCATATTTCATCGATTTCTCAAATATTTTCATTGAATTCATGCAGATAAGAGTGATTTTGTTCAAATATTAAAGGGAAATTCTTACTTTTTAAAATACAAAGGATAAAATTATATTTTATATTTTATTTTATTCAATTTCTGATTCTAATGACGAATAAATTCATATTTTAACGATTTCTTAATTATTTTCATTGAATTCATGCACGTAAAAGTGATTTTGTTCAAATATTAAAGGGAAAATCCTAGTTTTTTAAATATGAAGGATAAAATTATCTTTTATATTTTATTTTATTCATTTTCTGATTATAATGATGAACTAATTCATATTTTAACGATTTCTTAAATATTTTCATTGAATTCATGCAGATAAGAGTGATTTTGTTCAAATATTAAAGGGAAATTCTTACTTTTTAAAATACAAGGGATAAAATTATCTTTTATATATCATTTTATTCATTTTCTGATTATATTGACGAATAAATTCATATTTCATCGATTTCTCAAATATTTTCATTGAATTCATGCAGATAAGAGTGATTTTGTTCAAATATTAAAGGGAAATTCTTAGTTTTTAAAATACAAGGGATAAAATTATCATTTATATATCATTTTATTCATTTTCTGATTATAATGACGAATAAATTCATATTTCAACGATTTCTCAAATATTTTCATTGAATTCTTACGGAAAAGTGTGATTTTGATCAAATATTAAAGGGAAAAAACTACTTTTTAAAATACAAAGGATAAAATTATATTTTATATTTTATTTTATTCAATTTCTGATTCTAATGACGAATAAATTCATATTTTAACGATTTCTTAATTATTTTCATTGAATTCATGCACGTAAAAGTGATTTTGTTCAAATATTAAAGGGAAAATCCTAGTTTTTTAAATATGAAGGATAAAATTATGTTTTATATTTTATTTTATTCATTTTCTGATTATAATGATGAACTAATTCATATTTTAACGATTTCTTAAATATTTTCATTGAATTCATGCAGATAAGAGTGATTTTGTTCAAATATAAAAGGGAAATTCTTACTTTTTAAAATACAAGGGATAAAATTATCTTTTATATATCATTTTATTCATTTTCTGATTATATTGACGAATAAATTCATATTTCATCGATTTCTCAAATATTTTCATTGAATTCATGCAGATAAGAGTGATTTTGTTCAAATATTAAAGGGAAATTCTTAGTTTTTAAAATACAAGGGATAAAATTATCATTTATATATCATTTTATTCATTTTCTGATTATAATGACGAATAAATTCATATATCATCGATTTCTTAAATATTTTCATTGAATTCATACGGAAAAATGTGATTTTGATCAAATATTAAAGGGAAAATCCTACTTTATAAAATAAAAGGGATAAAATTATCTTTTATATATCATTTTATTCATTTCCTGAATATAATGATTAAATTCATATTTTAACGATTTCTTTAATATTTTCATTGAATTCATGCAGAAAGAGTGATTTTGTTCAAATATTAAAGGGCAAATCCTAGTTTTTTAAATACTAGGGATAAAATTATGTTTTATATTTTATTTTATTCATTTTCTGATTCTAATGATGAAAAAATTCATATTTCATCGATTTCTCAAATATTTTCATTGAATTAATGCAGATAAAAGTGATTTTGTTCAAATATTAAAGGGAAAATCCTAGTTTTTTAAATAGGAGGGATAAAATTATCTTTTATATATCATTTTATTCATTTTCTGATTATAATGACGAATAAATTCATATTTCAACGATTTCTTAAATATTTTCATTGAATTCATGCAGATAAGTGATTTTGTTCAAATATTAAAGGGAAAATCCTACTTTTTAAAATAAAAGGGATAAAATTATCTTTTATATATCATTTTATTCATTTCCTGAATATAATGATTAAATCCATATTTTAACGATTTCTTTAATATTTTCATTGAATTCATGCAGAAAGAGTGATTTTGTTCAAATATTAAAGGGCAAATCCTAGTTTTTTAAATACTAGGGATAAAATTATGTTTTATATTTTATTTTATTCATTTTCTGATTATAATGATGAATAAATTCATATTTTAACGATTTCTTAAATATTTTCATTGAATTCATGCAGATAAGTGATTTTGTTCAAATATTAAAGGGAAATTCTCACTTTTTAAAATACAAGGTATAAAATTATCTTTTATAAATCATTTTATTCATTTTCTGATTCTAATGACGAATAAATTCATATTTTAACGATTTCTTTAATATTTTCATTGAATTCATACGGAAAAATGTGATTTTGATCAAATATTAAAGGGAAAATCCTAGTTTTTTAAATAGGAGGGATAAAATTATCTTTTATATATCATTTTATTCATTTTCTGATTATAATGACGAATAAATTCATATTTTAACGATTTCTTAATTATTTTCATTGAATTCATGCACGTAAAAGTGATTTTGTTCAAATATTAAAGGGAAAATCCTAGTTTTTTAAATATTAAGGATAAAATTATCTTTTATATTTTATTTTATTCATTTTCTGATTATGATTAGTTAACTAACCATCAAGCAGTTAACAACTCTCTAAGTGATCTTTAGTGGCGATCTCATTACTAGGCCATTTCGGCCTAAATACCTCATTATACATCAATTACAAATTTTAATATATATTATATATAAAATATTATATTATTGAAATATCAACTTTTTCAATTTGTATGTATAAAATTTTATTTAAATAATACCTTTATAAATTAAATATCTACTAATATATAAACATACATATATTTTATACCCTCTTTCCAAGGCCTCTTTTTTCCCAGTCAGCCACACCGTTTAGGCCGCGAGTGTGTGAAGTCTACCCCCCCCTCCCCTTCCCACCCCAGTTCTCTCTCATCCATGCCCCAAGTACTAAATACCTTTTTAAAAAAAAAAAATAAATAAATAATAATAATAACAACGCCAGAAATGGCAATATGTCACTATTGCAAACTCCACATTCGTGGTGAGAAATATAAATGCAAGACATGTTGTAAGGGCTTCCACGCAAAATGCGCAGTAGAACACCAACTTTTTCACAAGGACCAGCCCAACCCCTGCAATGTATCTTTTGAAAAAATCACGCTTGAAAACGACAACGCCGGACCTTCAACATCTTCACATTCAGACGTCTCCACTCCTATAGACAACCATAAAAACAACTGGCAACTGGTAAATCACAATAAAAGACTACGTGACAGCCCAGAAACTCGATGTGTTAAACAAAAGACTTTGGATGATTACACTATACCTACACACACTAATAAATTTCAATCACTCTCAGAACTAACTGACAACCAACCTAACTCTTCTAAAGAAACTATACCAAACAAACCCCCCCTATTTTTATTCCTAATGTCACTAATTATAATGACATGTTGGCGTGTCTTGGCAGGGTAGCCCGAGACGGGTTCGTTTGTAAACTAATAAAAAAAGACGAAGTTAAAATCAATCCTAAAAAACCACTAGACTACACCTCCATAATTAAAATGTTAGATAACAGCAAAATTGAATATTATACCTTTCAACCCAAATCTGAAAGAAATTTTAGAGCTGTTATCAAACAACTACATCACTCGACTGACCTTGTTGACATTAAAAAAGAAATTGAAGACCTTGGTCACTCAGTGGCCAATATCTTTAATATAAGAAAAAAAACGACAAAGGAACCCCTACCTATATTCTTCTTAGACCTAAAACCAGCACCCAACAATAAAGACATCTATACTACTCAATACCTCTGTCATAGCAGGGTTGTAATTGAGGCACCGCGTGCTCGTAGAGATATCCCTCAATGTACGAGATGTCAGCATTATGGGCATACCAGGGCATACTGTAAGCTGAGACCACGCTGCGTCAAATGTACTAAAGACCATCTTACATCTGACTGCCAAAAAGACAAGACTTCTCCACCCCAATGTGTACTCTGTGGCGGTGACCATCCAGCCAACTTTAAGGGCTGCAAACATTATGTCGAATTACGACAAAACAAATATCCCTCTCTTAGACCTAAACAACTACAGACTGTACCCCCTCCACTACCAACTAGTTCAACTCATGATAAACGACAAACACTTAACTCCATGTCACAACCAAACATTCGCTACTCTGACATACTAAAATCTAATAACAACGACAACTCCAAATCTCTCCCGACACAAACACAAACACCTATTCTGGAAAGCATGTTGGTTAAACTCATGGATCGCATGGACACTATACTCAACCTTTTGACTACCCTCATTGCGAGAATGCCCAATGGATCGATTGCTTAAAATTTCATTATGGAATGCTAACGGCCTATTGAGGCATTCTTGTGAACTCAAACACTACCTGATAGACAAAGACATTGACATTATGCTAATTGCTGAGACTCATTTCAACCCTCGAAGCTACTTAAAAATTCCCCATTACAACCTATACTTTACCAATCACCCAGACGGTACATCACACGGAGGAACAGCCATTATAATCAAAGACAAAATATCCCATTACGAAAACCCTCCTTTTTACAAAGACTATCTACAAGCAACCTCTTTAACAATTCAAGACAAAAACGGACCTATTACAATTGCATCTACTTACTGCCCTCCCAAGCACCGAATTTCGTCTGGGGATTTTTGGGATTTTTTCCAGACCCTGGGGTCGAGGTTCCTTGCTGGAGGTGACTACAATGCAAAACATACTGACTGGGGATCTCGACTTATTACTCCTAGAGGTCGAGATCTCGCTAAGACTATTAACAAACACAACCTAATTACTATCTCAACTGGAAGACCTACGTATTGGCCCTCTGACAGTAACAAAATCCCAGACTTAATTGACTTTTTTGTGGCAAGAGGGGTTAACGGGGATGGATGCTTAATTGAATCCTGCCTTGATCTTTCCTCTGACCACTCCCCAGTACAACTTACATTAAACACCTGTGCATCTCTCAAATCAAACTCTCACTACTTGACTAATCATAAAACTGACTGGAATAAATATGCAGAAATACTAAACCAAAGCCTGGACCTAAACTTACCTCTGACATATAGCCTTGACATTGACAAAGCAATCTACCATATAACCAATACTATACAAATGGCAGCACGTCTGTCAACACCAAAAATTACTCCTAAAGACTTAAACCAAGACACACCAAAACACATTAAAGACTTAATAACTAAAAAAAATAGGCTGAGACGACAATGGCAGACAAACAGATCCCCACACCTTAAAACGACAATTAATAATCTATCTAAACAAATTGGGAATCTACTCAGAACTGAAAGGAATCAAAGCATTCAAAAGTATCTGAGAGACCTCACCCCTACTCATTCAACTGACTACTCTCTCTGGAAAGCGACAAAGAAACTTAAAAGACCAACTGAAAGAATCCCCCCACTACGTAGACAAAATAATGAATGGGCGAGGAGTGACATCGATAAGGCGAATACATTCGCTAGTCACCTTTCTAACGTTTTTACTCCTCTCCCACCAAAGGTCACTCCACCTGACAATAACTTTCAGGCAACACACCAATACAAAACACACAATTACTCAATGCCATTCCCCAAACTAATACAGACGTGTGAATTAAAAGACATTATACGACAGACAATCAAAACTAAAAAGGCCCCGGGAAATGATCTAATCTCAGGTAAAATGTTGAGGAACTTGCCTGATAGGGCAATTCTCTTTCTGACCCTCATATTTAACTCCATCTTTAGAGTGGGTCATTTCCCAACCCAGTGGAAAACAGCCCTGGTGAAAATGATCCTCAAGCCTGGGAAACCTCCTGAGGAGTCAAACTCGTATAGGCCTATTAGTCTTCTCTCTGCCATCTCTAAATTGTTCGAGAGGGTCTTTCTTTCTAGACTCCGTCCCTTTCTAATAGATTTAATCCCAATCCACCAATTCGGCTTTAGAGAGAAGCACGGCACTATTGAGCAAGTACATCGAATTGTTGATGTTATTCACAAAGACCTTGAAAACAAACGTTACTGCTCAGCCGTGTTTCTTGATATATCTCAGGCTTTCGATAAAGTTTGGCACGAGGGTCTACTTCGGAAGCTTTATGACATACTCCCGCTAATTTATTACAGGCTGATTCGTTCTTACCTCGATGGCAGAAGCTTTAGAGTTAAGATGAATGACGCCATTAGTGAGGTTTATCCTGTTAGATCTGGAGTACCTCAGGGTAGTGTTTTGGGACCTATTTTGTATTTACTTTTTACAGCTGACTTGCCGACCAACCCGAACATAACCACAGCGACCTTTGCTGACGACACCGCTTTGCTCGCTTCACATAAAGACCCAATCGTGGCTTCTGCTATGCTCCAGGAAAGCCTGGACCAATTAAGGCCTTGGCTTGAGAAATGGAGAATAGCAGTTAACGAAGACAAATCTGCACACTTGACTTTTACTTTGAATAGACAGACCTGCCCCGGCGTAAATTTAGACAAACCCATTCCGACTAAAAGTACTGTAAAGTACCTCGGTATGCACCTTGACAGACGCCTAACGTGGGAGATGCACATCAAGTCAAAAAAAAAACAACTGAGACTTAAACTTAACAAATTATACTGGCTGCTCCGACAAAAATCTCAACTGACGATAGACAATAAACTTCTAATTTACAAAATCATCCTTAAACCCATTTGGACCTATGGCATTCAGATGTGGGGGACCGCTAGCAAATCCAACAGAGACCTGATTCAGCGGTTTCAAAACAAAACACTTAGACTGATAGTCGGTGCTCCTTGGTATGTCCCTAACAGACTGATTCATAGGGACCTCGGAATGGATACAGTCCAAATGGAAATTAAAAATTACAGCCTTCGCTACAAAGACAGACTCCTTAAACACCCTAATCCCAAAGCCCGACAACTATTAGACACACAAGGACAACTGAGACGACTCAAAAGACTCAAACCACAGGACTTGACAAGAGACATTAATAAATAGACCCGCGATGGTGCCCTAGCTGGGATTAGCCATCAGGCTAATAATTCAGTGACATTCCCTTCCTCCTCTCCTCGACTATTTTCCTACCCAGTTCCAATGACTCACTCTCCTTAACCTGCCCTATAATTTCCTTTTACCTCCCCCCCTCGCCCATTTATTACTCTTTATTGTAAACCATGTATTATTGCCTTCGGGCAGATGTACAAAATAAATGGATGCTAAATAAAAAAAAAAAAAAAAAAAAAAAAAAAAAATTTTCTGATTATAATGATGAACTAATTCATATTTTAACGATTTCTTAAATATTTTCATTGAATTCATGCAGATAAGAGTGATTTTGTTCAAATATTAAAGGGAAATTCTTACTTTTTAAAATACAAGGGATAAAATTATCTTTTATATATCATTTTATTCATTTTCTGATTATATTGACGAATAAATTCATATTTCATCGATTTCTCAAATATTTTCATTGAATTCATGCAGATAAGAGTGATTTTGTTCAAATATTAAAGGGAAATTCTTACTTTTTAAAATACAAGGGATAAAATTATCATTTATATATCATTTTATTCATTTTCTGATTATAATGATGAATAAATTCATATTTCATCGATTTCTCAAATATTTTCATTGAATTCATGCAGATAAGTGATTTTGTTCAAATATTAAAGGGAAATTCTTACTTTTTAAAATACAAGGGATAAAATTATCTTTTATAAATCATTTAATTCATTTTCTGATTCTAATGACGAATAAATTCATATTTTAACGATTTCTTTAATATTTTCATTGAATTCATACGGAAAAATGTGATTTTGATCAAATATTAAAGGGAAAATCCTAGTTTTTTAAATACTAGGGATAAAATTATGTTTTATATTTTATTTTATTCATTTTCTGATTCTAATGATGAAAAAATTCATATTTCATCGATTTCTCAAATATTTTCATTGAATTAATGAAGATAAAAGTGATTTTGTTCAAATATTAAAGGGAAATTCTTACTTTTTAAAATACAAGGGATAAAATTATCTTTTATAAATCATTTTATTCATTTTCTGATTCTAATGACGAATAAATTCATATTTTAACTATTTCTTTAATATTTTCATTGAATTCATACGGAAAAATGTGATTTTGATCAAATATTAAAGGGAAAATCCTAGTTTTTTAAATACTAGGGATAAAATTATGTTTTATATTTTATGTTATTCATTTTCTGATTATAATGATGAATAAATTCATATTTCATCGATTTCTCAAATATTTTCATTGAATTCATGAAGATAAGAGTGATTTTGTTTAAATATTTTTTTAGTTTTTAAAATACAAGGGATAAAATTATCTTTTATATATCATTTTATTCATTTTCTGATTATATTGACGAATAAATTCATATTTCATCGATTTCTCAAATATTTTCATTGAATTCATGCAGATAAGAGTGATTTTGTTCAAATATTAAAGGGAAATTCTTACTTTTTAAAATACAAAGGATAAAATTATATTTTATATTTTATTTTATTCAATTTCTGATTCTAATGACGAATAAATTCATATTTTAACGATTTCTTAATTATTTTCATTGAATTCATGCACGTAAAAGTGATTTTGTTCAAATATTAAAGGGAAAATCCTAGTTTTTTAAATACGAAGGATAAAATTATCTTTTATATTTTATTTTATTCATTTTCTGATTATAATGATGAACTAATTCATATTTTAACGATTTCTTAAATATTTTCATTGAATTCATGCAGATAAGAGTGATTTTGTTCAAATATTAAAGGGAAATTCTTACTTTTTAAAATACAAGGGATAAAATTATCTTTTATATATCATTTTATTCATTTTCTGATTATATTGACGAATAAATTCATATTTCATCGATTTCTCAAATATTTTCATTGAATTCATGCAGATAAGAGTGATTTTGTTCAAATATTAAAGGGAAATTCTTACTTTTTAAAATACAAGGGATAAAATTATCATTTATATATCATTTTATTCATTTTCTGATTATAATGATGAATAAATTCATATTTCATCGATTTCTCAAATATTTTCATTGAATTCATGCAGATAAGTGATTTTGTTCAAATATTAAAGGGAAATTCTTACTTTTTAAAATACAAGGGATAAAATTATCTTTTATAAATCATTTTATTCATTTTCTGATTCTAATGACGAATAAATTCATATTTTAACGATTTCTTTAATATTTTCATTGAATTCATACGGAAAAATGTGATTTTGTTCAAATATTAAAGGGCAAATCCTAGTTTTTTAAATACTAGGGATAAAATTATGTTTTATATTTTATTTTATTCATTTTCTGATTCTAATGATGAAAAAATTCATATTTCATCGATTTCTCAAATATTTTCATTGAATTAATGCAGATAAAAGTGATTTTGTTCAAATATTAAAGGGAAAATCCTAGTTTTTTAAATAGGAGGGATAAAATTATCTTTTATATATCATTTTATTCATTTTCTGATTATAATGACGAATAAATTCATATTTCAACGATTTCTCAAATATTTTCATTGAATTCTTACGGAAAAGTGTGATTTTGATCAAATATTAAAGGGAAAAACCTACTTTTTAAAATACAAAGGGATAAAATTATCTTTTATATATCATTTTATTCATTTCCTGAATATAATGATTAAATTCATATTTTAACGATTTCTTTAATATTTTCATTGAATTCATGCAGAAAGAGTGATTTTGTTCAAATATTAAAGGGCAAATCCTAGTTTTTTAAATACTAGGGATAAAATTATGTTTTATATTTTATTTTATTCATTTTCTGATTCTAATGATGAAAAAATTCATATTTCATCGATTTCTCAAATATTTTCATTGAATTAATGCAGATAAAAGTGATTTTGTTCAAATATTAAAGGGAAAATCCTAGTTTTTTAAATAGGAGGGATAAAATTATCTTTTATATATCATTTTATTCATTTTCTGATTATAATGACGAATAAATTCATATTTCAACGATTTCTTAAATATTTTCATTGAATTCATGCAGATAAGTGATTTTGTTCAAATATTAAAGGGAAAATCCTACTTTTTAAAATAAAAGGGATAAAATTATCTTTTATATATCATTTTATTCATTTCCTGAATATAATGATTAAATCCATATTTTAACGATTTCTTTAATATTTTCATTGAATTCATGCAGAAAGAGTGATTTTGTTCAAATATTAAAGGGCAAATCCTAGTTTTTTAAATACTAGGGATAAAATTATGTTTTATATTTTATTTTATTCATTTTCTGATTATAATGATGAATAAATTCATATTTTAACGATTTCTTAAATATTTTCATTGAATTCATGCAGATAAGTGATTTTGTTCAAATATTAAAGGGAAATTCTCACTTTTTAAAATACAAGGGATAAAATTATCTTTTATAAATCATTTTATTCATTTTCTGATTCTAATGACGAATAAATTCATATTTTAACGATTTCTTTAATATTTTCATTGAATTCATACGGAAAAATGTGATTTTGATCAAATATTAAAGGGAAAATCCTAGTTTTTTAAATAGGAGGGATAAAATTATCTTTTATATATCATTTTATTCATTTTCTGATTATAATGACGAATAAATTCATATTTTAACGATTTCTTAATTATTTTCATTGAATTCATGCACGTAAAAGTGATTTTGTTCAAATATTAAAGGGAAAATCCTAGTTTTTTAAATATGAAGGATAAAATTATCTTTTATATTTTATTTTATTCATTTTCTGATTATAATGATGAACTAATTCATATTTTAACGATTTCTTAAATATTTTCATTGAATTCATGCAGATAAGAGTGATTTTGTTCAAATGTTAAAGGGAAATTCTTACTTTTTAAAATACAAGGGATAAAATTATCTTTTATATATCATTTTATTCATTTTCTGATTATCTTGACGAATAAATTCATATTTTAACGATTTCTTAAATATTTTCATTGAATTCATGCAGATAAGTGATTTTGTTCAAATATTAAAGGGAAATTCTTACTTTTTAAAATACAAGGGATAAAATTATCTTTTATAAATCATTTTATTCATTTTCTGATTCTAATGACGAATAAATTCATATTTTAACGATTTCTTTAATATTTTCATTGAATTCATACGGAAAAATGTGATTTTGATCAAATATTAAAGGGAAAATCCTAGTTTTTTAAATACTAGGGATAAAATTATGTTTTATATTTTATGTTATTCATTTTCTGATTATAATGATGAATAAATTCATATTTCATCGATTTCTCAAATATTTTCATTGAATTCATGAAGATAAGAGTGATTTTGTTTAAATATTTTTTTACTTTTTAAAATACAAGGGATAAAATTATCTTTTATATATCATTTTATTCATTTTCTGATTATATTGACGAATAAATTCATATTTCATCGATTTCTCAAATATTTTCATTGAATTCATGCAGATAAGAGTGATTTTGTTCAAATATTAAAGGGAAATTCTTACATTTTAAAATACAAAGGATAAAATTATATTTTATATTTTATTTTATTCAATTTCTGATTCTAATGACGAATAAATTCATATTTTAACGATTTCTTAATTATTTTCATTGAATTCATGCACGTAAAAGTGATTTTGTTCAAATATTAAAGGGAAAATCCTAGTTTTTTAAATATGAAGGATAAAATTATCTTTTATATTTTATTTTATTCATTTTCTGATTATAATGATGAACTAATTCATATTTTAACGATTTCTTAAATATTTTCATTGAATTCATGCAGATAAGAGTGATTTTGTTCAAATATTAAAGGGAAATTCTTACTTTTTAAAATACAAGGGATAAAATTATCTTTTATATATCATTTTATTCATTTTCTGATTATATTGACGAATAAATTCATATTTCATCGATTTCTCAAATATTTTCATTGAATTCATGCAGATAAGAGTGATTTTGTTCAAATATTAAAGGGAAATTCTTACTTTTTAAAATACAAGGGATAAAATTATCATTTATATATCATTTTATTCATTTTCTGATTATAATGACGAATAAATTCATATATCATCGATTTCTTAAATATTTTCATTGAATTCATACGGAAAAATGTGATTTTGATCAAATATTAAAGGGAAAATCCTACTTTTTAAAATAAAAGCGATAAAATTATCTTTTATATATCATTTTATTCATTTCCTGAATATAATGATTAAATTCATATTTTAACGATTTCTTTAATATTTTCATTGAATTCATGCAGAAAGAGTGATTTTGTTCAAATATTAAAGGGCAAATCCTAGTTTTTTAAATACTAGGGATAAAATTATGTTTTATATTTTATTTTATTCATTTTCTGATTCTAATGATGAAAAAATTCATATTTCATCGATTTCTCAAATATTTTCATTGAATTAATGCAGATAAAAGTGATTTTGTTCAAATATTAAAGGGAAAATCCTAGTTTTTTAAATAGGAGGGATAAAATTATCATTTATATATCATTTTATTCATTTTCTGATTATAATGACGAATAAAATCATATTTCAACGATTTCTTAAATATTTTCATTGAATTCATGCAGATAAGTGATTTTGTTCAAATATTAAAGGGAAAATCCTACTTTTTAAAATAAAAGGGATAAAATTATCTTTTATATATCATTTTATTCATTTCCTGAATATAATGATTAAATCCATATTTTAACGATTTCTTTAATATTTTCATTGAATTCATGCAGAAAGAGTGATTTTGTTCAAATATTAAAGGGCAAATCCTAGTTTTTTAAATACTAGGGATAAAATTATGTTTTATATTTTATTTTATTCATTTTCTGATTATAATGATGAATAAATTCATATTTTAACGATTTCTTAAATATTTTCATTGAATTCATGCAGATAAGTGATTTTGTTCAAATATTAAAGGGAAATTCTCACTTTTTAAAATACAAGGGATAAAATTATCTTTTATAAATCATTTTATTCATTTTCTGATTCTAATGACGAATAAATTCATATTTTAACGATTTCTTTAATATTTTCATTGAATTCATACGGAAAAATGTGATTTTGATCAAATATTAAAGGGAAAATCCTAGTTTTTTAAATAGGAGGGATAAAATTATCTTTTATATATCATTTTATTCATTTTCTGATTATAATGACGAATAAATTCATATTTCAACGATTTCTCAAATATTTTCATTGAATTCATGAAGATAAGAGTGATTTTGTTTAAATATTTTTTTACTTTTTAAAATACAAGGGATAAAATTATCTTTTATATATCATTTTATTCATTTTCTGATTATATTGACGAATAAATTCATATTTCATCGATTTCTCAAATATTTTCATTGAATTCATGCAGATAAGAGTGATTTTGTTCAAATATTAAAGGGAAATTCTTACTTTTTAAAATACAAAGGATAAAATTATATTTTATATTTTATTTTATTCAATTTCTGATTCTAATGACGAATAAATTCATATTTTAAGGATTTCTTAATTATTTTCATTGAATTCATGCACGTAAAAGTGATTTTGTTCAAATATTAAAGGGAAAATCCTAGTTTTTTAAATATGAAGGATAAAATTATCTTTTATATTTTATTTTATTCATTTTCTGATTATAATGATGAACTAATTCATATTTTAACGATTTCTTAAATATTTTCATTGAATTCATGCAGATAAGAGTGATTTTGTTCAAATATTAAAGGGAAATTCTTACTTTTTAAAATACAAGGGATAAAATTATCTTTTATATATCATTTTATTCATTTTCTGATTATATTGACGAATAAATTCATATTTCATCGATTTCTCAAATATTTTCATTGAATTCATGCAGATAAGAGTGATTTTGTTCAAATATTAAAGGGAAATTCTTACTTTTTAAAATACAAGGGATAAAATTATCATTTATATATCATTTTATTCATTTTCTGATTATAATGACGAATAAATTCATATATCATCGATTTCTTAAATATTTTCATTGAATTCATACGGAAAAATGTGATTTTGATCAAATATTAAAGGGAAAATCCTACTTTTTAAAATAAAAGCGATAAAATTATCTTTTATATATCATTTTATTCATTTCCTGAATATAATGATTAAATTCATATTTTAACGATTTCTTTAATATTTTCATTGAATTCATGCAGAAAGAGTGATTTTGTTCAAATATTAAAGGGCAAATCCTAGTTTTTTAAATACTAGGGATAAAATTATGTTTTATATTTTATTTTATTCATTTTCTGATTCTAATGATGAAAAAATTCATATTTCATCGATTTCTCAAATATTTTCATTGAATTAATGCAGATAAAAGTGATTTTGTTCAAATATTAAAGGGAAAATCCTAGTTTTTTAAATAGGAGGGATAAAATTATCTTTTATATATCATTTTATTCATTTTCTGATTATAATGACGAATAAATTCATATTTCAACGATTTCTTAAATATTTTCATTGAATTCATGCAGATAAGTGATTTTGTTCAAATATTAAAGGGAAAATCCTACTTTTTAAAATAAAAGGGATAAAATTATCTTTTATATATCATTTTATTCATTTCCTGAATATAATGATTAAATCCATATTTTAACGATTTCTTTAATATTTTCATTGAATTCATGCAGAAAGAGTGATTTTGTTCAAATATTAAAGGGCAAATCCTAGTTTTTTAAATACTAGGGATAAAATTATGTTTTATATTTTATTTTATTCATTTTCTGATTATAATGATGAATAAATTCATATTTTAACGATTTCTTAAATATTTTCATTGAATTCATGCAGATAAGTGATTTTGTTCAAATATTAAAGGGAAATTCTCACTTTTTAAAATACAAGGGATAAAATTATCTTTTATAAATCATTTTATTCATTTTCTGATTCTAATGACGAATAAATTCATATTTTTACGATTTCTTTAATATTTTCATTGAATTCATACGGAAAAATGTGATTTTGATCAAATATTAAAGGGAAAATCCTAGTTTTTTAAATAGGAGGGATAAAATTATCTTTTATATATCATTTTATTCATTTTCTGATTATAATGACGAATAAATTCATATTTCAACGATTTCTCAAATATTTTCATTGAATTCTTACGGAAAAGTGTGATTTTGATCAAATATTAAAGGGAAAAACCTACTTTTTAAAATACAAAGGATAAAATTATATTTTATATTTTATTTTATTCAATTTCTGATTCTAATGACGAATAAATTCATATTTTAACGATTTCTTAATTATTTTCATTGAATTCATGCACGTAAAAGTGATTTTGTTCAAATATTAAAGGGAAAATCCTAGTTTTTTAAATATGAAGGATAAAATTATCTTTTATATTTTATTTTATTCATTTTCTGATTATAATGATGAACTAATTCATATTTTAACGATTTCTTAAATATTTTCATTGAATTCATGCAGATAAGAGTGATTTTGTTCAAATATTAAAGGGAAATTCTTACTTTTTAAAATACAAGGGATAAAATTATCTTTTATATATCATTTTATTCATTTTCTGATTATATTGACGAATAAATTCATATTTCATCGATTTCTCAAATATTTTCATTGAATTCATGCAGATAAGAGTGATTTTGTTCAAATATTAAAGGGAAATTCTTACTTTTTAAAATACAAGGGATAAAATTATGTTTTATAATTCATTTTATTCATTTTCTGATTCTAATGACGAATAAATTCATATTTTAACGATTTCTTTAATATTTTCATTGAATTCATACGGAAAAATGTGATTTTGTTCAAATATTAAAGGGCAAATCCTAGTTTTTTAAATACAAGGGATAAAATTATGTTTTATATTTTATTTTATTCATTTTCTGATTCTAATGATGAAAAAATTCATATTTCATCGATTTCTCAAATATTTTCATTGAATTAATGAAGATAAAAGTGATTTTGTTCAAATATTAAAGGGAAATTCTTACTTTTTAAAATACAAGGGATAAAATTATCTTTTATAAATCATTTTATTCATTTTCTGATTCTAATGACGAATAAATTCATATTTTAACGATTTCTTTAATATTTTCATTGAATTCATACGGAAAAATGTGATTTTGATCAAATATTAAAGGGAAAATCCTAGTTTTTTAAATACTAGGGATAAAATTATGTTTTATATTTTATGTTATTCATTTTCTGATTATAATGATGAATAAATTCATATTTCATCGATTTCTCAAATATTTTCATTGAATTCATGAAGATAAGAGTGATTTTGTTTAAATATTTTTTTACTTTTTAAAATACAAGGGATAAAATAATCTTTTATATATCATTTTATTCATTTTCTGATTATATTGACGAATAAATTCATATTTCATCGATTTCTCAAATATTTTCATTGAATTCATGCAGATAAGAGTGATTTTGTTCAAATATTAAAGGGAAATTCTTACTTTTTAAAATACAAAGGATAAAATTATATTTTATATTTTATTTTATTCAATTTCTGATTCTAATGACGAATAAATTCATATTTTAACGATTTCTTAATTATTTTCATTGAATTCATGCACGTAAAAGTGATTTTGTTCAAATATTAAAGGGAAAATCCTAGTTTTTTAAATATGAAGGATAAAATTATCTTTTATATTTTATTAAATTCATTTTCTGATTATAATGATGAACTAATTCGTATTTTAACGATTTCTTAAATATTTTCATTGAATTCATGCAGATAAGAGTGATTTTGTTCAAATATTAAAGGGAAATTCTTACTTTTTAAAATACAAGGGATAAAATTATCCTTTATATATCATTTTATTCATTTTCTGATTATATTGACGAATAAATTCATATTTCATCGATTTCTCAAATATTTTCATTGAATTCATGCAGATAAGAGTGATTTTGTTCAAATATTAAAGGGAAATTCTTACTTTTTAAAATACAAGGGATAAAATTATCTTTTATATATCATTTTATTCATTTCCTGAATATAATGATTAAATTCATATTTTAACGATTTCTTTAATATTTTCATTGAATTCATGCAGAAAGAGTGATTTTGTTCAAATATTAAAGGGCAAATCCTAGTTTTTTAAATACTAGGGATAAAATTATGTTTTATATTTTATTTTATTCATTTTCTGATTATAATGATGAATAAATTCATATTTTAACGATTTCTTAAATATTTTCATTGAATTCATGCAGATAAGTGATTTTGTTCAAATATTAAAGGGAAATTCTTACTTTTCAAAATACAAGGGATAAAATTATCTTTTATAAATCATTTTATTCATTTTCTGATTCTAATGACGAATAAATTCATATTTTAACGATTTCTTTAATATTTTCATTGAATTCATACGGAAAATTTGATTTTGATCAAATATTAAAGGGAAAATCCTAGTTTTTTAAATACTAGGGATAAAATTATGTTTTATATTTTATGTTATTCATTTTCTGATTATAATGATGAATAAATTCATATTTCATCGATTTCTCAAATATTTTCATTGAATTCATGAAGATAAGAGTGATTTTGTTTAAATATTTTTTTACTTTTTAAAATACAAGGGATAAAATTATCTTTTATATATCATTTTATTCATTTTCTGATTATATTGACGAATAAATTCATATTTCATCGATTTCTCAAATATTTTCATTGAATTCATGCAGATAAGAGTGATTTTGTTCAAATATTAAAGGGAAATTCTTACTTTTTAAAATACAAGGGATAAAATTATCATTTATATATCATTTTATTCATTTTCTGATTATAATGACGAATAAATTCATATATCATAGATTTCTTAAATATTTTCAATGAATTCTTACGGAAAAGTGTGATTTTGATCAAATATTAAAGGGAAAATCCTAGTTTTTTAAATACGAGGTATAAAATTATCTTTTATATATCATTTTATTCATTTCCTGAATATAATGATCAAATTCATATTTTAATGATTTCTTAAATATTTTCATTGAATTCATACGGGTAAGAGTGATTTTAATGTTTGATTCTAATGACGAATAAATTCATATTTTAACGATTTCTTTAATATTTTCATTGAATTCATGCAGATAAGTGATTTTGTTCAAATATCAAAGGTAAATTCTTACTTTTTAAAATACAAGGGATAAAATTATCTTTTATATATCATTTTATTCATTTTCTGATTATAATGATGAATAAATTCATATTTTAACGATTTCTTAAATATTTTCATTGAATTCATGAAGATAAGAGTGATTTTGTTTAAATATTAAAGGGAAAATCCTAGTTTTTTAAATAGGAGGGATAAAATTATCTTTTATATTTTATTTTATTCATTTTTTGATTCTAATGACGAATAAATTCATATTTTTTCGATTTCTCAAATATTTTCATTGAATTCTTACGGAAAAGTGTGATTTTGATCAAATATTAAAGGGAAAATCATACTTTTTAAAATACATGGGATAAAATTGTTATTTATATATCATTTTATTCATTTTCCGATTATAATGACGAATAAATTCATATTTCATCGATTTCTCAAATATATTCATTGAATTCATACGCAAAAGTGTGATTTTGATCAAACATTAAAGGGAAAATCATACTTTTTAAAATACATGGGATAAAATTGTTATTTATATATCATTTTATTCATTTTCCAATTATAATGACGAATAAATTCATATATCATCGATTTCTTAAATATTTTCATTGAATTCATACGGAAAAATGTGATTTTGATCAAATATTAAAGGGAAAATCCTAGTTTTTTAAATACGAGGGATAAAATTATCTTTTATATATCATTTTATTCATTTCCTGAATATAATGATCAAATTCATATTTTAACGATTTCTTAATTATTTTCATTGAATTCATGCACGTAAAAGTGATTTTGTTCAAATATTAAAGGGAAAATCCTAGTTTTTTAAATATGAAGGATAAAATTATCTTTTATATTTTATTTTATTCATTTTCTGATTATAATGATGAACTAATTCATATTTTAACGATTTCTTAAATATTTTCATTGAATTCATGCAGATAAGTGATTTTGTTCAAATATTAAAGGGAAATTCTTACTTTTTAAAATACAAGGGATAAAATTATCTTTTATAAATCATTTTATTCATTTTCTGATTCTAATGACGAATAAATTCATATTTTAACGATTTCTTTAATATTTTCATTGAATTCATACGGAAAAATGTGATTTTGATCAAATATTAAAGGGAAAATCCTAGTTTTTTAAATACTAGGGATAAAATTATGTTTTATATTTTATTTTATTCATTTTCTGATTATAATGATGAATAAATTCATATTTCATCGATTTCTCAAATATTTTCATTGAATTCATGCAGATAAGAGTGATTTTGTCGTAATCCTAATAAACTTAGAGCTTACACCCAAACCAAATAACTTTAGCCACAATTAGGGGTGAGAGATCGAAACAAAGGCACGCTGAAAATCCACAAAATGAAATTTTTTATAATAAATAATAAATTCGTTCACATTTTACATCATAAAAATATTAAAAAAATATATTATTGATATTTCTGATGAATAATTATTTTTTTATGCCGAAAACGGAGGGTCATCCTACGATGACCTTTCATAATTTTTACGGTAAAATTAAAAAATGAAATTTTTAAAAATAAATAATAAATTCGTTCATTTTACATCATAAAAATATTAAAAAAATATATTATTGATATTTCTGATGAATAATTATTTGTTTATGCCGAAAACGGAGTTTCATCCTACGATGACCTTTAAGAGTGATTTTGTTTAAATATTAAAGGGAAAATACTACTTTTTAAAATACAAGGGATAAAACTATCTTTTATATATCATTTTATTCATTTTCTGATTATAATGATGAATAAATTCATATTTCATCGATTTCTCAAATATTTTCAATGAATTCTTACGGAAAAGTGTGATTTTGATCAAATATTAAAGGGAAAATCCTAGTTTTTTAAATACGAGGGATAAAATTATCTTTTATATATCATTTTATTCATTTCCTGAATATAATGATCAAATTCATATTTTAACGATTTCTTAAATATTTTCATTGAATTCATACGGGTAAGAGTGATTTTGTTCAAATATTAAAGGGAAAATCCTAGTTTTTTAAATATGAAGGATAAAATTATCTTTTATATTTTATTTTATTCATTTTCTGATTATAATGATGAATAAATTCATATTTCATCGATTTCTCAAATATTTTCATTGAATTCATGCAGATAAGAGTGATTTTGTCCTAATCCTAATAAACTTAGAGCTTACACCCAAACCAAATAACTTTAGCCACAATTAGGGGTGAGAGATCGAAACAAAGGCACGCTGAAAATCCACAAAATGAAATTTTTTATAATAAATAATAAATTCGTTCACATTTTACATCATAAAAATATTAAAAAAATATATTATTGATATTTCTGATGAATAATTATTTTTTTATGCCGAAAACGGAGGGTCATCCTACGATGACCTTTCATAATTTTTACGGTAAAATTAAAAAATGAAATTTTTAAAAATAAATAATAAATTCGTTCATTTTACATCATAAAAATATTAAAAAAATATATTATTGATATTTCTGATGAATAATTATTTGTTTATGCCGAAAACGGAGTTTCATCCTACGATGACCTTTAAGAGTGATTTTGTTTAAATATTAAAGGGAAAATACTACTTTTTAAAATACAAGGGATAAAACTATCTTTTATATATCATTTTATTCATTTTCTGATTATAATGATGAATAAATTCATATTTCATCGATTTCTCAAATATTTTCAATGAATTCTTACGGAAAAGTGTGATTTTGATCAAATATTAAAGGGAAAATCCTAGTTTTTTAAATACGAGGGATAAAATTATCTTTTATATATCATTTTATTCATTTCCTGAATATAATGATCAAATTCATATTTTAACGATTTCTTAAATATTTTCATTGAATTCATACGGGTAAGAGTGATTTTGTTCAAATATTAAAGGGAAAATCCTAGTTTTTTAAATATGAAGGATAAAATTATCTTTTATATTTTATTTTATTCATTTTCTGATTATAATGATGAATAAATTCATATTTCATCGATTTCTCAAATATTTTCATTGAATTCATGCAGATAAGAGTGATTTTGTCCTAATCCTAATAAACTTAGAGCTTACACCCAAACCAAATAACTTTAGCCACAATTAGGGGTGAGAGATCGAAACAAAGGCACGCTGAAAATCCACAAAATGAAATTTTTTATAATAAATAATAAATTCGTTCACATTTTACATCATAAAAATATTAAAAAAATATATTATTGATATTTCTGATGAATAATTATTTTTTTATGCCGAAAACGGAGGGTCATCCTACGATGACCTTTCATAATTTTTACGGTAAAATTAAAAAATGAAATTTTTAAAAATAAATAATAAATTCGTTCATTTTACATCATAAAAATATTAAAAAAATATATTATTGATATTTCTGATGAATAATTATTTGTTTATGCCGAAAACGGAGTTTCATCCTACGATGACCTTTAAGAGTGATTTTGTTTAAATATTAAAGGGAAAATACTACTTTTTAAAATACAAGGGATAAAACTATCTTTTATATATCATTTTATTCATTTTCTGATTATAATGATGAATAAATTCATATTTCATCGATTTCTCAAATATTTTCAATGAATTCTTACGGAAAAGTGTGATTTTGATCAAATATTAAAGGGAAAATCCTAGTTTTTTAAATACGAGGGATAAAATTATCTTTTATATATCATTTTATTCATTTCCTGAATATAATGATCAAATTCATATTTTAACGATTTCTTAAATATTTTCATTGAATTCATACGGGTAAGAGTGATTTTGTTCAAATATTAAAGGGAAAATCCTAGTTTTTTAAATATGAAGGATAAAATTATCTTTTATATTTTATTTTATTCATTTTCTGATTATAATGATGAATAAATTCATATTTCATCGATTTCTCAAATATTTTCATTGAATTCATGCAGATAAGAGTGATTTTGTCGTAATCCTAATAAACTTAGAGCTTACACCCAAACCAAATAACTTTAGCCACAATTAGGGGTGAGAGATCGAAACAAAGGCACGCTGAAAATCCACAAAATGAAATTTTTTATAATAAATAATAAATTCGTTCACATTTTACATCATAAAAATATTAAAAAAATATATTATTGATATTTCTGATGAATAATTATTTTTTTATGCCGAAAACGGAGGGTCATCCTACGATGACCTTTCATAATTTTTACGGTAAAATTAAAAAATGAAATTTTTAAAAATAAATAATAAATTCGTTCATTTTACATCATAAAAATATTAAAAAAATATATTATTGATATTTCTGATGAATAATTATTTGTTTATGCCGAAAACGGAGTTTCATCCTACGATGACCTTTAAGAGTGATTTTGTTTAAATATTAAAGGGAAAATACTACTTTTTAAAATACAAGGGATAAAATTATCTTTTATATATCATTTTATTCATTTTCTGATTATAATGATGAATAAATTCATATTTCATCGATTTCTCAAATATTTTCAATGAATTCTTACGGAAAAGTGTGATTTTGATCAAATATTAAAGGGAAAATCCTAGTTTTTTAAATACGAGGGATAAAATTATCTTTTATATATCATTTTATTCATTTCCTGAATATAATGATCAAATTCATATTTTAACGATTTCTTAATTATTTTCATTGAATTCATGCACGTAAAAGTGATTTTGTTCAAATATTAAAGGGAAAATCCTAGTTTTTTAAATATGAAAGATAAAATTATCTTTTATATTTTATTTTATTCATTTTCTGATTATAATGATGAACTAATTCATATTTTAACGATTTCTTAAATATTTTCATTCAATTCATGCAGATAAGAGTGATTTTGTTCAAATATTAAAGGGAAATTCTTACTTTTTAAAATACAAGGGATAAAATTATCTTTTATATATCATTTTATTCATTTTCTGATTATATTGACGAATAAATTCATATTTCATCGATTTCTCAAATATTTTCATTGAATTCATGCAGATAAGAGTGATTTTGTTCAAATATTAAAGGGAAATTCTTAGTTTTTAAAATACAAGGGATAAAATTATCATTTATATATCATTTTATTCATTTTCTGATTATAATGACGAATATATTCATATATCATCGATTTCTTAAATATTTTCATTGAATTCATACGGAAAAATGTGATTTTGATCAAATATTAAAGGGAAAATCCTACTTTTTAAAATAAAAGGGATAAAATTATCTTTTATATATCATTTTATTCATTTCCTGAATATAATGATTAAATTCATATTTTAACGATTTCTTTAATATTTTCATTGAATTCATGCAGAAAGAGTGATTTTGTTCAAATATTAAAGGGCAAATCCTAGTTTTTTAAATACTAGGGATAAAATTATGTTTTATATTTTATTTTATTCATTTTCTGATTATAATGATGAATAAATTCATATTTTAACGATTTCTTAAATATTTTCATTGAATTCATGCAGATAAGTGATTTTGTTCAAATATTAAAGGGAAATTCTTACTTTTTAAAATACAAGGGATAAAATTATCTTTTATAAATCATTTTATTCATTTTCTGATTCTAATGACGAATAAATTCATATTTTAACGATTTCTTTAATATTTTCATTGAATTCATACGGAAAAATGTGATTTTGATCAAATATTAAAGGGAAAATCCTAGTTTTTTAAATACTAGGGATAAAATTATGTTTTATATTTTATTTTATTCATTTTCTGATTATAATGATGAATAAATTCATATTTCATCGATTTCTCAAATATTTTCATTGAATTCATGAAGATAAGAGTGATTTTGTTTAAATATTTTTTTACTTTTTAAAATACAAGGGATAAAATTATCTTTTATATATCATTTTATTCATTTTCTGATTATATTGACGAATAAATTCATATTTCATCGATTTCTCAAATATTTTCATTGAATTCATACGCAAAAGTGTGATTTTGATCAAACATTAAAGGGAAAATCATACTTTTTAAAATACATGGGATAAAATTGTTATTTATATATCATTTTATTCATTTTCCGATTATAATGACGAATAAATTCATATATCATCGATTTCTTAAATATTTTCATTCAATTCATGCAGATAAGAGTGATTTTGTTCAAATATTAAAGGGAAATTCTTACTTTTTAAAATACAAGGGATAAAATTATCTTTTATATATCATTTTATTCATTTCCTGAATGTAATGATTAAATTCATATTTTAACGATTTCTTTAATATTTTCATTGAATTCATGCAGAAAGAGTGATTTTGTTCAAATAGTAAAGGGCAAATCCTAGTTTTTTAAATACTAGGGATAAAATTATGTTTTATATTTTATTTTATTCATTTTCTGATTATAATGATGAATAAATTCATATTTTAACGATTTCTTAAATATTTTCATTGAATTCATGCAGATAAGTGATTTTGTTCAAATATTAAAGGGAAATTCTTACTTTTTAAAATACAAGGGATAAAATTATCTTTTATATATCATTTTATTCATTTTCTGATTCTAATGACGAATAAATTCATATTTTAACGATTTCTTTAATATTTTCATTGAATTCATGCAGATAAGTGATTTTGTTCAAATATCAAAGGTAAATTCTTACTTTTTAAAATACAAGGGATAAAATTATCTTTTATATATCATTTTATTCATTTTCTGATTATAATGATGAATAAATTCATATTTTAACGATTTCTTAAATATTTTCATTGAATTCATGAAGATAAGAGTGATTTTGTTTAAATATTAAAGGGAAAATCCTAGTTTTTTAAATAGGAGGGATAAAATTATCTTTTATATTTTATTTTATTCATTTTTTGATTCTAATGACGAATAAATTCATATTTTTTCGATTTCTCAAATATTTTCATTGAATTCTTACGGAAAAGTGTGATTTTGATCAAATATTAAAGGGAAAATCATACTTTTTAAAATACATGGGATAAAATTGTTATTTATATATCATTTTATTCATTTTCCGATTATAATGACGAATAAATTCATATTTCATCGATTTCTCAAATATTTTCATTGAATTCATACGCAAAAGTGTGATTTTGATCAAACATTAATTTGACAGCGAATCAAATATAGTAAGTGAAAGCAGATATGATTTGTCAAAAAGACAATAATTTTTTAATAATATAAATAAATTATTTCCTATTTTGGGTATTTCGACAAATTTCTATCACAATTCAGAAACATGGATTTGACTTTGTAAGAAAAAATAATTTTTAAAAAAAATAAAATTTAAAAAAATAATATGAAAGTAGAGAGAGTAAATAATAAATAAAGGGTGGTGTTTTAATATCTTCTCTAAAAAAAAGTTATAATTGTAATAATTATTTAAGTATCTCTCTCTAAATTTTTGATTCAATGGAGAGTATAAAATTTTTATAGTGTTATTCATGGGTTTTGATTGGAAATGTTGCTTCCTTGAGATTATATATTTATTATTTGAATGAGATTTCAAAATATTTATTATGATTTTTTTAGTTATTTTTTTTTATTTAATTTTTCCAAAAAAATTTAAATATTTAATATACTTAATAAAAATTGAACTAATATTAATTTTTGATTTTTCAGAAAGATAACTCCGTATACCAGTGAGAAAGAAGAAGGGGAAGATTGGATCTTTCAAAAAGTATTGATGAATTTTTTAAATATTTATTTATGTATTTATTTATAATTATCATATGTAACATTTTCTGTAATTTGTGAATTACTGCTAATAATAAAACAAACAAATTTAAATAACTATGAAGTTTAATTTAAAGTAAAAGTTTAATTTAAAGTAAAAATTCCTATCTTTTCCTTTTATATTCCTATTCATCATATATACTCAATATATATATACCAGTATAAATTAGAATTAAAATAAATAATCAAAATGTATGTAATTCTATATATTTCTATGGACCTGTATAAATAAGATGTAAGTGAATAAATAAAAATAAAATTGGATTCAATAATCTAAAACTATAATATTTGAATGTTGTTACCTTGGGCATTCGATTGGAGATGTTGCTTCCTTGAGATATCTTCTCAGAATGACTCGGTGAAGGACCTCAGCTTAAATAGAAAAAAGATAATATTACAATTCTAATTCAATAATTGTCCTGTTTTGTTATTGAAAAAATAAAATAATTTGAAAAGAAATCAATTTATTATTTTAATAATAGCAAATATTAAATGTCAATCATTTATACTTGTATATCAATTATTTTAATACTTATTCATTTGAAATTAGATTTCTTTTAATATTATGTTATATTATTTCTATTCTATATTTTTTCATCTATTAGATTGTTTTTTTTATTAAACATCTAATAATTGGATAAATACAAAAATAATTTAGATCTTATATATTATTTAAAGTATATTTGAATCCTTGAAAACTAAGAGGTTTGTTGACGATTTTTTGACGGTTTATATATATATAAACATTAATTAATCTGTCTATTAAGTTTTTAGTTCCAGAAATAAGTGTGTTAGCGGAATCAGTATAAATTTTAAATTTTTAATTATTTTAAATTTCAATTTAAAAGGAAAACATTTTTACAACATAATTTTTAAAAAAATACTATTTCAATTTACATAAAAAGAAAAAAGATGGTTTTCTAAAATCATCCCTACAATTTATTTTCTTTCTTTTAGTGGATTCAAATTATTTAAATATTTAAATTAAATAATAATTGTTATTACTATTTCATTGATAGGTTTTTGATTGGAGATGATAATCCCTTGGTATTTCATATTAAAGTGACTCTGTGAAAGGACCCACTTCATCTAATATAGCAAAAAGTTAATATATTAATATTCCAATTCTAATCTGATAATTATCCTCCTTTATGAAAACAATAAATTTATTATTTTAATAATAGCAATATTAAATGTCAATCAGTTATACTTGAAAGATCTTGTATAATTGTTTATTTTAATTCTTTATTCGTTTCAAATTCAATTTCTTGTTATATTGTTATAATATTTCTATTCTTTTTTTATTTTTTATCTATTAGATTGCATTTTATAAAATCTCTAATCATTGGATATGTACAAAAATAATTTAGATGTTATAAAATTATGAATTTTTGTAATTTAAATACTTTTGAATTGTCTATAAAATGAAACAAAAATATGATATTGAATATTTTACAATTTTCTATAAAAAAATTCTATTTTACGAAGTTTTTAACTTTAATTTTTTTCATATTTATTTATTTATTATTTCATTGGAGATGTTGCTTCCTTGAGTTTTTGTCAAAATGACTCCTCGAAAGATCTCACTTCAGCTTAAATAGAAAAAAGATAATATTTTGATATTAATATTACATTTCTAATCCGATAATTGTTCTCTTTTGTTATTGAAATGAAATCTCATTTTATCTCATGTTAACTTTAAACTTTCTGAATGAAAAGTTCATCAATGAATAGAAAATAAGAAAAAATATGAAACACAGAATTCACATATCAAGAGAAATGTGAACAATTTATGTATTATTTTATTTATCAATGTATTATCATGTTTACGTGTATATTCTAATATTGTTTATATGTGAATTATTATTTATAATAAAAAGAAAATCAAAAATATTAAAAAACTTTTTTATTTAATTTCTTATTCCTATTTCCAATCATCATTGGTTAAAATTCTATCGAATTCAAAATAAATCAGGCTAGGAAAATAAAAATAACATAAGAATAGATAGAATATATAAATGATAGACAGATAGATAGATAGATAAGAATAAAAAAAGAATATGTTTTATTAATTTAAATATATAATAATAAAAATGAGAGATGAGATTTTCATTTTTATTATAGTATAATAAATTAATTGAAGTAAAAAAGAAAAGATAGAAAAGATGCTGAGAAAAAAAAATTAAAAAATTTTATTGGGAAGGTTTTATTTTTTCAATTGAAAGTTAAAATTTAAGGGTTGAAATTTACCCTGAAGGAATTGGAATTTTAAAAAAATGAAAAAACCATTGTTCAATATAAGTGCCTAGATTAGGTTGAACTATAGATAATGAAATTAATTAAATCATATCTAAGAGAAATTTTAATAAATTGAAAAAAGGGTGTTTTTCTAAGAAAAAACGTATTTAGGGGTGAGTTAGAGCAAAATGGATGAAATTTTTATTCCCCCTATACACACACCCCCTGCAAGAAATATCAATTAAAACAATATCCAATCATAAAAAATAGGGGTTGATTGTCATAAAATTTCATCAATATTTTTTAAAAAAAAGTGAATTTTTACTATGCCCCTTAGAGATTGGTATGATAGCTGCACGCGACCACGAAACACCCACTTTCCCACCCTCTTTTTATATATATCAGTATAATTTCTATATTTCTTATATAATACATGTAAATATAGGATTGTATGGAAAAGTCTAATTGAAATCTCCCAACAACGTTTCTATTAATAATACAATCATCCTACATTTATTTATACGCATCTCGTTTCTATTTTTTAGATATATATTACAATAATAATTAATAATAAAAATGAAAATCTCATCTCTCATTTTTATTATTATATATTTAAATTAATAAAACATATTCTTTTTTTATTCTTATCTATCTATCTATCTGTCTATCATTTATATATTCTATCTATTCTTATGTTATTTTTATTTTCCTAGCCTGATTTATTTTGAATTCGATAGAATTTTAACCAATGATGATTGGAAATAGGAATAAGAAATTAAATAAAAAAGTTTTTTAATATTTTTGATTTTCTTTTTATTATAAATAATAATTCACATATAAACAATATTAGAATATACACGTAAACATGATAATACATTGATAAATAAAATAATACATAAATTGTTCACATTTCTCTTGATATGTGAATTCTGTGTTTCATATTTTTTCTTATTTTCTATTCATTGATGAACTTTTCATTCAGAAAGTTTAAAGTTAACATGAGATAAAATGAGATTTCATTTCAATAACAAAAGAGAACAATTATCGGATTAGAAATGTAATATTAATATCAAAATATTATCTTTTTTCTATTTAAGCTGAAGTGAGATCTTTCGAGGAGTCATTTTGACAAAAACTCAAGGAAGCAACATCTCCAATGAAATAATAAATAAATAAATATGAAAAAAATTAAAGTTAAAAACTTCGTAAAATAGAATTTTTTTATAGAAAATTGTAAAATATTCAATATCATATTTTTGTTTCATTTTATAGACAATTCAAAAGTATTTAAATTACAAAAATTCATAATTTTATAACATCTAAATTATTTTTGTACATATCCAATGATTAGAGATTTTATAAAATGCAATCTAATAGATAAAAAATAAAAAAAGAATAGAAATATTATAACAATATAACAAGAAATTGAATTTGAAACGAATAAAGAATTAAAATAAACAATTATACAAGATCTTTCAAGTATAACTGATTGACATTTAATATTGCTATTATTAAAATAATAAATTTATTGTTTTCATAAAGGAGGATAATTATCAGATTAGAATTGGAATATTAATATATTAACTTTTTGCTATATTAGATGAAGTGGGTCCTTTCACAGAGTCACTTTAATATGAAATACCAAGGGATTATCATCTCCAATCAAAAACCTATCAATGAAATAGTAATAACAATTATTATTTAATTTAAATATTTAAATAATTTGAATCCACTAAAAGAAAGAAAATAAATTGTAGGGATGATTTTAGAAAACCATCTTTTTTCTTTTTATGTAAATTGAAATAGTATTTTTTTAAAAATTATGTTGTAAAAATGTTTTCCTTTTAAATTGAAATTTAAAATAATTAAAAATTTAAAATTTATACTGATTCCGCTAACACACTTATTTCTGGAACTAAAAACTTAATAGACAGATTAATTAATGTTTATATATATATAAACCGTCAAAAAATCGTCAACAAACCTCTTAGTTTTCAAGGATTCAAATATACTTTAAATAATATATAAGATCTAAATTATTTTTGTATTTATCCAATTATTAGATGTTTAATAAAAAAAACAATCTAATAGATGAAAAAATATAGAATAGAAATAATATAACATAATATTAAAAGAAATCTAATTTCAAATGAATAAGTATTAAAATAATTGATATACAAGTATAAATGATTGACATTTAATATTTGCTATTATTAAAATAATAAATTGATTTCTTTTCAAATTATTTTATTTTTTCAATAACAAAACAGGACAATTATTGAATTAGAATTGTAATATTATCTTTTTTCTATTTAAGCTGAGGTCCTTCACCGAGTCATTCTGAGAAGATATCTCAAGGAAGCAACATCTCCAATCGAATGCCCAAGGTAACAACATTCAAATATTATAGTTTTAGATTATTGAATCCAATTTTATTTTTATTTATTCACTTACATCTTATTTATACAGGTCCATAGAAATATATAGAATTACATACATTTTGATTATTTATTTTAATTCTAATTTATACTGGTATATATATATTGAGTATATATGATGAATAGGAATATAAAAGGAAAAGATAGGAATTTTTACTTTAAATTAAACTTTTACTTTAAATTAAACTTCATAGTTATTTAAATTTGTTTGTTTTATTATTAGCAGTAATTCACAAATTACAGAAAATGTTACATATGATAATTATAAATAAATACATAAATAAATATTTAAAAAATTCATCAATACTTTTTGAAAGATCCAATCTTCCCCTTCTTCTTTCTCACTGGTATACGGAGTTATCTTTCTGAAAAATCAAAAATTAATATTAGTTCAATTTTTATTAAGTATATTAAATATTTAAATTTTTTTGGAAAAATTAAATAAAAAAAAATAACTAAAAAAATCATAATAAATATTTTGAAATCTCATTCAAATAATAAATATATAATCTCAAGGAAGCAACATTTCCAATCAAAACCCATGAATAACACTATAAAAATTTTATACTCTCCATTGAATCAAAAATTTAGAGAGAGATACTTAAATAATTATTACAATTATAACTTTTTTTTAGAGAAGATATTAAAACACCACCCTTTATTTATTATTTACTCTCTCTACTTTCATATTATTTTTTTAAATTTTATTTTTTTTAAAAATTATTTTTTCTTACAAAGTCAAATCCATGTTTCTGAATTGTGATAGAAATTTGTCGAAATACCCAAAATAGGAAATAATTTATTTATATTATTAAAAAATTATTGTCTTTTTGACAAATCATATCTGCTTTCACTTACTATATTTGATTCGCTGTCAAATTAATGTTTGATCAAAATCACACTTTTGCGTATGAATTCAATGAAAATATTTGAGAAATCGATGAAATATGAATTTATTCGTCATTATAATCGGAAAATGAATAAAATGATATATAAATAACAATTTTATCCCATGTATTTTAAAAAGTATGATTTTCCCTTTAATATTTGATCAAAATCACACTTTTCCGTAAGAATTCAATGAAAATATTTGAGAAATCGAAAAAATATGAATTTATTCGTCATTAGAATCAAAAAATGAATAAAATAAAATATAAAAGATAATTTTATCCCTCCTATTTAAAAAACTAGGATTTTCCCTTTAATATTTAAACAAAATCACTCTTATCTTCATGAATTCAATGAAAATATTTAAGAAATCGTTAAAATATGAATTTATTCATCATTATAATCAGAAAATGAATAAAATGATATATAAAAGATAATTTTATCCCTTGTATTTTAAAAAGTAAGAATTTACCTTTGATATTTGAACAAAATCACTTATCTGCATGAATTCAATGAAAATATTAAAGAAATCGTTAAAATATGAATTTATTCGTCATTAGAATCAGAAAATGAATAAAATGATATATAAAAGATAATTTTATCCCTTGTATTTTAAAAAGTAAGAATTTCCCTTTAATATTTGAACAAAATCACTTATCTGCATGAATTCAATGAAAATATTTAAGAAATCGTTAAAATATGAATTTATTCATCATTATAATCAGAAAATGAATAAAATAAAATATAAAACATAATTTTATCCCTAGTATTTAAAAAACTAGGATTTGCCCTTTACTATTTGAACAAAATCACTCTTTCTGCATGAATTCAATGAAAATATTAAAGAAATCGTTAAAATATGAATTTAATCATTACATTCAGGAAATGAATAAAATGATATATAAAAGATAATTTTATCCCTTGTATTTTAAAAAGTAAGAATTTCCCTTTAATATTTGAACAAAATCACTCTTATCTGCATGAATTGAATGAAAATATTTAAGAAATCGATGATATATGAATTTATTCGTCATTATAATCGGAAAATGAATAAAATGATATATAAATAACAATTTTATCCCATGTATTTTAAAAAGTATGATTTTCCCTTTAATGTTTGATCAAAATCACACTTTTGCGTATGAATTCAATGAAAATATTTGAGAAATCGATGAAATATGAATTTATTCGTCAATATAATCAGAAAATGAATAAAATGATATATAAAAGATAATTTTATCCCTTGTATTTTAAAAAGTAAAAAAATATTTAAACAAAATCACTCTTATCTTCATGAATTCAATGAAAATATTTGAGAAATCGATGAAATATGAATTTATTCATCATTATAATCAGAAAATGAATAAAATAAAATATAAAACATAATTTTATCCCTAGTATTTAAAAAACTAGGATTTTCCCTTTAATATTTGATCAAAATCACATTTTTCCGTATGAATTCAATGAAAATATTAAAGAAATCGTTAAAATATGAATTTATTCGTCATTAGAATCAGAAAATGAATAAAATGATTTATAAAAGATAATTTTATCCCTTGTATTTTAAAAAGTAAGAATTTCCCTTTAATATTTGAACAAAATCACTTATCTGCATGAATTCAATGAAAATATTTAAGAAATCGTTAAAATATGAATTTATTCATCATTATAATCAGAAAATGAATAAAATAAAATATAAAACATAATTTTATCCCTAGTATTTAAAAAACTAGGATTTGCCCTTTAATATTTGAACAAAATCACTCTTTCTGCATGAATTCAATGAAAATATTAAAGAAATCGTTAAAATATGAATTTAATCATTATATTCAGGAAATGAATAAAATGATATATAAAAGATAATTTTATCCCTTTTATTTTAAAAAGTAGGATTTTCCCTTTAATATTTGATCAAAATCACATTTTTCCGTATGAATTCAATGAAAATATTTAAGAAATCGATGATATATGAATATATTCGTCATTATAATCAGAAAATGAATAAAATGATATATAAATGATAATTTTATCCCTTGTATTTTAAAAACTAAGAATTTCCCTTTAATATTTGAACAAAATCACTCTTATCTGCATGAATTCAATGAAAATATTTGAGAAATCGATGAAATATGAATTTATTCGTCAATATAATCAGAAAATGAATAAAATGATATATAAAAGATAATTTTATCCCTTGTATTTTAAAAAGTAAGAATTTCCCTTTAATATTTGAACAAAATCACTCTTATCTGCATGAATTGAATGAAAATATTTAAGAAATCGTTAAAATATGAATTAGTTCATCATTATAATCAGAAAATGAATAAAATAAAATATAAAAGATAATTTTATCTTTCATATTTAAAAAACTAGGATTTTCCCTTTAATATTTGAACAAAATCACTTTTACGTGCATGAATTCAATGAAAATAATTAAGAAATCGTTAAAATATGAATTTGATCATTATATTCAGGAAATGAATAAAATGATATATAAAAGATAATTTTATCCCTCGTATTTAAAAAACTAGGATTTTCCCTTTAATATTTGATCAAAATCACACTTTTCCGTAAGAATTCATTGAAAATATTTGAGAAATCGATGAAATATGAATTTATTCATCATTATAATCAGAAAATGAATAAAATGATATATAAAAGATAATTTTATCCCTTGTATTTTAAAAAGTAGTATTTTCCCTTTAATATTTAAACAAAATCACTCTTAAAGGTCATCGTAGGATGAAACTCCGTTTTCGGCATAAACAAATAATTATTCATCAGAAATATCAATAATATATTTTTTTAATATTTTTATGATGTAAAATGAACGAATTTATTATTTATTTTTAAAAATTTCATTTTTTAATTTTACCGTAAAAATTATGAAAGGTCATCGTAGGATGACCCTCCGTTTTCGGCATAAAAAAATAATTATTCATCAGAAATATCAATAATATATTTTTTTAATATTTTTATGATGTAAAATGTGAACGAATTTATTATTTATTATAAAAAATTTCATTTTGTGGATTTTCAGCGTGCCTTTGTTTCGATCTCTCACCCCTAATTGTGGCTAAAGTTATTTGGTTTGGGTGTAAGCTCTAAGTTTATTAGGATTACGACAAAATCACTCTTATCTGCATGAATTCAATGAAAATATTTGAGAAATCGATGAAATATGAATTTATTCATCATTATAATCAGAAAATGAATAAAATAAAATATAAAAGATAATTTTATCCTTCATATTTAAAAAACTAGGATTTTCCCTTTAATATTTGAACAAAATCACTCTTACCCGTATGAATTCAATGAAAATATTTAAGAAATCGTTAAAATATGAATTTGATCATTATATTCAGGAAATGAATAAAATGATATATAAAAGATAATTTTATCCCTCGTATTTAAAAAACTAGGATTTTCCCTTTAATATTTGATCAAAATCACACTTTTCCGTAAGAATTCATTGAAAATATTTGAGAAATCGATGAAATATGAATTTATTCATCATTATAATCAGAAAATGAATAAAATGATATATAAAAGATAGTTTTATCCCTTGTATTTTAAAAAGTAGTATTTTCCCTTTAATATTTAAACAAAATCACTCTTAAAGGTCATCGTAGGATGAAACTCCGTTTTCGGCATAAACAAATAATTATTCATCAGAAATATCAATAATATATTTTTTTAATATTTTTATGATGTAAAATGAACGAATTTATTATTTATTTTTAAAAATTTCATTTTTTAATTTTACCGTAAAAATTATGAAAGGTCATCGTAGGATGACCCTCCGTTTTCGGCATAAAAAAATAATTATTCATCAGAAATATCAATAATATATTTTTTTAATATTTTTATGATGTAAAATGTGAACGAATTTATTATTTATTATAAAAAATTTCATTTTGTGGATTTTCAGCGTGCCTTTGTTTCGATCTCTCACCCCTAATTGTGGCTAAAGTTATTTGGTTTGGGTGTAAGCTCTAAGTTTATTAGGATTACGACAAAATCACTCTTATCTGCATGAATTCAATGAAAATATTTGAGAAATCGATGAAATATGAATTTATTCATCATTATAATCAGAAAATGAATAAAATAAAATATAAAACATAATTTTATCCCTAGTATTTAAAAAACTAGGATTTTCCCTTTAATATTTGATCAAAATCACATTTTTCCGTATGAATTCAATGAAAATATTAAAGAAATCGTTAAAATATGAATTTATTCGTCATTAGAATCAGAAAATGAATAAAATGATTTATAAAAGATAATTTTATCCCTTGTATTTTAAAAAGTAAGAATTTCCCTTTAATATTTGAACAAAATCACTTATCTGCATGAATT
This sequence comes from Labia minor, assembly GCA_963082975.1. Lineage (NCBI taxonomy): Eukaryota > Metazoa > Arthropoda > Insecta > Dermaptera > Spongiphoridae > Labia > Labia minor. The sequence continues at coordinate 3,453,255 of OY720348.1, forward strand.
CAATGAAAATATTTAAGAAATCGTTAAAATATGAATTTATTCATCATTATAATCAGAAAATGAATAAAATAAAATATAAAACATAATTTTATCCCTAGTATTTAAAAAACTAGGATTTGCCCTTTAATATTTGAACAAAATCACTCTTTCTGCATGAATTCAATGAAAATATTAAAGAAATCGTTAAAATATGAATTTAATCATTATATTCAGGAAATGAATAAAATGATATATAAAAGATAATTTTATCCCTTTTATTTTAAAAAGTAGGATTTTCCCTTTAATATTTGATCAAAATCACATTTTTCCGTATGAATTCAATGAAAATATTTAAGAAATCGATGATATATGAATTTATTCGTCATTATAATCAGAAAATGAATAAAATGATATATAAATGATAATTTTATCCCTTGTATTTTAAAAACTAAGAATTTCAATTTAATATTTGAACAAAATCACTCTTATCTGCATGAATTCAATGAAAATATTTGAGAAATCGATGAAATATGAATTTATTCGTCAATATAATCAGAAAATGAATAAAATGATATATAAAAGATAATTTTATCCCTTGTATTTTAAAAAGTAAGAATTTCCCTTTAATATTTGAACAAAATCACTCTTATCTGCATGAATTGAATGAAAATATTTAAGAAATCGTTAAAATATGAATTAGTTCATCATTATAATCAGAAAATGAATAAAATAAAATATAAAAGATAATTTTATCTTTCATATTTAAAAAACTAGGATTTTCCCTTTAATATTTGAACAAAATCACTTTTACGTGCATGAATTCAATGAAAATAATTAAGAAATCGTTAAAATATGAATTTGATCATTATATTCAGGAAATGAATAAAATGATATATAAAAGATAATTTTATCCCTCGTATTTAAAAAACTAGGATTTTCCCTTTAATATTTGATCAAAATCACACTTTTCCGTAAGAATTCATTGAAAATATTTGAGAAATCGATGAAATATGAATTTATTCATCATTATAATCAGAAAATGAATAAAATGATATATAAAAGATAATTTTATCCCTTGTATTTTAAAAAGTAGTATTTTCCCTTTAATATTTAAACAAAATCACTCTTAAAGGTCATCGTAGGATGAAACTCCGTTTTCGGCATAAACAAATAATTATTCATCAGAAATATCAATAATATATTTTTTTAATATTTTTATGATGTAAAATGAACGAATTTATTATTTATTTTTAAAAATTTCATTTTTTAATTTTACCGTAAAAATTATGAAAGGTCATCGTAGGATGACCCTCCGTTTTCGGCATAAAAAAATAATTATTCATCAGAAATATCAATAATATATTTTTTTAATATTTTTATGATGTAAAATGTGAACGAATTTATTATTTATTATAAAAAATTTCATTTTGTGGATTTTCAGCGTGCCTTTGTTTCGATCTCTCACCCCTAATTGTGGCTAAAGTTATTTGGTTTGGGTGTAAGCTCTAAGTTTATTAGGATTAGGACAAAATCACTCTTATCTGCATGAATTCAATGAAAATATTTGAGAAATCGATGAAATATGAATTTATTCATCATTATAATCAGAAAATGAATAAAATAAAATATAAAAGATAATTTTATCCTTCATATTTAAAAAACTAGGATTTTCCCTTTAATATTTGAACAAAATCACTCTTACCCGTATGAATTCAATGAAAATATTTAAGAAATCGTTAAAATATGAATTTGATCATTATATTCAGGAAATGAATAAAATGATATATAAAAGATAATTTTATCCCTCGTATTTAAAAAACTAGGATTTTCCCTTTAATATTTGATCAAAATCACACTTTTCCGTAAGAATTCATTGAAAATATTTGAGAAATCGATGAAATATGAATTTATTCATCATTATAATCAGAAAATGAATAAAATGATATATAAAAGATAGTTTTATCCCTTGTATTTTAAAAAGTAGTATTTTCCCTTTAATATTTAAACAAAATCACTCTTAAAGGTCATCGTAGGATGAAACTCCGTTTTCGGCATAAACAAATAATTATTCATCAGAAATATCAATAATATATTTTTTTAATATTTTTATGATGTAAAATGAACGAATTTATTATTTATTTTTAAAAATTTCATTTTTTAATTTTACCGTAAAAATTATGAAAGGTCATCGTAGGATGACCCTCCGTTTTCGGCATAAAAAAATAATTATTCATCAGAAATATCAATAATATATTTTTTTAATATTTTTATGATGTAAAATGTGAACGAATTTATTATTTATTATAAAAAATTTCATTTTGTGGATTTTCAGCGTGCCTTTGTTTCGATCTCTCACCCCTAATTGTGGCTAAAGTTATTTGGTTTGGGTGTAAGCTCTAAGTTTATTAGGATTACGACAAAATCACTCTTATCTGCATGAATTCAATGAAAATATTTGAGAAATCGATGAAATATGAATTTATTCATCATTATAATCAGAAAATGAATAAAATAAAATATAAAACATAATTTTATCCCTAGTATTTAAAAAACTAGGATTTTCCCTTTAATATTTGATCAAAATCACATTTTTCCGTATGAATTCAATGAAAATATTAAAGAAATCGTTAAAATATGAATTTATTCGTCATTAGAATCAGAAAATGAATAAAATGATTTATAAAAGATAATTTTATCCCTTGTATTTTAAAAAGTAAGAATTTCCCTTTAATATTTGAACAAAATCACTTATCTGCATGAATTCAATGAAAATATTTAAGAAATCGTTAAAATATGAATTTATTCATCATTATAATCAGAAAATGAATAAAATAAAATATAAAACATAATTTTATCCCTAGTATTTAAAAAACTAGGATTTGCCCTTTAATATTTGAACAAAATCACTCTTTCTGCATGAATTCAATGAAAATATTAAAGAAATCGTTAAAATATGAATTTAATCATTATATTCAGGAAATGAATAAAATGATATATAAAAGATAATTTTATCCCTTTTATTTTAAAAAGTAGGATTTTCCCTTTAATATTTGATCAAAATCACATTTTTCCGTATGAATTCAATGAAAATATTTAAGAAATCGATGATATATGAATTTATTCGTCATTATAATCAGAAAATGAATAAAATGATATATAAATGATAATTTTATCCCTTGTATTTTAAAAACTAAGAATTTCCCTTTAATATTTGAACAAAATCACTCTTATCTGCATGAATTCAATGAAAATATTTGAGAAATCGATGAAATATGAATTTATTCGTCAATATAATCAGAAAATGAATAAAATGATATATAAAAGATAATTTTATCCCTTGTATTTTAAAAAGTAAGAATTTCCCTTTAATATTTGAACAAAATCACTCTTATCTGCATGAATTGAATGAAAATATTTAAGAAATCGTTAAAATATGAATTAGTTCATCATTATAATCAGAAAATGAATAAAATAAAATATAAAAGATAATTTTATCCTTCATATTTAAAAAACTAGGATTTTCCCTTTAATATTTGAACAAAATCACTTTTACGTGCATGAATTCAATGAAAATAATTAAGAAATCGTTAAAATATGAATTTGATCATTATATTCAGGAAATGAATAAAATGATATATAAAAGATAATTTTATCCCTCGTATTTAAAAAACTAGGATTTTCCCTTTAATATTTGATCAAAATCACACTTTTCCGTAAGAATTCATTGAAAATATTTGAGAAATCGATGAAATATGAATTTATTCATCATTATAATCAGAAAATGAATAAAATGATATATAAAAGATAATTTTATCCCTTGTATTTTAAAAAGTAGTATTTTCCCTTTAATATTTAAACAAAATCACTCTTAAAGGTCATCGTAGGATGAAACTCCGTTTTCGGCATAAACAAATAATTATTCATCAGAAATATCAATAATATATTTTTTTAATATTTTTATGATGTAAAATGAACGAATTTATTATTTATTTTTAAAAATTTCATTTTTTAATTTTACCGTAAAAATTATGAAAGGTCATCGTAGGATGACCCTCCGTTTTCGGCATAAAAAAATAATTATTCATCAGAAATATCAATAATATATTTTTTTAATATTTTTATGATGTAAAATGTGAACGAATTTATTATTTATTATAAAAAATTTCATTTTGTGGATTTTCAGCGTGCCTTTGTTTCGATCTCTCACCCCTAATTGTGGCTAAAGTTATTTGGTTTGGGTGTAAGCTCTAAGTTTATTAGGATTAGGACAAAATCACTCTTATCTGCATGAATTCAATGAAAATATTTGAGAAATCGATGAAATATGAATTTATTCATCATTATAATCAGAAAATGAATAAAATAAAATATAAAAGATAATTTTATCCTTCATATTTAAAAAACTAGGATTTTCCCTTTAATATTTGAACAAAATCACTCTTACCCGTATGAATTCAATGAAAATATTTAAGAAATCGTTAAAATATGAATTTGATCATTATATTCAGGAAATGAATAAAATGATATATAAAAGATAATTTTATCCCTCGTATTTAAAAAACTAGGATTTTCCCTTTAATATTTGATCAAAATCACACTTTTCCGTAAGAATTCATTGAAAATATTTGAGAAATCGATGAAATATGAATTTATTCATCATTATAATCAGAAAATGAATAAAATGATATATAAAAGATAGTTTTATCCCTTGTATTTTAAAAAGTAGTATTTTCCCTTTAATATTTAAACAAAATCACTCTTAAAGGTCATCGTAGGATGAAACTCCGTTTTCGGCATAAACAAATAATTATTCATCAGAAATATCAATAATATATTTTTTTAATATTTTTATGATGTAAAATGAACGAATTTATTATTTATTTTTAAAAATTTCATTTTTTAATTTTACCGTAAAAATTATGAAAGGTCATCGTAGGATGACCCTCCGTTTTCGGCATAAAAAAATAATTATTCATCAGAAATATCAATAATATATTTTTTTAATATTTTTATGATGTAAAATGTGAACGAATTTATTATTTATTATAAAAAATTTCATTTTGTGGATTTTCAGCGTGCCTTTGTTTCGATCTCTCACCCCTAATTGTGGCTAAAGTTATTTGGTTTGGGTGTAAGCTCTAAGTTTATTAGGATTACGACAAAATCACTCTTATCTGCATGAATTCAATGAAAATATTTGAGAAATCGATGAAATATGAATTTATTCATCATTATAATCAGAAAATGAATAAAATAAAATATAAAACATAATTTTATCCCTAGTATTTAAAAAACTAGGATTTTCCCTTTAATATTTGAACAAAATCACTCTTACCCGTATGAATTCAATGAAAATATTTAAGAAATCGTTAAAATATGAATTTGATCATTATATTCAGGAAATGAATAAAATGATATATAAAAGATAATTTTATCCCTCGTATTTAAAATACCCAAAATAGGAAATAATTTATTTATATTATTAAAAAATTATTGTCTTTTTGACAAATCATATCTGCTTTCACTTACTATATTTGATTCGCTGTCAAATTAATGTTTTTATTTAGAAAAATACCATTATTTATTTTTAAGTAATAAATTTATTGAATACAAAATAATAATGATAAGCCACGGTTTTGACCGTCGTAAAATCACCAAGTTCAATTTTCAACGGTTAAAATATAAATAATATTAATAATATAAATATGTATAATATAAATTTACCTTGAAGGAATTGGAATTTCAAAAAAATGAAAAAACCATTGTTCAATATAAGTGCCTAGATAAGGTTGAACTATAGATAATGAAATTAATTAAATCATAACTAAGAGAAATTTTAATAAATTGAAAAAAGGGTGTTTTTCTAAGAAAAAACGTATTTAGGGGTGAGTTAGAGCAAAATGGATGAAATTTTTATTCCCCCTATACATATACCCCCTATGAGAAATATCAATTAAAACAATATCCGATGATAAAAAATAGGGGTTGATTGTCATAAAATTTCATCAATAAATTTTATAAAAAAGTAAATTTTTACTATGCCCCTTAGAGATAGGCAATTGATGCGACGGCTGCACGGCGCACTCACCACCCACTTTCCACCCGCTTTTTATATATATCACTATCATTTCTATATTTTTTATCCAATTTCAAGCAAATTTAAGATATATACATAATAAACAATTTTCAATCCAATGGATATGTTAAAAGAGAGGGAAAATAATTAATTAAACCAGTCCAAATATTATTGATTGTTGGTAGGAATTACTTTTAATAATTATTTAATCATTGAATGTGCTATTAAATTAGGTTTTATACTTTTAATTAAGATCTGTTCTATATTTATTAGATGATAGCCTACGTACTTGATCTATGGATGATGTCTCTTGATTGTGAACACCACCTCTGGAGTTGTTGTTGCAACGAAATTTCAAGTCCAACTGAGTGTGTTGGATATCTTTCAACTTACCTGTAATAAAAAAAGAATTTATCGATTCCTATTAGATCACTAATCCGATAATTATTCTCTTTTGTTATAAAAAAATAATTTTTTTTTATTTATTAAACACATGTATACATGTTTCACTTATTGCTTTTATAATTATAATTATAATTCAGCTATTTAAATTATATAACATGATATTTCTATTATAATTAGATAGGAATTAAAATATTTCTATGGGAAAAATTGATAGATAAAGTGAAAAATAGAAATTATAAATTCATTCATTTTAATTCATTCTTTAAAAAATAATTACATTGAAATATTAAGAACCAGAACAATAATAGTAATATTTTTTATTACAAATTACATTAACAGTTTATTTAATTTGTATAAATTCAATCTTTTTTATTATTGTACATTAATATATATTTTTTTTTCTTTTCAATTTCATTGAAACTCAGCATCTCAGCGTAGTAAATGCATGAAAGACATTCTTCTCATGAATTCAATATCTGAAAGAATTTCAATTTTGAAAAAGAAAACACTTCATCTTTGAAACTGGGATTTAATAATTTTAATTAAAAATCATATTTTTAATAAATGAAAATGTAACTTATTCATCTAGCCGGCTTAAATATTTCATATATAATTAATTATTAATTAATTTCTATTAATTCACAAGATTTTTGGATTATATTATCATTATATATTTTATGATTATATTTATAGAAATTGATTAGATTTTTTTTTAAATTATTTGTTCTCTAATAATTTAGTGTTAATTATTCTCAATAGATGACACTACATGTAGGTTTTCTAGCTATTATTTTTTTATAAGATTCTATTACGTATATGTTTTACAAATATTTGAATAATTTCTTTTAATTCGAAATTTTCTCTCATGTTAACTTTAAACTTTCAGAATGAAAAGTTCATCAATGAATAGAAAATAAGAAAAAATATGAAACACAGAATTCACATATCAAGAGAAATGTGAACAATTTATGTATTATTTTATTTATCAATGTATTATCATGTTTACGTGTATATTCTAATATTGTTTATATGTGAATTATTATTTATAATAAAAAGAAAATCAAAAATATTCATAAACTTTTTAATTTAATTTCTTATTCCTATTTCCCACTTCTTTTCCGATTTCCACTCATCATTGGTTAAAATTCTATCGAATTCTAAATACATCATGCTAGGAAAATAAAAATAACATAAGAATAGATAGAATATATAAATGATAGACAGATAGATAGATAGATAAGAATAAAAAAAGAATATGTTTTATTAATTTAAATATATAATAATAAAAATGAGAGATGAGATTTTCATTTTTAAAATTATATAATAAATTTAAAAAGAGAAAAGATAATAAATAATATTTTAATAAGTGATATGCTAATAAGAAAAGATACATAATATGCGGAGACAACAGATAATCTGCAGAAAGGTATAAGTAATAAGATTAATATATATATATACTAGCTGCTCAGAGCGCCTTCGGCGCTCTTCACACCTAGACGGGGGCGCCGCCCCCTGTACCCCCGAGTGGTACATAGTATTTGGTTGAAAGTAGTAAAAGGTTTTCATCCATTTTGTTTCAATCCGTATATTACAAAAAACATTCATTTCTTTTTGTGTTCTTATTTAAAAATATATTTCAATTTAATCAGTAAATTAATTATATTTATTATTATTGTATATGTTATATCTATCTATCTATGTGGCTCAAAGATACTCGAAAGTTCTTGGCCGCAACAACCACATTTCTCCAAGTGTCCCTATCCTGAGCCCTTGTCCCATCTCTCTGTCGTCCCTTCCTACGCGTCCTTGGTTTTCCAAGCGGACGTTTTCCAATCGGTCTCCCCACCAATATATTTTTCCTCTCCCATTCTAGCCACGTGTCCTGCCTATCGCAGCTTTTTCCCTATTATAACCCTAACTATTTCTGAAGATGCAGAGAGGCCATTCAATTTCTTGTTATGCAGTCTCCTCCATTCCCCGGTGACCTCATCTTTCTTTGTCCAATAAATGCAGGGAAGAATCCTATTCTCAAATACTCTGAATCTACTCTCATCTCCCAGGGTCATAGTCCATGCCTCCCACCCATATAATGCAACAGGCAAAATAATTTTTTTATATATTCCCTTTGATAATAATTTTGAAGAGATAAGCCTCTTTATTGCAAGATAACAGGCGTTTCCCGATTGCAACCCCGATTTAAATTCTTCTCAAATATTATTATCCTTCGTGATTACATTCAATTTTTCTACATATTCAAATTCTACATTTTGTATCTTAAGATTTTGTATGTTAATACTCTTCCTCTTTGTTACTAAATATTTTTTCTTATCCCTATTAATTTCAAACCTCCATTAATTTTTCCTCGCTATCTGCAATTGCAATTTCCTAATCTCCTATTATATTTAAGTCGTCTGGGTAACCTAACATTTTATAATTGATTTCCGCATCTTATTCTTTCTTTACTACCTTCAAGACAAATTTGAAGATCAAAATTTGAAAAAGTTTATGCTGATCTATATTGAGTCATGTGTATGTTTTACTAAAGTCTACAAATAATTAGTGAACAGAAATATTGAATTCGCGATTTTTTCCTATTATCTGTCATAATTTAAATATCTTAATTAATGTTGATCGATTTGGCCTGAACCCGCAATGATATCTCCTAATATTTCCTCCGCCTATGGTTCTTAAGTATTTTCTATGTTATAATAGTGAAATAGAGTATAATATTTCTTGATCATTACATTTTGTAATTTTATTTTCATTGCTAGATTATTATTGAATATTTTTAATTATAATGAAACTTGGGAAAATGCAAAAATAGAGACTTGAGACAATATATAAAAATTAACGGTATAAAACTATAGATAAATTACCAATATATACATTCATTAATAGTATTAATTTAAATTAATTGATTTATTTGTTTTTTTTATTATTAAGTTCAATTATTAATTTTTTTAGATCATAGTTATTTTCCTCCCTTAAAAGAAACTTATCTAATTCTGTGGTGCTAGGGGATTTGAAAATTATATTAGTCGCAATATGAAGATTTCGCTTACAGTTTTTCTGTCATGTCCGACCTCCGTCCAACAGTTATTTCCCTCAAGTTTCTTGATTCTCTTAATCATGTGATCTATATATTTAATTTTTTTTGATTCATTGTAATAAAATTTAAACAAATAAAAATTTTCACTTTGTTAATTTATATAAATTTCAATTTACACTGATTGTGAGTGATACGCTTTGCCAATACTCTGAATAATTTGTGTATAGAAATATTGAATGTTCTTAGCGAGATTTTTTAACCTTTCACTTTCAAATAGAAAAGAAGAAATATTCAAATATATAGAAAGAATAAATAAAAATTAAGTTAATATAAATATGATCTAAATATTTTATTAAATTAATTAAAATGGGAACTTTTAGAATAAATGATTTAATTGAATTGATATTTAAATATTAGAATTTTTAAAATAAAAAGTGAAATATTATAATAATTCTTTGATTGGGAATGGCTATGATAATTCATTGTTTAAAATGTTTCCGCTAGAGCCAGTGGGCCACGCCAGGCTCTTGAATGAACAACACGGAGAATTATATAAACTTTAAAAAATTAATTTCTGCGGTTATTGTTGACATATAAATAAAATTTATAGCCTATGTTACTCTAGGGGTATATAAGAATATTGTGATGTAATTTCATAGAAATCGGTTCAGCCAATTCTGAGTCTATAAAATAGTAATTTTCCGGACAGACAGACAGACCGACAGACAGACATGAAAAATTCTAAAGTCACTTTTGGATTCTAGAGGTCATGAAACGCGAAGATATGCAAAAATTTTTAAATTCTGAGCAATGTGCAGACAAAAACCTTTTTTTATATATATAGATATATATATAAATTTATAATATATTTAAATAAAGAAAATTGAATTAGTGAAATAGGATAAAGAATAATATTTATTGATTAGAAATAAAATTTGGTTGAAATTGGATAAAAAATATAGAAATTATAGTGATATATATATAAAAAGCGGGTGGGTAAGTGGGTGTTTCGTGGTCGCGTGCAGCCATCACCCAATTGCCTATCTCTAAGTGGCATAGTAAAATTTCACTTTTTTATAAAAATATTGATGAAATTTTATGACAATCAACCCCTATTTTTTATCATCGGATATTGTTTTAATTGATATTTGTGTTTTTAATATATTAATATATAAATATAAATAAAACAAGCATAATCTAGAAATAAAAATTTTGACTTAGAGAGCGAGAGAGAGAAAGAGATAAAAATTATAGATGAGATAAACATTTTTATTATTATATACTAAATTAATTGATATGATAAAAAATAGAAATTAAATAATATTTTAATAAGTGATATGCAATTAAGAAAAGATACATAAAGATGCTGAGACAACAGAAGGGGTATTTAATAATAATATATATCGTATAAGTAAATAAAATTGAAATAGTGAAATAGGATATAAATTTATTTAATGATTAGAAATAAAACTTATTTGAAATTGGATGAAATATTTAAACATTTTTTCAACAAAGTTTTATAGTTTTTCTAAAATCATCCCTACAATTTATTTTATTTTTTCTTTAAAGTCGATTCAAAATATTTAAATATTTAAATTAAATAATAATTTCAAATTAAAGTTATTCTTACATATTTATTTAGTTGTTTAATATATTAATGAGATTTTAGAATTGAGATTTTATATTATATTTTTTAATAATTAATATATTTAATATGCTAAACGAAAATTGATCTAATTTTATTTTTTAATTTTTTCAGAAAGATAACTCCATTCATCAATGAGAAAGAAGAAAAAGAAGGCCAGATGAGATCTTTCAAGAAATATTCATCAATTTATTTTTATGTATTTATTTATTGTATTTGTTATTGTATTTATATTGTAATTATTTATATATAATTATAATATGTAAATTGATTTAATTTTTGAAAAACTACAAATAAAAAAAACAAATGAAAATAATTATGATATTTTATTTGAAATTGAATTTCCTATCCTTTCCTTTTAAATTTCTATTCATCATATATATATCAAATGAATTTTTTATTCCTATTTCCTCTCCTCAATATCCAATAATTATTGGTTAAATTCTAAATAAATTATGCCAGAAAAATAAAAATAGCATATAGAATAGATAGAATAAATAAAAGTTATAGACAGATAGATAGATAGGAATAAAAAATAAATAAATAAATAAAATAAAAATGAGAGATGAGATTTTCATTTTTATTATTTATCATTAGATATCTTAAAAGAAGAAGTGAGATGCTGATAAGAAAATGTAGGATGATTGTGTTTTTAATTTAAGGTTCATGGGAGATTTCTACATAACCCTGTTTAAATTAAAAACAAAATTTGATTAAAAAATATCGATGTATAATATATTAACTTATAAATATAAATAAAAAAAGCATATTCTAGAAATAAAAATTTTGACTTAGAGAGTGAGAGAGAGAGAGAAAGAGATAAAAATTATACATGAGATAAACATTTTTATTCTTATATACTAAATTAATTGATATGATAAAAAATAGAAATTAAATAATATTTTAATAAGTGATATGCAATTAAGAAAAGATACATAAAGATGCTGAGACAACAGAAGGGGTAATTAATAATAATATATATCGTAGAAGTAATTAAAATTGAAATAGTGAAATAGGATATAAATTTTTTTTTAATGATTAGAAGTTAAATTTATTTGAAATTGGATGAAATAATTAGACATTTTTTCAACAAAATTTTAAAGTTTTTCTAAAATCATCCCTAGACTTTATTTTATTTTTTCTTGAAAGTCGATTCAAATTATTTAAATATTTAAATTAAATAATAATAAAGAAAGAGTTACATTTTCATAACTATTTTCTATCATTTAAAGTTATAATTGTTATTACTATTTCATTCATACGTTTTTGATTGGAGATGATGCTCCCTTGGCATTTCATATTAAAGTGACTCTGTGAAAGGCCTCACTTCATCTAATATAGCAAGAAGTTAATATATTAATATTACAATTGTCTATTAAGTTTTTAGTTCCAGAAATAAGTGTGTGTTAACGGAATAAGTATAAATTTTAAATTTTTAATTATTTTAACTTTCAATTTAAAAGGAAAAAATTTTTACAACATAATTTTTAAAAAAATACTATTTCAATTTACATAAAAAGAAAAAAGATTTTCTTAAATCATCCCTACAATTTATTTTCTTTAAAGTGGATTCAAATTATTTAAATATTTAAATTAAATAATAATAAACAAAGAGTTATGTTTTCAAGAGTATTTTCTTTCAAAGTTTCAAATTAAAGTTCTAGTTGTTATTAATATTTATTTATCTTTGATTCAATAGAGACTATAATATTTGGATGGCGTAATCCATGGGTTTTCGATTGGAGATGTTGCTTCCTTGCATGTTCTTGTCAAAGTGACTCTGTGAAAGACCTCACCAGAGGCGGATTAAAGGTCCAGAGTGGTCCAGAGCGCCCTAGGCAAACAGTTTATCGGCGCCCCTGTATCGGCCATAAATGGCCATCATAATACTATAAATTTTAACTAGTTGTTTTTGCAATTACGATGACGTTGTATCATCAAACCCTAGATTTAGTAGACCAGGACCCCTGTACTTACGCTAATGCGCGAATGAATTATGACGATATAACTGTGAAGAAATCAAGAGGGATCAAATTTTGTTTGCCATCAACTCAATAAATTCTTCACATATTGTAGAACTCAAGTAATTGGTACATCCCTTTCCCTTGCCGCCATATTGAGCAATATTTTACTTAAAAACGGATCAAACTCCGCTATGAGTTCCAACGTCATTAAATAATTTAATTTCCGTTATGAAAAGACCCAAGTTTTTCTTCATGTTTCCTAAAAGATAATTCACGCAATGCTAAAGATTTTACAGTCGCAACCACTCGTTTCAAAACTTCACGCCAATAAGTTAGCTCTTCTTGAAATTGAGCTACGAGCTCATGATCGACACTACCGACAATGTCAGATCTACGTTGCAAAGCCAAAACACATGTTTTATGTTCACATGAGTTTTCATGGCTTTCTAATCGAATCGACGCGTTCTTCCAATCATTGAAACCTACATCTTGTTTTCCAAAGCTAGTTCCTCCACCGAATAATAAACAAGGTCCACAAAAAAATTTCCCTGTGCTAGGAGAGTAAATAAGCCATTTTGGACGTTTTTCTCTATTTAACAATTTCAGTTCAAACATTGTTTTTTTCAAAAAACGTGAGACTTTATCTTCATATATTCTCTTACTCAATGAATAATCTACGTTTATATTTTGATTGAAACCATTTAGTGCAATATATTCTTGTGTTTCGTTATTAATACTCTACTTGGCTGGGTCACAATCCACGATAATTATTGTATTTTGTGACTGCTGCACAACATCTACTGCTGACGAAGTAGACGGCGTGGGAACGAACAAATCTTGTGGCTGTCTAGTAGGAGTTTCACTTTGGACAGGATCGGTTACAGACACACTGTGCACAATTGCGTTAGACAATTCACAGAATCATCACTTTTTGGTTTTGAAAAATATGTCTCAATATTTTTCGTGTGCTTTATTACATTTTGATGTCTTTCTTCTTTTTCTTTAGCCTTCCTTTTATATGATGCACCACTAGGTTTTTTTTTTCAATTCCTCATTCTTTGAGAAATACTCTAAAAGGTAATGGATACACACAAATACCACAGCGAGAACGTAAACAATAGAAGCGAGCGTAACTGACTGACGACCAATGGTTTGACAGTCAATGTTAAATTTTGAAACTCTGGGAGCTTTACGACTAACTAATTGTCGAAAAAGCGGGCTTGGCAGCGCCTCTGCCCTGTCCGACGCTCGAGAACAACGCGACGACGCAACAAACGCGCAATATAGATGCTTGTGTAATATAATCTATTATAGATTTAGAATATAATCAGCATTTAGTTCTTAATCGTTGATATGTTATTTTTTTTATTATTTAAAAATTCTGAGCTCGCGCGCCCCTTGTAACTACACGCCCCTAGGCACGTGCCTAGTTTGCTTTACGGATAATCCGCCTCTGTACCTCACTTCAACTTAAATAGAAAAATGCTAAATATTATTTTATTATTACAATGTTAATTCGATAATCGACTTTTGTTATTGAAAAATCAAAAAAATAGGTTTATTATTTTAATAATGGCAAATATTAAATGTCAATCAATTATACTTGTATATCAATTATATTTTTAGATTTATTCATTTTATTACGTTTCTTTTTATATTGTGTTATATTATTTCTATTCTTTATTTTCTATATATTAGATTGCTTTTTTATAAAACCTCTTATTATTGAATAAATACATAAATTATTTAGATTTTAAATTATGCATTTTTTAAATTTAAATTATTTTAAATTCTCTACCAACTGAAAGTAAGTTTTCATATCGAATATTTTAGAATTTTCTATTAAATTGTTATATTTCATCAATTTTTATTTCCTTAATTTCTGATATATTTATTTAGTTATTTATTATATTAATGAGATTAGAGAATTGAAATTTTATATTATATATATATTTTACTAATTTATATATTTAATATACTTAACGAAAATTGATCTAATTTTATTTTTCTGATTTTTCAGAAAGATAACTCCGTACATCAATGAGAATGTGAAGAAGGAATAAATAGAAGAGGGAGATTCAAGAAAATATCAATTTTTATTTATATATTTATTTATATATAATTATAATATGTAACTTGCTTTAATTTTTGAAAAACTACAATTTAAAAAAATCAAATTTAAATAATTATGAAGTTTTTATTTGAAGTTCAATTCCATATCCTTTCCTTTTAAATTTCTATTCAGCATATACGTATATCATAGATCAGAGGTTCTTAAACTGTGGTCCGCGGACCCCTGGGGGTCCGCGAAGCCTTTACTGGGGGTCCGCAAAGCCATCGTACAGGTGCACGAGAAAATGATGAGTCGGTTAAAACTTTATTTAATATAAAAGAAGCGATGGCATGGCTTTGTGAGGAAACAGAGATCAAATACCCAAATTCAACGAAATGTGCAAGAAAACTATTGCTACCGTTTCCATCTTCATATTTAGCAGAATTTTCTTTCTTCAATATCAGTGGCGCAACCAGAATTTGCTCCTGGGGGGGGTTTTGACTAGCCGCTCCACCTTCCTATGCCCCCCCCCCCCCGGGGCTCACTCAAAGACAAATTTTCATTAAAATTTTTTTTTTTATATTAAATATTTAAAAAAGTTTTGTAAATGAAACACTGGCAAATTTTGTATTTTATTTACTCGTATTCACAGTTTTAGAAAGAAAATATTTTTTTCCAGCTATAAGTAAACCATTTTAGCTTTCCTCATGAAATAAGGATAGCTTTTACGATGATCGGAAAATTTTTGCTCCGAGATTCTTCGAGATTTCCACTTTTCAGACGGTTCTGAATTCAAACTTGCAAAAAAAAATTTTGATCCGGCCGGCCGTTCGTTACCAAAATTAAGTCTAAACGAAATGAGATATTATCTTGGGATTTGATATTTAGATGTTTTTTTTGGAATGATGGGCGGGGATTGGATTGTTTTTGGACAAGATGGGACCATAAGTAATGAAAGAGGTGTCAAAACACATTTTATTAAATTTCTTTATAAATTCCGATTTTTATGAGAATTATCATACTATCGTATTAAATTTATAGGAAATCGCATTTACTAAAAGTTTCATTATATTCATTTTTACCTAAACTTAATAATAAAGGAGTTATTTATAATAAACTACTTTAAGATGTCGAAAGCTTTTCGTCCGCCCGTAGTGATAGGATAATTTGAAAAAATTAAACTTAAGAAAATTTAGAAAAAAATAGATTTTATGTGTGGGAACTGAAGCTCCCGAATCCCCCCCCCCTGCCTCTTCCCTGGCTACGTGAAAAAATGAAATTCGATTTTAACCCATTGGTGACCAGATATCATGTAGATAAATATAGAAAAAAATATTTTTGAAAGGGTTTTTGATGTATAAAAATAAATGTTCCCATTTGGGAACGCTGGCTCTACAAATGGGTTAATATATATAAACAAATAAAAAAAATTAACCTTTTCAGTTGTGAAATCAACTATTTCTTTATTGTCTTCTTCGCTATTGCTATTAACACAATCTGTTGTTTCTGAAGGTCCAGCTTCACTATCTAATTCTTAAATGGAAAAGTATTTAAGAATTAATTCACTAATTTAAAAAAAAAATTTAAATCTTACCTTTCTTGTTTTTCTTATTTTGAAAAAAATCTGAAATTAGTCTTCGCTTCATAATCTTTATGAAATTAGCAATTAATGTATGTAGCAATGTGGAAGGGGTTGAATTGGTGTCTAGGGTAAATGTTCTCGATAGAGCAACTTCTTGTTTGCGAATATCTATAAAATGGTTTATTTACAAATGCCCTACCCGTTGTGGTGGAGAAGGGGGGAGACTTTCTCCTGGACGTCACCAAAGGCCCTGTGGGGGTGAGGTCGAAACATCCCTTGACCTCGGTATCAATTTCCACATGTATTAATAAAAAAAAACTTTTTTATTATACACTAAGTTATATTTTAAGAATTTTTTTTCTTTTCTATTTGAAAACATAATATACAGCAATTATTTTTTTTTCTCTCCTGGGGGTTTTAACCCCCAAAACCCCCCCTGGTTGCGCCACTGAATATACAGCAATTATTATTTTTTTTCTCTCCTGGGGGGGGGGGTTTAACCCCCAAAACCCCCCCCTGGTTGCGCCACTGTCAATATTATAATTTCTAATAAAATGTGTTCTACAATATGCAAAAAAATCGTTATTCACCAATCACTGTTAGAAATATTCATCATATATCCTTGTTCTTATGAGATCGTAAGCCAGAAATTATATATATATAACTAATAAAATGACGTAAAGTACCTAAAGTTGGAATGGGGTCCGTCAAAAAAAATTTTTTCAAGTGGGGGTCCGCAGAGTACATAAGATTAAGAACCTCTGTCATAGATTGAATTGAATTTTTTATTCCTATTTTCCTCTCCTTTTCAATATCCAATCATCATTGGTTAAATTCATATTAAGATAAGAATCAGAAATGGAAGAAAATGATATATAATTCATAAATTTATCCCTTGTATTTAAAAAAGTAGTATTTTGTCTAAAATATTAATAAAAAATCACGCTCTTCTATCAATTCAATGAAAATAATTAAGATGACGATGAAATATGAATTGATTGAAAATTAAGAAAATTATATATAATACATAAATTTATCAACTTTATTCAGTGTTCGGTCTCCAATTTTTTGAAAAATTTCCATATTTTAATTTTCCCGTTAAAATTGTGAAAAGTTGGTGGGCGATGACTCATCGGTTGAGTGTATCGAATTTTTTAAAAATTTATATTTTTTAATTTTACAATCCAAATTGTGAAAAGTTGTCGGGCAATCACCCATCGGTTGGGGGTATCAACTTTGCTCAGTGTTAGGAATCGAATTAAATATTTTTTTTGAAAAATATCGATTTTTTAATTTTACCGTCAAAATTGTGAAAAGTTGACGGGCGATGAACTATCGGTTGGGGGGTATCAATTTTGCTCAGTGTTCGGACTCGAATTTTTTGAAATATTTCCATTTTTTAATCTTACAATCAAAACTGTGAAAAGTTGGCGGGTGATCACCAATCGGTTGGGGGGATCAGTGTTCAGACTCGACTTTAATATTAATAGTTCAAGTGACTCTGTCAAGACCCCACTCCAGCTTAAATAGAAAAAAAAAAAAACTATTAATATTAAAAATCTCATCGGGTAAATACTTCTTTTGTTAAAGAAAAAAATAAAATATAATTATAATTAATTATTCAGGGGATTGTGCTGTGGCACCTGTTGTACCTGATATATACAGGTGACCTACCTTCGACAAAGGACGTTACTATAGCCACCACCTTTGCTGACGACACCGCCATTCTGGCCACTCACTCCAACCCTCCTGACATTATGGGGCTCCGCTAGTGTTTCTAATCTAAACACAGCTATATAGTTCCCTTCTTTTTCCCACCTATTTCCCTTTTTTAATCTGTGATCTGTGTCTACACCAGGTTTTCTTTTACTCTTTCCTATCCTCTTTCACTCAAACCCAAATTGAGAGATGCCCTCCTATCCTACTCTATCGGGCAAATAGCCGAGCCGAGTACTTCCTAATACTCCCTATTTCTCCCTTCCCTTCAATATTTATCATCGTTATATTGCTGTAAATATTATTGTAAACGATTTATTGTTAGCCAAAAAATGGGCAGATGTAGATCTAAGTTGGAAGATAAATAAAAAAACTTATTATATTGGAATACAGTGATGCGCCTCGCATAACGAACGCCTCGCACAGCGAACGCTGCACACAACGAACCATAATGAACTAAATTTCATGATTCATACAACGAACTCGCCCGAGCTTCCACGATCGCTGCCCTTGTATTGCATCCCCTTGCTCAGGCACTGCAGGCAGTCATTATAGTCACTGCACTTAACTTAAACACGTATCGCGGCAATCGTTCTTCTTTACTATATTCAATTATCATTATCATTCAATATTTTTTTTATATCATGGCTTCTAAAAAAAGCAGGAAGGTGATTTCTGTTGAAATAAAACAGGAAATAATTAGAAAGAGTGAAAGGTAAAACAGTGTGACCTCGTCAAAGAGTTTGGCCTCAGCAAGACCACTATTTACACCATTTTGACAAATAAGGATGCAATCAAATCAGCCAAAGTAGCCAAAGGAGTATCAAAATTATTTCATGAAAAACATAGGTCTTCAATCCACGAGGAACTGGAGAGGCTATTAGCGATTTGGATTAAGGACAGGCAGGTGAAAGGTGACGTAACAACCCAGGATATTATCTGTCACAAAGCCAAGAGAATTTATGACGATCTAAAGAAAAACGTCCCTGGAAGTAGCAGCAATCAAGATAATGAAGAAGAATTCAAAGCCAGCAGGGGTGGTTTTTTTAGATTTAATTATGTTTTTTATTTCTAAATATGTATCTAAATAAAAATAGTAACAAAAATTTTATCTTTTATTATGTCATCTTAGCATATTTTATGCTACAGAACGAATTATTTTTTTCAACATGTATTGTTATGGGAAAACGCGTTTCACATAACGAACTTTTCGAATAACGAACTTGCTCCTGGAACGAATTAAGTTCGTTGTGTGAGGCACCACTGTATTACTATATAATAATTTATTTAGTTGTATTAAGGGTAAGTTTTATTATTTGTTAAATATTAGCTCTATTTGATAATGCTTCCTCATCAATCAATGGTAGATGTCCTCTCCCTAATTCTCTATAATTACCAGCCACTAATACAGGTGTGCGCGTTTTCATTGAAAAAGCATGATTTTTCGAAATTTTATCGGGAAAAAATGACTTTTCTCAATACGATAGATATATTTATGTATAATATATCACTTTCTTCCATTTCTTATTCTTCTTAATGCGAATCCATTCATATTTTTAGGATATCTTAAAGATTTATGAAACTAAAGAATTATGATATTTCTATGAATTTTATTTTTATAATGTATTTTCTAGTGAGAAAAATAATTTTTTTTTTTGTTCAATTTTAAGGCATATCGTATTTCAACATATTTAATGAGAGATATATTAATCAATTATTATATCAATTAATTTTGTTTTTGATTCTAAATAATTATATATTAATTATTTTTGTAAATCTTTCCTATTTTTTGGCCAATTTCTTTATTGACTAAATGAAATATTCCCACTATGATATCAAATTATATATCAATTTATTCAGTATTTAATTATAAATAATTATTTACTTATCATTTTTATAAATCCTAAAGTTTTCTTTTTCCAGGCCTTATTTTGGTCTGTGCCGGTTAAAGGAATGGACAGGCCGGGCAACTTCCCGGGCGCTAAAGTTTGGGGGGCGTCGATATTAAAATGAAATATTTTTTTAGATTGGATTAATTAAAATGGATCATTTTTTATTTAGCAAGCAATAATTTGTTTTTATTTACTAATACCGAATAAATGTAATATTTTATTATTCTCATCAGATTTAATAAATGTAATATTATTTATAATAAAACTTTTTGTATAGTCAGAATTCATAATAACTTAAAAAACTAATAATAAACAAAAAACAAAAATTCTTTAATAAAAATAATCAAACCTAAAAATTTTTATGGCTTTTATCACACAACATTGATGTAGGCAAATTAGTTTAGAAAAAATAAATTATCATTTTTTCATTTGACAAAACAGATGAATAGTAGGAAAATTTAAATGAAATAATTAAAACAAACCCTGAAAATTTTTATATATTCAAAATATGTACAATTTATTAAATAACAAATATAATTATGGAAATAAACAAAATAATTATTAAATGTAATAAGGAACAAAAATTTCATATTAATATAAAAGCATATGCTAAAAATAATTTTTGTAAATAAAGGACAATATAACGTTTAAGTGTAGTAATAAAATATAATATACTTAAGTAATAACATTGTAATTAGATTTATTTATACCATGATAAGGCCTTAAATTGATGATATATCTCAATAAAATAAATCAATGAACCGATGATATTCTATAATGTGCTGAAAAGTAATACCATAAAATTTTTGATCTAAAAACTCTTTAAGCTTTTGAAAAATAAAACCAGCTTATTTACCATTTATCTCAACACAGGCAAACTCGAGTTGTTCCTATTTCAAGGAGACTAATTCGATTTTGCTTGCAGATATAGAACAGTGTTTCTCAAACTCTTTGTAGTTGCGACACACTTTTATTATATCTAAAATTTCACGATACAAAATTGACCAATTATTATTTTTTGAGTTGAATTTTTAGCTTCTGATTTCGTCAAGCTCTTCCTCTTGTATGCATAATTGCCAAAGATGACCAATTTTTATCTCAAAAGGATCTCTTGTACACAATTAAATTTTTATATCCAATGACAGAAAATAATAATTGAATTTTTGGTCTTAGCTTCTAAATTATGTTCTTTTATGGATAGAGACGGAAAAATGTAAACACCATGAACACAGACCATCTAACAGACTAGTACACTCTATTGTCTTTGCTAAAACCAAGATTTTGGCGCCACCATGCGAGTGCGAGCTACAACTAATTGGAAAAAAAAATCGGGCTTGTGTGTGTGTTTTTGCCTGCAGAGTTACCGGTTATGCGCTTGTAGCGCCTCTTAGCGTGTGAAAGCCAGAGACATTACATTCGAAAAAAATGGTTTCAGCTATTTCTAAGGAGTTGATGTGGCCTGACCTGTCGGGCAATCAACCAATTGGGAAAGGTTGCCTCACAACAGCACTCCTAGCGTTTTTGGCAAGCAATAGCAATGGGCTTTCTCAACAGGTTGATTACCCGACAATAGCGCCATCATGGGGTTTACATTTTTCCGTCACTATCAGTCACTATATACATTTAACATCTGAAGTTCAATCACAACAGATAGTTTGAGAAACTTTGCTGTTAAATATTTAATTTAGAAAATTGAAAGCATGAATTAAAGAGTTGGGGGGGAGGGAGATTAAAATCACACAACAGAAGAACGCAACTTCTTGTTCACTCTCTATACAGTGACGACTTGACCCCATCCGATTTTTATTTGTTTCCAAAACATAACGACACCTTCGAAGAGGTCATTTGGATAATAATGACTGATCAAGTAGATGAGCGGATGTGATTCAAAAAAGTCAAACATTCTAGAGGCATTGCTAGTGATCTCTGGGAGAAATGTGTTCTTCTCCACGGTGTCTATATTGAAAAAATATGTAAACATGAAGAATAAAAAGATAAATAATTTTTGTTTTATATAAAAATGTGCTAAAATATTTGAAATTAGTTAGTTTTCAGGATACAATAATATTCATGTGTCGATAGTATAGTGTTTAATATATATTGATAGTATGTAAAGTAATGAATAAGTAAATAAGATAAGATATTAAAGAATAATAATATCAAATATGGAAAATTAGGTAAATAAATTGAATTTTTTTGTTTATAAAAAGTCGCAAAGATGGGAAATTTTCAGAAAGCTCTAGAAACATTAGATTTGATTTTTTTTTCTTAAATT
The DNA here is from genome assembly GCA_963082975.1 of Labia minor. Lineage (NCBI taxonomy): Eukaryota > Metazoa > Arthropoda > Insecta > Dermaptera > Spongiphoridae > Labia > Labia minor. The sequence goes on from OY720348.1 coordinate 3,475,891, forward strand.
TTATTTATTTTTTCAGTTTTTGTTATTTTCATTAAGTCACTTAAAAATATATAAACAAATAAAGAACATAATTATATATATATATATATATATATATATATATTTAATTAACAAAAAATAAAATAAAATTGTTTAGAAATTTATAAAATTTTTAATATATATATATATATATATATATATAATATACATACAATATATTTTAAAGTTAAATTTGGTCTTCTTGAAAAATTCAGAAAATATTTTTTTGCATTGTTTAAAAATAATTAAACATATGGCACAACAATTATATTATAATATTGATGCATGAAATATAAATTTAGTTCAGAGATCTTATATATCAGTTCAATTTATAACAAATTCCATATGAAGTGAGGCACTTTAGGCAGTTTTGTCAAATAAATGATATAATATTTCACTTAGTCTAAAATGCTATGAACAATTTTAAATTTGTTAAATCCATAAAAATTGATAATTGATCATTTGAAATGTAATATAAGATCTGATAGAACTTCATTTAAAATTTACACAGTATTTAAAAGAACAAAGCTTTAAACAATTTTCTGAAATACAATATAGTTATACAATCATTCATATTAAACTAAATATTAAGACATTTTATTTAAAAAGACTAGATATGTCTTGCAGTAATTCTTTTTTCATAAAAATAATTATATTTACATTTAAAAAAAAAGAAAATAAAAGCGATCAAACAAAAATCACTGAACAAATGAAATTATCCTCTATCTTTTATCATTTTTGAAAGCGATAATTGATTTTTTATTTTTATTTTCAATTTACAGATTATGTACTATGGCATTGATATTCCAATGTAATGACATATTAAACAAGAAATCTTTTCTGAAATTGATTATCCTGATTATCCTCTTTAGAAATTCAAAGCATGATCCAAAGTGTTTTCAATGATCATATCATTCGAGATCTTATATTTTAAACCTTAAAGAGTAATGTTTTTTATTCTATTTGCCAATCTCTACCAATAATTCAAATTATTTCTTAAAAATCTAGTTTGTTTTTTATTTCTTTTTAATAATAGAAACATAAAAAAATTCAATATAAAATAAATATAATCTAGATTAAAGGATTGAAACTAAATTTTATAATATAAAAAAATAAAATCAAACATTTTCGCAATATAAAGCTATTTTTATGAGTGCATCGTAATCATTTTATATAATAGAACTTTTTTAAAAATATATTAATATAATTATTATTGGAGATATATATAACATTGAATATATATATTCTAATGATTTTGTTATACATATTTGATATAAAACTTTATTAAACAAGATGAAACTTTAAATTATTTTTCAATATATAAAAAAGCATTGATTGTTTTAACACGTTCCCGCTGGCTCCATAATTTGTCTATTTATTTTATGTGGCGGCATGAGCCACCGGTGGTACATGCCGGCGGGAACGTGTCAAGTCAATCAAAGATAGTCACAAAACTCAAAAAAGTAGAAGTGAAGTATAAACAGAAGAAATATCGTCGAAAAGCATAAGTACTTCAAAAGCAGTAGTAGATAACTTTTGAAAAGTATCAAGAATGGGATAAAGGCGGGTTTGTTTTCTCAAAAATGTTAGCTCTTATTGGTATCCCTTAATTAAAAATATTTTTTTTATCTTTCCTTTATATATATTGTTATATGTATATAAATAAAGATTTATCTATTGTATTTTATAAAATCGATTATTGCGGATTGATGTAAATAAATTTAATTAAGCTAGTTTAATTAGTTTAATTCTTCGGCCCTTATTTCCTGTGAATCGAAACTGGAGAGGGAGGATCCAGGTAAGGATTTCAGGTCGCTCTGGTTGTAATTACATAATTTTGTTTCGATTCGTCTATTTATAACCAATTTCTTTTTGCTTATAAAATTAGGACAACTGACTAGCTGTCCCTCGTTGGATAGGTAAGGCCATGTTTATTTGTTTATTATACAAATAAAGGTTTCACACATTAACATGAAAATTAAAATTATTAAAAAAATATCCAAAATTATTCCTAACAGCAAGATTAAATTTTACACACATATTTCCAACTTTACTCTTCCGAAGTTTTTCATTTCAGTAATTATTTTTTTCGATATTTGGATATAATTTTATACTTTTATTTCTTAAATTACTAAATAAACAATTATAAAAAAAAATACTTAATTTAAAATGTATACTGCAGCTGCAGTAAATTAAAGTGCAAAAAAATTAAAATAAAATTTTAATTCAAAAAAATTAGTCAGTTAAATTAATTTAATTAAGATTTAAATGAATTTGAATTTAAATTTATATATATATTACATCAAATAAATAATTAGATATATATATATATTATATATATAAAGGTTATTTCTAGTAATATATAAATTGAATTTTGTTGTATAGGAGGGAGGAAGAATTGACAAAGAAAAAAAATTTAACTAGAAATTATATTTTAAAGTTGAAAAAGTATGTACATAATTTCTTAAACGAATATTCAATAAGATATTAAAATCTTTTATTAAAGAAAGGAATCTTTTCAATAGTTTAAAATTCCATTGTTTGTCTAATCTAAAAATATCTTTTTATTTAAAAAATTAATTTCTAATTCAATCGTTTCATTAATTTTTTTTTCAAAATTTTATTTAAATTATTGAATTTTAAAATGTCCAAAATTAAGGCACAATCAATTTTATAAAAACAAAAAATAAGTTGAATATATTACATAAAATAAATAATTAGAGAATACAAATATAAATATATTTTGCAATTAGTCTTAGAGTAGAGATAATGAATTATGGGAAAAATTAAAAATGATAGAATTAAATTGAAGAGAAGCTTTTCCATTTATATTAACCTGTTTATATTAACGGTGGTGCAGGTTTTCTAATGATATTTTATTCAGTACTTTGATTAAAATTTATAAATATTTATAAATATTGAACCAGGACTTTTTTAAAAATGGTTATTTACTCTTCAGTTAGTTTGGAATGATGAATAAAATCTCATTCAGAAAAATACACTTTAAATTATAGAATTCAAAAGTAAAATTATAAACTGATTAATGGGTAAAACTAAAAAAAAAATATATTAATTATATATATACTTACTTCTTTTTAAATTAAAATTATATATATATATTTAATTATTTTCTTATTCTTGAAAAAGATTGTTTTTATCAAAAAATCCAATATATTATGTTTAATTTTCGTAAATTTAGCCAATCATTCATCAATATAGAGTATGGCTCGCCATTATTACAGTTAAATAAACCAAGGGTGTATGTATGGTAAAAGAACATGCATGTTATATTGAAAGAAGGATCGAGAATGTCATTAGAAAAAAAAATCAAATAGGATCGAAACTCATTTCTAAGATATTTTTTATTTTTTATGATTTATTAGCAAATTATGCAATATTAGTTATTTTGATACGAATTTATAATCTTATAAAACAGAATCAATAAAAAAAAGAAATTTTGAAATTTATTATTCATCTCATTTGAATATTATTTATTTATATTGCATAGATTGACATGATTAAAAATTGACACAAATAATTGATTATGGGCACTCGTAATAAAAAAATATTAAGGCAAATAATAAAACAATAAATATTTTTTCATTATATTTCAATGAACAAACTTTATTAATTTAATTTATTTAATAGACTATAATTATTTTGTGAATAATATAAATCATGTGGAGGGAGAAAATTTCACTCTAATGATTTGAAAATTATTGTTCCAATAATAAAATAAGTCAAAATGAAACATTGTTGAAAAAAACTCAAAATGATTTTTTTTTTGTTAAAACTGAAATTGAGGTTGAACCTTAATCGAATTCAGATTTCTTAAAAATGAGTTTCAAAATAGAATTTAAATATTATAGAATATAAACTATTTGAAACGTTTTAAAGTTTTTTTTTTTATATATTTACATATATATATAAAATGGAAAAATTTTCTATATATACTTATTTAATTGAAAAAATTCATAGAATTATTAAAACAAAATGTTAAATTGTTAGCAATTAATGGTTTTATGTATAAACCATTGTTTCAAGTAGTATCTATTCTATTATTTATATAGCTTGTTGTCATATTAAAAAAGTAAAATTAAAATCATCTAAGGAGAGATCTTTCAGAAATATATAATATATATATCACCAACATAGATTTATAATTTTCTTTTCTATTCTATTGACTTTTAATAAATAAGACTGAATATTTCTTTTAATTATTAAAGAAAAACAATAAAATTGTCTCTATATCAAATTAAATTAAATAAATATATGCATTTATATTTACAATCTATTCATACATAAACCAGTCCTGATTTAAATTTTATAAACAATTTCATAGAAAATCGGAAGGTCGAATAATATGTAATGTTTAGTATTATTTATTAACCAACTTTCATAAAATTTAGTTTTAGAATACAATGTGTGTAAAACTTTAAAGAATTATAGCAATTTCAATATGAGCCGTTCAATAGTTTTATTGCTATTTTAAATAACAATGATTCTTACCTGAATATTTAAAATATTAAGAGATAATTTGTTTAATGATATAATTTGTATATTTTTTTATAACCTAAATTATTTAATATAAAATTAAAATGGAAAAGAATAATCATTTGTATTATTTTTCACACATAAATTAAATAAATATAAATCACTTACGAATATTTTGAATTCAAAATGATTCTTGTTATGTAACTTTTCCATCTTAGATCTAATTTTCAGCAAGAGAACGGCTCATGAAAAAAAAACAATTTTTTCTAGAAAAATTATATCAAATATTTTAATTAAAAAAAATAAACAAATCAAAAAGATAAAGATAAATTTTCATAAATCTATTAAATATGTAGAAAATTTATAGTAAAATAATAGTAATATTAATAATAATAAAATGTATATCAATTATAAAAAAATAAAAATGAATTATAATTTTTAAGCATTAATATAATAATCCTAAATAAAAGTAAAGTATTGGAAGTGTTAATTTTTAAAATTAACTAGTTTATTTTTTATTGAAAATATATAAAAATGATCAATTTATGACTTAAGTTAATCTATTTATAATTCAAATCACGTTTTCTTTCTAGAAAAAATTAGCTAAATAATAATCTTTTATATTGAATTACAGTTATAATCAATATGAAAATAAAATAGATTTGTATACACATTGTTTCTTAAATTAATTATTCTTTGAGTGTTTCAGATGCAAGTGAAAAAAATCAATTTTTCTGAACTTGTAATAAAACATTAATTCAAATACATTCATACAGGCAAACCAACAACATAAACAAAAATCTAGTAACAATTCAAAGGATGAAATATTTTTTTGCTATGTTGGGTTGCTTAAATTTGATAAATCTTAAAAATTACAAAGGAAAATTATATGAATATAGTTAACATAATATATATATATATATATATACACATTTGTAGCCCAAATTCATCGTCTAAAAAATATGGAAAAATCTCGCATATTGCAATCCCTTACCATGAAATTTTCAAAAGGTTGCAATGAATTTAGATCATAATGAATGAATAATGAATATCAGAAATAGTTTCAAGCCAATTTTGTGGATATATAATTAAGAGAGCATTTACAAATATAGCAAGAGAATAAATCATTGTTAATTCATTTAATCTATTTCAAATATTTTTTATTTTATTATATATATATAGTTTTAAAGATTAAATTAAATTAAAACAAAATGATATTTTTATATAAAAGATTGCAATTTGGTGAAAAAAGATATTTTTTAAAATTATGAATAGAGCTACACACATCATCAACTTACAAAATCATTATTATTTTTCCAAATAAAGAATTAATTTTATTTTATCGTTTCCAATTTATTATAACTGCCTTTGGCTTTTACTTTCTATGTACACTTAAAGTCCCATTAACTGACGTCTAATTCTTTCGATTTAGTCTTTATACTTGTTGAATTAGATTCCTTTAATGAAAAAAATAAATCAATTTTCAAAACAAATTAGAAACTACAATATAAAATATATTAGAGAAAATAAAAAAAAATTAAAAATTACAAAGAAATGAAATAAAATGTTTGTTATTCACACACTCACTCTTTTCTTATGTCTTATTGAAGAAGAAGAAGAAGGTGAGTTTACTGAGGTGCATTTTTGAGTTTTACACTTCGTACATATGAATACTTCAGGAATATTTGATTTCTTGATTTTGGCACAAGAGAGATGCACCCAGGTTAAACATTTGCTACATTCAATCATTGGTCTTCCAGCAAATGGCTTTAGACAATAACATGTGACCAGATCATAAGAGTCATCATCTGAAAAATAATACAAAATTTAATCTATTATATTATTTATTTTTTTAACTTAAATGTATACTAATATATATATATATATATATATATATATAATTATAATTAATACTCTTGGAACATGCATTGTGTGTTTGTTTTTTTTTAATAAAAAACTCAGTTTTCATAAATGATTACCTTTAGTTTGTTTTTTATAAATAAATTTGAATATTTCAGTTGTAAGTTGTACTGGATATGAAAAAATAAAGATTAAAATTCAATGTATGTAAGGTAAATATTAAATCTAAACTTTTAAATATTTATTCAAACTTAACAAATAGATTAAATAACTAAGAAATATTTTTTTAAAAAAAATAAAGATATATAGTAGGACCGCCGTATTCGCGGGCTCAGCATCCGCGGTTTCAATTATCCCTGTTTTCCAAATGTTTGAACAAAATTAGACCTAAGCGACTCAACCGAATAAATTTTAGTACCCTATCCTGAAAAAAATTCCGATAGAAATTCATCGTCTTCTGCATTTATTTTCAACTCAACCGAGTCAATTTTGGTATCCAATTCAGAAAAAAAATATCAATGATTCTCAACCAAAGGAAACAATTGCCGTAATTGACTTCGGCGACGATTTTGATGAACCTCAACCTTCTACACCATTCGCTACACGACAAAACAAATTTTTATCTACGACTACGAAAGTGAATGAACCAACCTTTTTTGTTTGAACAAAGAATGTTGTATATTTTGAACTTGAGAGTTCAGCTCAAACTTTTTTTGTTTATGAAAGATTTGTGAATCTAGTCCTTTTTTTCCTGTTTTTTAAGAATTACATGTGCTGTTTATGTTATTGAGACTTAGAATATTTTTTGTTTTTTATAGATTTCATTTAAACACACACACAAATATATGTAACGTACAATTACGTTTCTCACCTATCGCTTTTTTCGTTTTTTCATTGATTTTTCTTTTTAGGAATTCATGTTCCGATACGAACAAGACCTCATAATATGTTTGAAACAGCTGTAAAAATAATGCCGAAAATGGGTTATCATGTTCCCAAAAGATTTTTCAACATATTGTTAGTCTATTTTTACATAGTATCTGAAGAAATGCAACGGGGATTAAAGATAAATAAAAGATTAGTTTTGTGTTCGCAATTATCCGCGGTTTTCGTTATCCGCGTCAGGTGCCGGAACGTAACCTCCGCGGATACGGCGGTCCTACAGTATATAAAATGTAAAAAAATAAAAAAATAATATTTAATACATATATATATATTTATAAAAATATAAAAAAATAAACAAATAAAATTCACAATGCAATATATATGAGATCAGTCTATCATTATAATATTCATAATTTAGAAAAAAGTAAATAATAATATTTATTCGGGTATATTTTAATTAATTAATTAAAATATTTTGCAAAATATTTATAATTGTAATAAAAACACTTCAAATATTCAGGAGAAGGATAAACTCAAATGAACATAAATATAGTTCGAGTCAAGATAAAAAAAGGAAACAAAATTCAGAAATTTATTATAAACAAGAATTGTAAATGATACCAAAATAAAGAATTTGAAACGATATTTGTTATAATGATGCTTGAAAATGTAATAACAATTTAAATAAAAACAAATAAATATACAATTTTAAGCTGGTTTAAAAGGCATTTTTTCAAATTTAATTAAATAATAAGATAAATACACCTATAAATAGATGTGAGATAACATATGGATGCCACTTTCTAATTTAAACTAAAAAAAAAAAAAATAATAATAATTTACTAGAAATTGAAAACTTTAAATAATTATCAATTTCAATTGAACTATTTTAATTGATGTAATTGATGTAGCATCTCTAGATGTACTTATACTATATGAATTTATTTGACTTTGGTTGAGTTGTAAGAAAGGTTTTACAGATTCTATCTGTACATTGTTTAATTATTCTAAATAATTTTCAGTAAAATATCATATTAGAAATAAAAAGTTCATATGAATGATGTCATTTAGAAATAAATAATAAATTAGTTATATAGTGAGTTGATAAGAAAAGAATATTAAGGAAATTTTTTCATTTAAAATAAAGTAAAAAACACACCGACACCTTAAAAGATTTTGGAAATATAACTCATTAAATATGCAACCATAAGAAATAAATAAGAAGTTATAATATAAAATCCTATAATTTCAGAGTTGATAAAAAAATCCTTTTGTTTTAACATATACATGTTGTTTTGTATTTATATTAAGTAGTTTGATATTTAGTATTTATAAATATTAAAAAAAATTTCAATGAATAAAAAAAAAATATTATAGAAGTACCATTTAAAGAATGGCAAAAATGTGTATAATTAATATTCAAAATATAGAATATAAAAATTAAATGAAAAATAAAAAAAAGGAAAAAAAACTTAAAGACAGTGGCTCTATTATGCATTTAAAATTGAATTTAATAAAAATAAGAATACTGCCAGCTAGTAATCAAATCATTTTTTAAATTAAAAATAAAATGAAAAGAAAAAGCTTAATTCTATCTTCTATCTATCTACACGATGGTGCAAAAATCGGAATATAGGATTCTTTTCCTTGAATTCTTACCGGAAAAATGAATCCCATTCCAGTTCCAATCATGTGGAGAAGTTGATTTTGAAGCTATTAGAAAGTTCAAAAAAATAATCAATTAAAATATTTTAATGAGCCACATTATTAACAATATTATAGTTATATAATATATTAGTTGTAATATCATCAATTTAAAAAACAATTATTATTAATCTCTAATTTAAGAAATAATTAAGTTAATTTTATTATTCTGAAAAAATTCAAAATGGTTCTTTTTAACAGGGTTTATTACATGTATAACTTCATTTTTTTACTTGATTAATAATAATTTAGAAAACTTGATTATAGGAAATAGAAATTTAAAATTACTATATATATATACCATAACACTAAATAACTTTTAATAAAGTTCAAATAAATAAATGAATACAGCTTTCAGAGCCTCAGAGTCTAAATTTCAAATAAATAAATTTATTTCAATTGAAAATATTCCCATTTATATATTTTTTAAGATAAAAATAGTTTCCTATCAATATTATGATTATGAGAGGATTATATTGTAAAAGAAGACTTAAAATAGATATAATGTAGTTTGCCAGGGATTAAAATTCCTTTTTCTATTATGTTTAATTCAATACATTTGTATTAAATAGAAATCAACTAAATGCATGAAATAAAGAATAATAAAAAATTACAAGACATACCAGTTTCAGGATCTGAATTTTTAGTATCTTCAGGAACGCTGCTTGTTACCGATTCAGATTTAATGCTATCAGTTACACTTCCTGTGCTTCCGAGAGGACTGCTAGTTTTTTCACGAATTTCCTATAAGGAATTAATTATATTTATTTTATTTTCGATAAATGAATTGTTTGAATATAAAAAATACCTCTTGTTTAATAGTATCATAATTTTCATATTCTAAGATGAATTTACAGAACAAATAAAAATCTTCTGCAGTACGAGGTCGTTTTGATGTAGAAGCAGAGATTGACTGAAAATAAGATATTAAATTAAAATAATTTCACAGTAGTGAAAAATCCATAAGTATTTAACAAATAAACCAATAAGACTTACCTCCTCTTCAAAATCCCTAGGAGGACTTTTCTTAGATTTTGGTGCTGCAAAATAAAATAATGTTTTCGATTATTGTTCTTTTAAGTATTTTAAAAAATGATTATTAAAAAACTAATTTATAATGTGTATATATGTATATATATATATATACATATATATATTTTATATATATATATATATATATTTTATATATATATATATATATATATATAATTTTTAAAATTACAATGTAAAAAAATATATTTATAATAATAATTATGAAAGATGTTATATTGTATAAAAACAAATAGATTTTGAAATATTTGTTTCTTGTCTTTAAATTAATAATTTTTAAAGATAAGTGAAGTATATTTAATTTTATATAAAAAATGTAAATTAGATGCAACATATTTGTCAAATGATTCTATGAACTTAAGTGGACAAATACATTCACATGTAAAATACATTAGAAAGTAAAAAGAAAGAAAAGAAATATAAAAAATTAAAAAAAAACAAATTGAGTATATATATATACATATATTAACATTTATATATATATATATGTATATATATATATATATATATACATATATATATATAATTTCGTATGATAATTTGAATATATGTATGAAAGGAATAAATGTTAATTTTATTCACAACCTAAAGGAATTCAAATTAATAAATATTAAAAGTTGAAAAATTCACAAAAGGAAAAGTTAAAATTTATAGATTTAATTATAGAAACGAAATAGAGTCCAATTAGATTTAAGATATTATGCTTGCTCTCAAATCTAGATGAAAAAGAAATTGAAATAATATTCACAAAGATAAATTATAATTATCAATGAAAGAACAAAAATCAAAAGTAAAAGAAGAAAAAGATAAACATTTGAAAAGAAATTACCTTTGAAAACTGTTTCTGTCATTTTAATAATATTGATTTTAGTAAATTCAAAGAAATTATCATGAAATTAACACTTAAAATAATAAAAATAATAAATTTACATTCAAATTTAGATTTGAACAAATATATAACAAGGTTTTATATGGTTGAAATTTCTGTTGAGACGATCAAATGCTTGACTATGGTTTACTCTCCAATCTTGGAGCCTAGATAGATCACACATTTGGCAACGTCGCAAATAGAGCTGAATACTGCAGCTAACTTTCTTGACGTCATTCCTTTGATAAAAATATAAATTCATTTAAATTCAATTTTTTTATTTTAATTAAATTATAGTTTCTTTATTCAATATAATTTGTTTTTATATTAAGAATATTCCAATATTTATCAATTTTTTAGGACATATATTTATGATGGTCTGTGATATATATATATATAAATTTGTAGCATAATTTGAAAATTTATTTTTATTTAAATAGTTAGAAAATATAATTTAAAATGAATATGGTTATTTATTTTTTCATTTTATAACTTTTATATTTATTTAATAATTTTTATTGTTATTTAAATTAATTTATATATATATGTATGTATGTATAAGGTACATATTAATTAATATTAATTAATCTAATTTTTTTTTTGTTTTATTTTATGTATAAATGTAGTTAGTTCAAATGTTTTCTTTATTTTATTTTATTAATTTATTTATTTTTTACTGTGTTCATAAAAAAATTAAATTATCAATTCTTAATTCATTTTTTTTATTATTTCAACCAAGAACGGATTTTTTTCTAATAAATTCAATTTAACATCAGCTGCCTCCGGCTCGGGGAACTGACAAACCCTTGTTAAATACAACCCTGCACCAGCAGGACCAGGACTATTTCCAAACAAGCAACCATAAGCAACAATGGATGGTGATGAGAATAATAATACTTCAACTGGGCGTTCGGATTCTGGAGAACCCGGAACTTCACGAGCACGCAAAAAAGAAGAATGAAGTTAACACCTCAAGAACATTCCTATATGGGCCCACTTAACATCAATACCCTTGTATATGGGAGCTTTGCGTGATCCTAGATGGTCCAGACGCAAATAATAATGCATTTTTTTATATCTACCATTTAAATGTAGATTTAAGATTTTATAATGTTTAAAATTCTAAATTAATTTTAAATGTTTTTTATTAAATATAATAATCGAATATACTTTTCATTTAATGTTCAAATTATATTTAAATGTCAATTTTTGGAAGGGATAGAGGAGCGGGAATCATGGGCATTAATATTTTAGTTTGACTATAGAATAGAAAATTTCAATTTCATAAGTATTGTGGAAATAAAAGAACTTTTTATAAAAAATAAATAAATAAGAATAAATCTTTATAAATTAAGCAAGGGACAAACATTTAATAATAAAATACATTTATAGCCAAGACTTTTGTTTTTTGAATTATAATTTTCATGGAAATTACATTCATAATTATATAATACGATTTAATTATAAATCTTTAAAAATTCTAAATTATTTAAATATTCATTTTTTAAATTTTCCCGTATAGACTTTTATCAATAAAGGAATATAATTTATTTCGAGATGTTCCCGTCCTCCTTTTAATGTTATCAGATCCTTCCAGTCCTCAATATGTTGAGAATTGGCGGATTAGGGGAAAATCGGAACAGGAGTAGATTTCGTAAAATTGTGCGCTATAGATAAGATAATGTTTTTTATTTTTTGTTTCAACAATAAAAAGCATAACATCTTTGCTTTTTATAAATTAATTTGAACTACAATGAATATAATACTGTACTATTTAATACACATTTATTTATTTTTAACAAAAGTTGACAATAACTAATTTTTATTTCTTTATTAATTAAACAAAAATTGGATTCATATACAATATATTCGATGTAAAGAAATATATATAATAAATAAATAAAAATTTAACAAAAAATTACTTATTAATAAAAAATATTGGGTTTTGAATTAATATTTTATTTATATTGTTTAGTAAAACTTCTCATAATTATATATCTAAAAATATGGAAGAATATGCATTTATATATAAAAGTCAAGTAAATTCTTCAACATAATGTGAAAAACACTAAATCCAAAATAAACATTCAAAATTTATCAGTTTAGAAAAGTGAATTAAATGGTGCCTCTTATTATAGTTATACTTGTTTTTCTACTATAAGAGGAAAATTAATAAATATTATATATATTTTATTATATATTACAAATGCTACCCGTTAGTATATCTTCTTAAAAAATAAGAAGCATAATTTTGGAAGTTCATGTATATATAAAAATATACTCGATTATTTTTTATTGTAAATTATATAAAGAAAAAGTGCATGCCTTAAAACAATAAATTAAAATATTAAAAATAAAAAGTTTTGAATTTCCAAGATTTAGTTTTGAAGTGAACATGAGCAGTTTTTAAAATAGAGACCTTTATTATTCTTTGAGAAATTTTATATTTAAAGAGAAAATGAAAAAACAAAGTATATAAAGATCATCTCTCTTTTAACGAGTAGATAATATTGATCATAATAATTTTTATTAAATTTATTTTAACGTTCATAAACACATGATATAACTCATTAAAAATTAGAAATAATATATATAGAGTTTACATTCAACTATTAATTGCTAAGTTTTATAGATTTTGAATATTAGTTTTGAAATTTCATTCAATTTTACACTAAATGTTTCTTCTTCATAAAAAACTAGACTATTTATTAGTTTAGTCATTAAGGTCCTTGAAAATATCTTGGATGACAAATATATTTATCAATTTTTGCACCGTTTTTATATGTTATGGCTCGGTTGTATATAAGAAAATAACATAAAAATTAAAAAAAATATTTTCTTTAATTATAAATTTTATAAAAAATATATTAGTTAAATTATTCAAAAATAAAATCACCTCCCATTAGTTATCTTGCTCGATAAAATAATATTAATTTAGATTGTTAAATCAGATAATATCAAACTTTCTTTTACAATACCATAACTGTCACTAAAAGTAGTGACAACTAGGTGAAATTAATTTAGGCTTTGATTAATATAATTTATGAAAAGACCCGTATACAATTAATAAATATTTTGTCAATTTATTTATAAACATTACACAATTAACAAATAATATCTTTTGCTGTAAAAACATGATTAGACTATTTCAGTGAAATGATATATATAAAATATAAAAAATATTTACAAGAATTTTAAAATTATTAAATAAAAGTGAAATAAATTTCAAAAGTCGTTTTTACTGAGTAAATTGTTTTTTATTATAAGAAGAGAGAAATTCATTATTCTTATAAATTTTAAAGAATTTCCTAAATAATAATTATTGAGTCATAATTGACAATGCTTTCCAACCCCACTCACATAATGTTGGTTTGAAAATAGACAATCATATAAAATCGTAAAAATTTTGTACCATTCACTGGTATATTAATATATAATTCAATAGATATATTGATTAATTCATAAGGTAAAAGGTGACTAGTGTCTTCCTGTTTTGTTGCTAAACAATCAAAGTCAATCAGTCAATCGATTAAGTATTTAGTTCTTAATTATATAAAATAAATTCTTATTGCATTAAATTAATAATGAATTTTATTAAGTCATTTATAAAATTAACACAAATTAAGTTGGTTTTCCAAAGAACGATCTTTAAAATATGCTTGCATTAAAAGGCTATCAAGATTATCTATTTACTTATCATTAACCAAACATTATTTATCCATTTGAGAAGCACTGAGTGATTTCCATAGAAGTGCATTTTGAGAAGTCCATAGGATTGAAATTTGGTTTGTTTACTAAAATTCTTGAAAAAAACTGTCAACGTTGTCCAAGAATCGTTTTGCACCACTCCCTTCAATTAATTGTATAAGACTTGAGGTGATGTCATACTCTTTTTTTTGAGATATAGTTTTTTCACTAACACCGAAAACCAACATTTTTCGAATTGACAGATCATTGAATGATGTCGGGCGTCCTGACATTCTTCGCCTGTGTTACAAAACCTTGATTTTATCAATATGTATTTGATCATTTATAGTCTTTTAAGTAAATAGAATTTCAATCCATTGTCGCCATTTTTTAACTAATTTAGGCTTATTAATGAAATGACACGAGAATGGGAAGAATTTGCCTTGAATATGAATCTGTGATTTTACTCAAAAGTTTTTATCGATAACATAGGAACGCATCCAGGATAAATAACTTTTCATAAATTCAAGTTTTTTTTAAAATAATCTCTCATGTAGCATATGTTAAAAACTTATTCCAAATTCATATGTCACATTTCTTTTTCTGACTTTTAATTAACGATCCAGCAAATATAGTATAGAAAATTAGATATTAGTTTTATAAACCATCTATAATGAGTTTATATTTTAATAGATGGATTTCAAAAGAAAGTATAAATAAATGAAGAAAAGTAATGCTATATATACATAATTTATAAATGTATTAATATTTTGGTCAAACAAATATATGCTTTATAAAAATCAAGTTGAGAACACCTGGTTTACTACTACTTTCTTTTGCTCATATAATGTAAAAATGAGTATTTAAAATTAATGAGATTCTAAATATTAATTTAATTAATATTTTTAAATAAATAAATAAAAAATATGAGTATGATCCTACTAGGGTGTATGAGATATTATATATATATTAATATATATATACATTTTTAAAATAGCGAACCTTGAGCATTTAACAGTGGCTTGATGAGTTCCATTATTAAATGATTGTGAAATTTAATTTGTACAAAACATTTCCCCTTCAAGGCACTTTTTAATGTAAACAACATTTAAATTTATGTTTCTTATTTTCAACTGGGAAAGTTTGCAATAGAGCAGAATCAATCTCGACGAAAGCAGAAGTTGTCTGATTTTTCGTCGAGTCAAAATGTCATCAGCTATTTTTTAAAACTGTTTTCAAATCATCAGGGAGGGTACAAATAATATCAGCTATCCGAAGTCTCAATTGGCTCTTTGTCAATTCACTTAATGGAATATCATCATTTTCACTTTGTTCTAATTTATTACGAATTCTTAAAACCATATCAACTATTTCAACTTCTTGTTTTCCTTGTACCCAAATTTTTAGATCCTACAATAACAATTAATTAAAAACAAAACGATGACAATTTCATTCGTAATATATGAAAACTTACAGCATCAGAAAGAGCTTCTAATTGTAAAGCTTGTAATTTGAGACTAACTTCTCGGTAACGAACGTTAAACCAGCCGATAAAATTTGGGGATCTAAAAAATCTTCTATATAATCCAACCCAATCTCCTTTAATTCCAGAAGTAAGTTGTGGACCAGATGTCCCTAAAGTTGATAAGAAATCTTCTGGATTGAATTGTCTAGGAGTGGGTGCTGCCTAGAAAGAAATAACAAGGATTGCTTTTATAGTTTTCATATTAATATAGTAATAAGATTATACGAAAGAAATTAATTAATAAAAAAATCTGATATTATAATTATTATTTAATATAATTGGTATGAGTTATTAAAATGAAGTATTCAAATAATTTTTCTTCATTTTTATCTATTTTCAAATTGTTTTATCCGATAATTGGTATTTATTATCGGGCTCACACACAAGTAAAAAATTTAAAATTATTAATCAATTATTGTTTAAAAAGTTTATAAAATATTTACTTTGTATGGTGAAATGTTTTTTTGCAAGGGCATTAAACTGGCCATATATCTTTCAAGAGGAATAATGAAACTTTGAGTTAATTCCAAAAGATGACGTTTTAATAATGCAGATTGTACTTCAACTGGTCGTTTCATTTGAATACCTTTATATAATTTCTTTAAAATTCCCTTATCTTTTTGAAGAAAGGTTTTATAATGAGTATACACTCCAGGTTTAGAATCTAACATTTTCAAATTGCCCCCTTTTTTTAATTTTTGTTTTGGAGTATTGGCTAAAAAGAATATTTGAAAATTTGGATAAATTGAATAATGAAAAAATGATATATTATACCTAATGTTGGAGCATCACATATCCTGATAATATGAGGCCAATGTTGAAGCGTTTTCGCAAAAAATGGATTTGTTACTCCTAAAACAACTGGTGGTGGGGCATGTGCTTTGGTTGTATATTCTTTAAATTCACTATCATGAATTGTAAAATAGGGACGATAATCAGCACAGTAACTTAGTGGAGTAATCATACTAAAAGTGAATTAATTTATAAAAATATAATTATAATCGTTTAAAAAAATGAATAAAAAAAAAATTGAATATTGCATACCTGATTAAAGCTTGTACCATTTCGGAACAGGTGCTTGGAGAGGAAGCCATTACAACAAGAGGTTCTGCAGTTAAAATGAGCTCCCATAATAAATGAATATGAGATATCACTGGCAAGAAACATTGAAAAATATGTACTTCATATACAGAGGAGAGAACAGTGGGAATGAGAGAAGATTGGGAGGGTGAACCAGGTGTAGCTACAATACCAACTTTATTACTTTGGCTAGGAATATGAGCTTGTAATACATTCCCTAAAAGAGGTAAGTTGACAGTTTCTCCGGGACTTGGACTGGGCCACTGGTCGATGTCATGGCAAGTGGCTTCGATACTAGGTTCTCCAGTTTTAAAAAATTCTGGAGCTATTAAAGATACTACTTCGGTAAATAAACTTATAAATGGAAGTCTTGAAATCACAACGACACTCTAAAAAATAGATTAATATAAAATTTTCAAATTTTTCTTTAATCTATGATATCAACGAATGCTCTTAAATTATAAAACTGGAGAAAAAAAATGATTATATATGATTTACCTTTTGGAAATATCCTCTTGGCAAAGATTTATCTTTAACTTGTCTGAAATATATAAATCCATAAAAATATGCAGAATCTGCTTGCAAATATACTGGACATTTCTGATTATAATATCGATGACAAGGTAAGATATCATTTTTCCCTGGAGATTGTCTGATTCGTACATGAAATTGAGTGTCACCCATACAACCAGAATTGGAATCTGGGAAAGCTAAATAACATATATTGGATTTTTCTTGTTCTGACAGTTGAATATGATCAGGATATATTATCTGAAACAAAGATATCAATAATATTCAACAAGTTTACATACATAAAGTCATCTATCTAGAGCTATGACTCTATAATAATTTTGTCTCATACATTTTTTATATAAAAAAATCAAACTATCATTTGAATATTAAAATCCAAGTATCAGTGATTACAAATTTCTAAAATTATTAACAAATTAGACCTTAATAATCTGAAATAAATTGTAGAAGATGATTGGCTTCAGGGATAAATAATTTCTATAGGCTTCCTAAAATTTTTTAAAATGATGCTCTCTTTATTATTAAAAAATTTCATTTGAATAAACGAATGATCTTAACAAACTTCACTAAGGAAAAATATAGTGATTTTTAAATGTTTATAAAATAATCTATGTCAAAAAAAAATATTAAAAAACTTTAAGCAAATTAATATATAAACAGAGTTGATAATAAAAATATAAATAAAAACAAAGAAAATATTAATAAAACTTAACTAAAATAATCTGTGGAGGGTTCTAATTAGTTTTAAAATTATCAAACCTCAAGAGCTTGTCCTAATTCGAGGTCAAAAGTCACAATACATATACAATGTATCCAATTTGAGAAACGATCCCATGGAAGAATTTTGTCTGAATTTTTTGCTGATTCTTCTTCATCTTCATCAACAATCTCCCCAATGTTAGTTGAATTAATTTTCACTTGAGATTCCATATTGTTTTTAAAGTGATTAAAATATTACATACATTTTTGATTCTTAAGACAGTTATCAGCTTAAACCACTTTTACCGATGAAGTTAGTTTCTGGCGGAACATTTTAAAACTAATTTAAATTTAAGAAATTCTTCAAAATTCAAATATTATATAAATATATAAATTATTTAGACGATAAATAAATAATTTGTTTTTATTTACGTTTTTATATTATTTATATTTTTTTAAAAAGATTCGACATGTTATTTTAATATAATTAAAAACACCTATATAATTTAAGTAAAATTCATAAAATTCATATATATATATATATATATATTTAATTTTGTTATAATTTATATATATATTTATTTATTTATACATGTATATAATGATTGAAAGAATATTTTTTCTTAAATAATTTTAAAATAAAAAATTAAATATAATAATAATATAATAAAAAATGATGTTCATATCATAAGGTTTAATAAACTATTTATATTATAATTTTTTTTTAACAAATATAAAATACTTTTAGAATATGAATGACGAAAATATTATTATTTCCATTAGTTAAATATTTAACATATTAATTCTATATATTGGCTAAAATATTTCTATATATTTTTATTTCTTTTTTTTTATAAAATAATTTAATTATTATTTTTTATTAATTCAAAGCTAGATATAAAAAATTATATAAATAAATTTCAATTTGGTGTTTTTTTATTTTGAAAAGCTAAAATAATGAATAAATTTGATATCTTTAAGTTGCCCCTTCTTTAACATTATATCTACTACAATCAAAATCAGAATAAACTAAACAATCAGTAATTATTTTGTCGCTTCACGAGAATTTTCCAAATTATCATTTATGTTCGTTATTCAGTTCTTTTTAATATGCGCCTAACATTAGATTTCTAAAATGTATGATATAAAAATTAATTTTCATTTAAATAATATTTTTCTAGTATTATAAGATGACGAATCAGAATATTTCTTATATATTAACTTTTAATTTTTGATAACTTACATTCAACATCTTAGTAATGTGTGACTTAACATATGATTTTTTTTTATCTATCTTCACCTAGATTACATCCAACAACTTTAAATTCAAATTTCATTTACTTGATAAATTTGATATATATATATATATATATATTATTTTATTATTATTTTTATATATTTAAAAATTTTATTAATTGATTTCTAAATCTCTGACGTCATCCTGATTAATTTTAAAAATATAAAAACTTATATAATTTATTTTTTCAGACAAATAAAAAATTATAACAATGTTTATTTCCCGGTTCATTCGTTCATCAAGAAGTCTTATAACCAATTCTAAGAGAGCAACGATTTGTAAGTTATGCATATTATGGATTTCGTTATCTAATTGTATTTCTACAATCATTAGCGTGATTAAATTCACATTTTTAAAGGATATTGTAACTAAACAATTTTGCTTTCGGAAGGATATATAAAATATAAAAACTGATAAGAAGGAGTTGGGTTAGTACTAGGGAGTTGGTAATAGTATTAGTAGGGATTGAATAGCAGAAGATTTGGTTCGTAATATATTATCCCTGAGGCTAAAAACTTTCCAGTAGATTCGATGGAAACTTTCTCAATTAAATATATTTTTCTTTAAATTCTGGAATTATCGATTTAATGTACAATAGTCAAAAGTTTAAAGATTGAATTTAGAATATCGAATAATTAATATATGAAAAATGATCAATATGATTATGGTAATGTTTATGGTACATCAGTCATCAATTTGAGTTATATTGTTAGATTAATTATTTATAGAATTATTATTATCTGAGACAAGAAAATCAAATAAAACATTTTTTCTTTTTGGGTAAATAGTATCATTTAAAAAAAAACTATAAAATTATTATTTATTAGCTTTTCATGAATCTTTTAACTTAACCTAGCAAATTGAATAATAAGTTGTGTAATATTTTGAATGAAAATTCAATTAATATATTTCTTAATATATACTTCACATTTTTTTTTCTTTTCATTTTTGTATTATTTATTTATATTCTTGGAATTCAATTTTCAAGTATTTTATAAATTCTTTTTTTTTTCAGATCCCGAGTATCGCATTGAAATCATTCAACGTAGCAATGAATACAATCGTGCCTATTTTTCAAATGATGGAAAAGGCGAACCGCCACCACCCCCATCTAATCATAATATGAACCACTTTATGTAAAATATATTCCATTTTTTTGTCTGTTCTATTTATTCTATTGATTTGTAACTAATTATTTATTTTATTTTTGAAATAGGTCAGGTAATAGTAATGGAAGTAATGGAGGTGGTTCTAACGTTCAAGGCCCAGGTGGAACGGATGATGGTTCTTTATGCTGTCCCAAATGTGGCGATCCCTGTACCCATGTCGAAACTTTTGTTTCTTCTACTAGATTTGTTAAATGTGATAGATGTCACCATTTTTTTGTAGTACTCAGTGAATTTGATTCTAAAAGAGGCTACAAAAATTCAGCAGCACCAGAAGAACGTACAAATAATTATAGAAAACCACCACCGCCTAAAAAGGTATTTTATTAATTAATATAAAATATAAAATACAAATAAACATTATTAATTTTTTTTTAAGATCTATGAATATTTACAAAAATATGTAGTTGGACAAGAATATGCCAAAAAAGTTCTATCCGTTGCCGTTTACAATCATTATAAAAGAATTTTTAATAATTTACCACGAGAAGGATCTCCTACTAATCAACAAATGGATGGATTCAATTCTAACAGAGGTTCAGGTAAAATCTAATTAATTTTTAATATGTTTGTATATTATTTCAATCTGATCATCAACAATCATTTTAAGTATATATATATTCTCTTATTTAATTTATCTTTTGTCTACTAAGATATGCTTCATCTTGCTCATTCTAATGCATCAAATGCTGCTTCAACTGCTGGTTCAACGGATGATTTGAAAAATTCTCAAACACAAGGAAATATTAAGGGGAGTGATGTCCTCGAATCTTCTTCCCACCATATCAGTGTAATTTATATTTTTCTCATAATCTTAATAATAATAATAATAAAATTTTTATAACGGAATTTTGTAAATTAAACCACATATTGATATTTGTTATTGTAAATTTATTCAAAAAATACAAACATATACACTAAAATTTTTCGTGATCTTATCTTTAAGTTAAACTAAAGTTTTGCAATCATTTTGTTTTTTCAAGTCATTTCAATATATACCATATAACTTACAGTATGAAATTAGTATTCTAAATTTGAAATTAATTTTCACTTAATAGTCCAAAAATAAGAATTATATCTGACCATATTTTAACATGAATTCTTTTAAAGCATTGGATATCTCAGATTTATTCGTTACTAAAATTTAATATTTTCAGATCATGAATATTATTTTGATTATGAAAAAAAATTATTATTTTTCTTTTCCTATTAAACTTTTTTAATTATTTATTTATTTCGTATCTAAAACTGATATATAATAAAAACAATTATCATGTTAAAATTTTATTTATTCCAACAGATTGAAAAATCAAATATTTTAATGTTGGGACCAACTGGCAGCGGAAAAACTCTACTTGCTCAAACTATTGCCCAATGTTTAGACGTCCCTTTTGCTATCTGTGATTGTACTACATTAACACAAGCTGGTTATGTTGGGGAAGATATTGAAAGCGTAATCGGAAAATTATTACAAGTATATATAAATATATATATTTATATTCCTATTTATAATTATTCCATAATACACACACACATAGATTAGTATGATAAATTCTCTGGTAATAATTAAATCTATTTTAGGATGCAAATTTTAATGTGGAACGCGCACAAGTTGGAATCGTTTTCTTAGATGAAGTTGATAAAATCGGAGCTGTTCCTGGAATTCATCAACTTCGAGATGTTGGAGGAGAAGGAGTTCAACAGGGCATGCTCAAAGTAATTATACAAAAAAAAAATATTTTATTTTTTTTTTTACATTCGTTTAATTGTCTGTGTTTTGTTTGTTGAAATAAATATTCACTGTTATTTTATGGATTGATTTTTAATTAAATAATATATTACTTAATTTCTTACTTCCTTGCATTCTTCTACTGAGCTTATTTTTGTAACGAGTAGTTATCCTATCTTTTCAATTCCATATTTTTTTTCTCCAATCTCATAAAATTTAAAGTTAAAAGAGTAATTTATAATCCTCTCTACTAATAAAAAACACAAAAGGGTGTTCATCTCTGAACAATAAGTGACTATTAATTAATGAAATACAAATTTTGCATTATCACTAATTTCATTAATATTTATTACAGATGTTAGAAGGAACAATTGTGAACGTTCCTGAAAAGAATTCACCAAGAAAATTACGAGGAGAAACAATACAAGTAGATACAACTAATATTCTTTTTGTCGCTTCTGGAGCTTATACTGGACTAGATCGTCTCATAGCACGGCGTCGCCATGAGAAATATTTAGGATTCGGATTGCCTCCCTCAGCTGGTGCCACTGGAAGAAGAGCTGTTGGGCAAGCAGATCGGTCTGATCAGATTGGAGATGTCGAAGAAGATAATATGGAAAAAGATGCTTGTATACGTCAAGTGGAGGCTCGTGATTTAATTGAATTCGGGATGATTCCAGTAAATTCTATTTTAAATTATTATTATTATACAAACTTAAGAGATTGAAATATTAATAATTTCGGATTATTTTTCTCAGGAGTTTGTTGGCAGATTTCCAACCTTAGTACCATTTCATTCCCTCAACCAAAAAATGTTAGTCCGAATTTTGACTGAACCGCGTAATGCAATCGTTCCTCAATATCAAATGTTATTCCATTTAGACCAAGTTGAATTGAGCTTTACCCCAGCTGCATTAGATGCCATTGCCAATCTTGCTATGCAAAGAAAAACAGGAGCAAGAGGTCTTAGAGCTATAATGGTAATTGGAATTTCTAAATGTTCATTATTCAATTCTTAATTAAATTGAATTATTCAATTAAAAATGTAATTTTTTTTTCAGGAAACATTACTTTTGGATCCAATGTTTGAAATTCCTGGTTCGGATGTTGTTAAGGTACATATTACTGAAGAAGTTGTTCAAGGAAAGAACACTCCTGTTTATTTTCGTAAGTCGCTGACAACGTCTACTACTCCAATCGATGAAGATACTAATGTTTCAGTAGAGGTTCAGGCTCGGGCGGAGGTAAAATAAACGAGTCCTGGCAATTGTACATCTTAACTGATCTCTATAATACTATATATTACGATAACTTTATGCAAACCTTTTTGCTAGTCTCCAAATTTTTAAGTGCTCATTTGAAATTTATATATATATAAAAGACCGAATTTATTTTCTAATATTTATCATTTCGATTATTAACTATATAATATATTCTTTTATTAAATTTAGATAAAAATTCACCCTAAATTAACGTACTTTTATAATATATGCCTATTTTAATTATGATTATTTTTTATCATTTTTAAAAATAAATATTTTTAAACACTAAAAAAATAATAATAGTACTTGATAATGTATCAAAATTTTCTAGACTGAATAAGTTTAAGTTTCTTACCAAATTTGTCTATAAATCTTGCAATCTTTTACAATATTTCTATAAATTATAATTCAATAAATCTAATTATAATAATAAGATAAACCTAAATTAATTTGAAGATAATATTTTTTAATTAATTTTTTATAAAAGTTATATAAAATATTTATTATGAAATCAAATCGCCTATTACTTTCTATTTTATAAATTAAGGAATATTTATTTACATATTATTAAAACTATACGTTTAAATACATAATTATATATTACTTAATTTATTCCTTATTATATTCTTTAATATAATTTAATTAAAATATTATTTCTTCAAAAAAAAAAATTAATATATATAAAATGTATATTTATAGATAAAAAAAAAGATTTATTATTTTCTCGTTATTATCCATTATAAGAAGAAAAACTGTGTTTTATTTATTCTAAAAGTTTTTTTTTACTTTATAAATGTATATATCTTTGTCAAAAATAATTATAAATTTTTTAGTTATACCTATATTAAAAAATGTGTAAAATTAATTTATAAATTGAAATAATTTACAAAAATCAAGTATATAAATATATATATATATACATATATATAATTCATTAATTCATTAATGCAACGTTACTTAATAATAATTTACACTTTTGTACAATAACTTAAAATAGAAAACTTCATATTCTTTTCCAATCTCTTGTAAGATTCTGGGTTTTCAAGGTTTGGAATTTTTATAAATGAAATAATGTAATTATTTTATATATATATATTATATAATTGAATGTTATTTGAATAACAAAATATATAATACTCATAAATATATTATATTTATATAATATAAATATATATATATATAAAAATACTGTTGAAGAATCTTATTGTATATACATACATTTGTTTTTCGTTAAAAATTTTATTATAATTATTTTATAGAGAGAAAATCGCGTTTTGGATTAAGGGGAATAATAAATCTTATTAATTTAAATACATTATTTTAAAAGATTGCCAATATCTTTTTTTTTATTTAAAATATCCTTTTTTATTTTTTATTAAATAAAAATTTCTATAACCATCTTAATTAAATAAAAAATAATCCTTTCATTTCTGTTTCAGGTTTATAAGAATTCTAAATGAATCAATTCCAAAAAAAAATGAAAGAAATTCTTCATCATAAATTTTTTTTCTTTTCGTTGTTCTTTAAAATATATTTGATTTTCTTAATTTAAACACCTGCCCATTATTTATTAATATAAAATTCTCTAAGTTTTTGGAAAAAGAAATTCCTAATTTTGATTCAATACTTAGATACATTTTATTGATTAGCTTAGTTTTTATTACAGGTACATATTTCTAGCTAAAAACAAATTTCATCGGTAAGTATTTGATATAAGTATATAAATAAATTCTAATAAAGTATAAAACTTTCCATTTCAAATTTGTCTTTGGTAAGAGCAAATGACCACATAAAACATCGGAATAGTGTTGAATTTGAAACAAACTTCGCACAAAAAGATATAAAAAATAACGAATACAATCAAAATTGTTGCTTGTGGAAATAAATATTGAAGAATAGAATAGTAAATCATCTAAAGGCTGTTTTAAATAGAAATATAATTTTGAGTTATACTAATTAATTATTCAGGAACCTACGAAATAAGTAAATTAAAGATTAATTGTTTAATGAAATTTTAATAATATATTAATTAATTATTTATTTTTCATAAGCAACAGTATTTTTTTAAAATATTTTTTTGGCCTATTGGCAATCTATATGCTTATCTGTCATCTTCTGGTATTCGTCCGAAATCTTTAATTTAATTAATTTAGTATTGGCAAAAATAATTATATTTCATAATTTTTTATGAAATTATGAAATATAATAAAATAATAAATATAAAATTGTTTAGATATATAATTTAAAAATTTTAAAAATACTTTCCTTTATTTCAATCGGAAAAATTTCCAAGTTTTCCGGGATTAAATATCGATTCATTTCCGATATGCGTTTCAAGTTATTCTGATTCCAAAAAAGTAGTTTCCCCGTTCACGTAAGTGTGTTTGTGTATGTGTGAGTATGGATGCGTGTCTTGTGTGAACAAAATTCCGGTCAAACAAATCTTGTATTTAAGCATTTTCGATTCAATCCATTCATAAATAAATAATGAATTAGTAAAATGACGATATTTCCTAAACCATAATCAAATATAGATAATTTTTTATGAAACAATTGATAGAGCATTTTATTTTGCCCCCTCCTCCATCTTCTTCCTATTCTGATCGACCTGATAAACTCACGCTGCTTTTAATCACTCACTCCAATTTTCTTTTTCAATTATTTTTATATCCTATTTTTATTCTTTTTATTAGAGTTCACTTTAATATATAATATTTTTGTACATTAGAAATATTCTTTTTTAAGTTTTTTAAACTTAAATAATATTTTTTTTTTATTTTCAATATACTTTTATAAAATATTTTACTGCTTAAAACATTTTTTGAAATATATTTTGAAAGAGAATAGCCAATGGATACAAATATATTTGTACTGTAGTGTTGAAAAATCAATTGAGAGTTACCACATATTTATATTTAACTGTTTTTTAATAAAACTTTTGAAATGGCATCAGTATTTTGAAAAAATATTTGATTTTGTTTAGAATGTAAAATTTTACTCGAAAAGACAGAAATATAATTAAAGAATTGTTATAAATCACTTTATTAATATAAAAGCTGATATTGATCAAACATAATATATATTAATACGCCAACGCCATATACCAAAGCTGCTTTTAATCACTCGCGCTCCAATTTTTTTTTTCAATTCTTTTTATTAAAGTTCACTTTAATATATAATATTTTTTTACATTAGAAATATTCTTTTTTAAGTTTTTAAAACTTAAATAATATTTTTTTTTTTATTTTCAATATACTTTTATAAAATATTTTGAAAGAGGATAGCCAATGGATACAAATATATTTGTACTGTATAGTGTATACCAGGGCTTCTTAAACTTTTTTATATAGCGACCCCCTTCAAGCTTAGGAAATTTTAAACGACCCCCTCCTCCATATAATGAAATATATATTAACCGTAGATGTAGATGTAATATCGCACTATTTTACAATGTAAATAAAATAAGGATTAAAGAATACATACCCATTCATTTCACATATATATAATTTAATAATTTTAAAATTTTATTTATAATGATTCAAAAGTATCAGATCTTTGCGACCCCCTTTCAGTAGTCTCGCGACCCACAGTTTAAGAACCCCTGGTGTATACTATATATATATCGGTTGAAAAATGAGAGCTACCATTCAACTGGTTAATTAAAATTTCCAAAAATCTACTTTCAAAGAGCGTGTGGTTTGAGTGGAGGCTTAAATTTTCCCTTACCTTTTATCCTTGGCAACTTTCATTATTCTAATTTATACTATTTTTTGAAATAATTAAGAAATCCTTCTTTTTGCTTTGAAATTGGATTCAATTTTCTCAAAATAATCTCTTGGCATGCAGATGGAGTTAGCCTTCATTATCCGATGGATGTGTGGGACAATGAAAGGTCAAACAGGCCAAGGCTAGTTGTGGAGGCGTTTGAATTTCCGACAACCATTTCCCCTCAATTTGCACACCGATATCATTGAGCTGATAAAAATTCGATTGATATGTTTATATAAATAACGGTTGAATATTTTTAGCATCATTTTTCTTTTGTTAATTTTTATGTACAACTGGTGGGGTTTTGCCCCTCCGCGACCTCGGCAAACCTTAACTCCTTGTTGTCTTAATAACTAGTTGTCATCATCATCATCAACATCATCTGGTTGCTTTGGATTTAATTCATGCTTAACTAACCACTACGCTAGTTTCAAGTTGTTGTGCCAAAAATATTCTCTTAAAGGAAAAAAAAAATGATTTTTTTTTATTAACACGTTCAACGCCGTGTCTGAATTTTTATAAATGGAATGCAACATTTTTAATCGATTGCAAAATTAGGCATATTTATTTGAATTGTGGTCCAATCTGCAATAATTCAGAATGGATAAGGTGAGAATAAATTTTCTGCATTATGTTTTATGTATTAAGAATATTGATTTTTATTATTTATTATTATTAATTAATCTGAGATAAGCTATTCATTTATTTTATTACTTTTCGTATTCCTTTATAAATAATCGTTGAATAACTATATAAGTAATGTTTACAAATATTAGAAGATAATATCAAAAATTACTATTCGATATTATAACAGAATTGCATGTTTCAAGCAGTGATATATTGGTAAAATAAGAAGTAAGGGAACGCATTTTGGAAGCAAAAAAAAGTCCTATTTTCAGTAAACTATTTTTTTCCATATAAGTTTTTATTTTTTCTTATTCTTACTATACAAAATATTAACGAGCAGATTTAAGTGGAAGTTGTCGGGACATGAAAAAGTACTGGAACTCGTTTCGGTTCTGAAAAAAGGTAAGGGAACGTCGTTCCTCCGCGTTCCCCTCCCAATACACCTCTGGTTTTAAGGTCACCTGATCTTAATAATCTCATCCATGACTTGAATAAAAACAATTTATTTGATATAGTATTGAAGTTATTCAAATAATCCAATGAGATGACACACAACCTTTTTCTATAAATTAGGCCATGACTTATTGCTCTAAGATTTTCACAAAAACAACTAAATTTTAATAATTATAATCCAATTTTAAATGTCTATTATTTTTATATATTGTATAATTTGTAATATATCACGAAAAACTAAATATATTAAATTACGTTTTTTTATTTTATTAATATTGGATTATGGTATAAAATTAATTAATTATATATATTTATATATATGTATATATAATTTGCCTTAATTTTACTATTAATATTAAAGCAATATCTTAAATGAAAGAATTTTATAAAAAAATGCGTACAAAAAAGACTATCTGGTACGGATTATAA
Source organism: Labia minor (assembly GCA_963082975.1). Classification (NCBI taxonomy): domain Eukaryota; kingdom Metazoa; phylum Arthropoda; class Insecta; order Dermaptera; family Spongiphoridae; genus Labia; species Labia minor. The sequence continues at coordinate 3,505,023 of OY720348.1, forward strand.
TATAATATAACATATTACATATAATTATATTATTATATTATATGTAAAAATGTAAACTTTTAAAATGTAAATTTGAAATGATATTTATGAAATATAATTTATAAGTTTAAAATAATACAAATTGTTTCAAAGAGTGCTTATTGGTTATATTTATTAGTTTTATTATTTGTACAATTTGATCTTTAATTTCCTAATATATAATTGGTATTCAAAATGTATTCCTCTGAAATGAAGGTTGTACAATCAAGAGAAAAGTGTGTGGGAGGAGTGGGGGGTAATGGATTTTAAATAGGATGTGCCTATATGCGCTTGATGATTCGTTGAGAGCCTGAATATATATATGTATGAATTTTCTATGAATTATTGTTATTTATAGTAATTTTTTATCGAATTGAGATTATATATCTATAGAATATATAAGTTGAAGTTTTGAGCCATGGGTTGTCATTTTTAAGAAATCATGACGTCATGAATTCTGCTGGCGTTACAGTAACTGGGTCTATAACTTATATCCTATTTCAAAATAGGTAGAATTAAATATTCAATAATTTCAAATCAATATTCCATTAACATAATGATTAAAAAAGTTCCCCAACGGTAAATCTAATTGTAGATGATTATTTAATATATAACACAAATTATTTTTAAATAAATAATTATTTAAAATAAAAATGTATAGATAATTTGGTATTCTTCATAATCCCTCTTTGATAGTTTGATGATCTTTCTTGATTCAAATAAAATGAAAAGAAAGGGAATCAATTGCCAGGAGTTTAATGGTGAAGGACATGATTCCTCCAGATGAGAGAAGAATAGAGAAATCATGAGCTCACGTGAGGGCAGGGGCGCTAATCCCTGAAGTAAATTCCTGTTTTGTGTCATTGCAAAGAGGAATATACCCGTTACCCATAATGAGTAGTTTTCTTAAAAAATCATTATATCCTATACATTAAGATAAGATATATTAATTATTATGTTTGAGACCCTAACGGACCCTCTCTGGAGTTAGAGTGGCGTTTCTCAACCTTTTTGGACCAAACGCCCACTTCGCCCCCTTATAAATTTTATCAGATAAAAATTCAAAATCATCTTATTTTTTTTTTAGAATCATATTGAAAAAATAGAGAAAAAGCGGAAAAAGCTTCTTCGCAAAACCATCTTACCTTTTTTTTAAGAGTTGAAAATGATTTCGCCCCCCAAAAATACTATAGCCCAAGTTGGGAATCACTAGGTTAAAGCATCATTTTATAATTATTAATTACTTTTTTGAAAATAAAAATTATTTTCATACCTGGAGAGGTATATCCTATGATAAATATATATATATATTATATAGATTAATTTATGTCATTGATTTGGTAATATAAAATAAAATACAAATACGTACAATTTCTAAAAATATAAGATATATTTTAATTTTATATTTTCAAATATTTTTCATGTTATTATTTATATATTAAATGGAACGAAAATAAATATAAAAATTTCAAAGTAATCAACCAAATCATTCATCTTATCACTTGATTTATTTTCAGAAGAGTCTTTTAAATTTCATTCTGATTAAAATATACAAAGAAAAATTCATCTAAAAGAATTTCACAAATACATTATTGAGATTGAAATGAGAAAATCAAAAAGAATCCAAAGAAGGCATAACAGGGCGTTTATCTCATTTTTTTATATATTATTCTAAAACCCTTGTAGCCCTCGAATGAGTCCCCGCTTTGCGTACCACAATGTATCGAACTCCACACAATCGATAAAGTAATTGAATGGAAAGAACCAACGACCCTTTCTAGGGCAGGAATGAATGAATCCCAATTCGTCCAAATTGAATTCTATTGAGGTACAATAGAATTCGTATTTTCTCGTGGGGCAGATGGATACATCCAAATGACATTGATGAGTCCTGTTGCTCACTCACCAGTTCGTGGCAGTCTCATCCACTGAAATCATCCTTATAATCAGAAGAGCAGATTAATAAAGTCATCAGCAAAAAACAAGGGGCTGTTGTATATATTCCTTAGCATAATCCATTTATTATTTACCTTCAAGAAGTAAAATAGCACGCTAGAGCAGTGATTCTCAAACACTGTGCCACGGCACTTTAGTGTGCCGCGAGATTTTCAAAAGTGTGCCGCCAGATTATGAGGCTCTTAAACATTTCCGACTTTTTTTTTCTAAATTTTTCAATTTCGTTCTAAAAAAAAGGTAAAACGTTTTTAGGACTAGGCTCTTAAACATTTCCGACTTTCTAAATTGTTTTCAATATGGTTCTAAAAAAAAAACAAAAAAAGGCAAACCGTTTTTGGGACCACTTTTTTTCAATGTGGTAAACTTTTTCACTTAACTTTTTCTTTGTGTGCCGCCAAATTTTTAAACCGTTAAAAGTGTGCCGCAGTAAAAAAAAAAAGGTTGAAAATCAATGCACTAGAGACAGCAAATTTGAATTCCATAAAAAGAATAGAATACATAAATCAAAAGAAATCAAGAATAGGGAATAAGCAAAAAGAAAAATGGGGAATTGAATCAGAAGATAAAATGAGTAATCCAATGAATTCAAATAGTGTAATTTTATAATGAAACAATCCTATTATATTTACTATTAGAGCTCACATAGTTTAACATTAAATCTTTTATTATGATTATGTATTCGCCTCAAGAAATCACTGATTTTATAGCCAAAACTTTCTCAAAATTAAGACAATTAGCATAGAAATCAGGAGATTTATAAACGATACCATAATAATATTTAATAACAACAAAGATGACACTAAAATTTAATACATTTTCATTTCTAAGTGACAGAATAAATTTTCAACATTCATTTTATCTTATATTTTTATAAATCTTTGTAATTTTAAGAATTAAATGATAATTCAGTTATAAGTTCGTTATATTTTTATTTCATCTCCACGAAAAAAAAACGCAATAACAAATTAACTTTTTATATTTAAAGAATCTATTAACAACTTAGCTTAAATTATGTTGTAATTCTTTTCAAATTATCCTAATTATAATTACTATACTTAATTAGTCTAAAAATTGTTTAATGATTTTGTAATAATTTTCCAACGATGGTTTTCATTCATTTTTTTTTAATGTACATTAAATATTGTTTAATTAAGGATATTATTATAGATCTATATTTTGTTTTATAATATTTAAACTTTGAAAAAAAAAAATTAGTAAGAGCATCACACTAATATTTCATTAGAGATTTATTTACATAAAACGGCCAAGATTGAAGTGTTTCTCTATTTACCAAATTAAAAGTGATTCTAATATCAATAAATATAGGATGTTTTCTCCCTCTTGACGCTCCAGTCGTCTTTTTACCAACGAATTTAGTATGAATAAATTAAATTTTGTTGATTTCTAGCCTATCTAGTCTTCCTATAAGTTTTTTCCTTCAGTCACTCACTAATTCGAAGAGATGTTTGTCTGTTAAAAGAACTATAATCCATTTAATAGAATATTCCGGTTGTTTACTATTCCAAAAATTTCACCTTTGTACATTAAAGAGATTATTCTGATTCTCTATTGTTTTAAATTAATTGTTTTACTTGTTTCCATATATTTATGTAATATAATTCTTTTAAAATTTTTTTATTTACATATCCCGGTGAAAATTCCATTATTATTATTTTATATTCACCTCAACATTTTCCAATTTGTTAATACCATTTGGAGATTTCTTCTTTTGTTATTGTTTATTTACTTCTATATATAATCATCTCTTTTCTCTAATGCAGTGGTTCTCAACGTTTCGGCAATAAAATCAGTGATTTCTTGAGGCAAATACATAATCATAATAAAAGATTTAATGTTAAACTATTAGAGCTCTAATAGTAAATATAATAAAACATTTTTTGAAATATATTTTGAAAGAGGATAGCCAATGGATACAAATATATTTGTACTGTATAGTGTTGAAAAATCAATTGAGAGTTACCACATATATTCAACTGTTTTTTTAATAAAACTTTTAAAATGGCATCAGTAATATGAAAAATATTTGACTTTCGACTTTTTTTCAAAAAAATTTTGCGGCCCGCGACCACTTTCGACTATTTTAAAAAAATTTCAATTGACCTGTGGCCAGGTCCGAACCGACCGACGGTTTGAAGTAAATTAATTTCCAGCTACAGTAACAATTTCAAATAATTTTAATATATCTATTAATGTAATAAAAAACAGATAGGCATATAACATAAATATTTTTAATTTTATTTTATTTATAATATATATGCAAGACCAGGCTGTGACGTCATGAATGGCTGGATGACGTCATATAATTTTAAATCAAGAAAAAACTAATAAATATCATTTTCCCGAGGATAAAACCAATACAAAGTGTATGATTCGTGGTGATATATAAAAAAATCTCCTCATGTGAAATTTGGTGTGAAAATAACCCTTCCCTTCCTATCGTCGATCGCTAATACTACCACTATCCGGATTTACACCAAAAGTTGATCAATTCATCCCACTGATGCATTAAGTAAATATACCAAATTTCATCAAAATCGGTTGAGCCGTTCAGGCTGTACACATCTATACGGACGGATAGACATCATGCTAAAAATACTTTTTTCTGTTAAGAAAATGCATGATTCGTGGAGATATGTAAAAACCTCCACATGTAAAATTTGGTGTGAAAACAATACCTCCCTTACTATCGTCGGTCGGTAAAAAGGTAAAATGTTTGTTTTTTTGCGGCTCGCCTAAAGTTAAACCTTGTTTGGCCCAAGTGTACCTATGAGTTTGACGCCCCTGACGTGAACAAACATTGTTCTAAATTAGCGAATTCGGCAATTTTTCGACTTTTACATTCAAGACTTTCTCCTGATTCTTGTTTCTTCAAGATTTCAGCTTCTGAGGGCCAATACAGAGATTACTTATTTAAGTTATCGAGGTTTGGGGCTCTAATGGGAAGGGTACATATTAATTTTTGAAGTTAGAGAGGTTTTTAAGTTACCGAGGTTTGAGTTATCGAGGTTCTACTGTATTTGTTTTTTTTTCCTAATTTTTTATTATAATTTTCACAAATTAATTATAAAAATAGAATATGCATGCGGGATTTATATGCGTAAATCAAATAAAGAAATTTCAAAATTTTGAGAAAATATTTTTAATATTAAATATATATATATATTATCTTAAATTATATTAGATTAATATGACTCTTCAACTTCATATTATTAAAAATAGAATTAATTTTAAAATATAGAAGAAATGTATAAGTAAACAAAATCAGGAAAAAACATCCTACACGTAAGCATCATTCATTTCTATAGAATTCCACTTGAATTCCATAATTGAATTCTGTTTCTAGAATTTATTGAAAGATGAAAATACAGCGACGTTGCAACTTCCCAGTCATCGGCTCCGAAGAAATTCAATTTCCCTTCCTGAAAGACTCAATGAAGAATCGGTGATGCTTGTAAGTAAATTTTACTTATAATATGAGTAGGAATGTCAGAGCAGGATTACTTGTAATCGATTTCAAATAAGATAACAAAGTAAATGATAATCGTTATTTTAGATAATTTTATTAATATTTAAGTTTAATTTTTTACGTCTAAATTTTTCCATGAATTTTCTTAAAATGAAATGAAGTAATCTCCTTCCTCTTTTCAAAAATACTAATTTGCCGCTCCGGGCAAATGCCCGATTTGCCGTCTTCTAGAGCGAGTCCTGGGTATATATATATATATATATATATATATATATATATATATTATTACTATCAGATTTATCAGGGATATAATCACGTATTTTTGTGAGATTGTTTTCTTGACGTTTCGGCACCAAGCTCAGGTAGGATCCAAAGGGTCGGGTCCCAGTTGGGCTCGGGCTATTGTCCGGTACGGACGTGTGCCAGGGTCAGAATTGCCCAGGATTCTTCGGAGCTCCGCAGCAACGCAGTGAGTACAAAACTACCCAACCTAGCTACCCAAAATCCCGATATTAACTCTTCGTCACACAGACTAAGACCCAGAATCCCAAAAATATTCCCACCTAAATAATCTCTTGAAAATGGCGCCAAAATGGGTGCCGAAACGTCGAGAAAACAATCTCACAAAAATACGTGATTATATCCCTGATGAATCTGATAGTAATAATAACAATAACATTCACGGAAACCTAAACCAACATATATATATATATATATATATATAATTAGAATAGAGTATTACAATATATTTTAAAAATATTAAATAAACTATCCCTCCAATTAATTTAAATTGTAACTATTTAACTTTGGATTATAATCTCTCCGAAATAATTCGCAATTGGAAGACATAATTAATTATCTAGCTATTCGGTTGTTAAAACAACTTCAATCAATGAATCAACTCATGGAATGAATTGGGAGGGAGTTGACTTAATAAAATAATGACCATCACGGATCATGAATCATTTTATTACATACTCAGTAAGTGAGTTTGCCATAGAGGTTTTTTCTTCTTCATTTATTCGTTGCAATATTTGGATATTAGAAGCGTTAATAAAACAAAACAAAAAATAATAAGAAATATGGAGGAAACGCAGAAATCGTCTGAGAAAGAACACCCCGTGCAAATCAGTCCTCCATTTCAACGGACAACTAATCTAGAGGTCTAGTAAATTTAATAATAATCTATATATAGAATTAGTATAAAAATTTCAACCTAATAATTGATGTATTTTATAATAATTAATTTTACTCATTAAGAAAACAATAGTTTATTGAAATATTTTTTGTAAATATTGTGTTTATAGAACCAAAGTGAACTGCTTGATGAAGAAGAGACTACAAGTTGTACCTCCTCAATGGAAGAAGAGGAAAATATACAGTATGTAAAACTATGAAGGAATTCATTGATTTTCCGATGATTTATAAGACATTAGGTTGTCAGACCGCCTTCGACGCTTTTCGTATCTCGAATTTTGTCCCTGTACCCTCAAGTGATACTTATTACAATTAGTACATGTTTTGTTGAAAGTATGTGTGTAATGGGGTTTCATTTATTTTATTTCAAACAGTTTATTTAAACCTTTATTTATTTTTAATTTCTTATTTATAAATTTTATCAATATCAAATCCCTTGTATTTAAAAAGGTAGTCTTTTCCCTAAAAGATTTGTAAAAAATCACGCTCTTTCTATGAATTCAATGAAAATAATTAAAATATCAATGAAATATGAATTGATTCGTGTTTAGAATCAGAAATGGAAGAAAATGATATATAATATGTAAATTTATCCCTTGTATTTAAAAAAGTAGTATTTTCCCTAAAATATTAATAAAAAATCACGTTTTTTCTATGAATTCCATGAAAATAATAAAAATATCAATGAAATATGAATTGATTCATGTTTAGAATCAGAAATGGAAGAAAATGATATATAATTCATAAATTTTCCTCGGTATCTTACACTGGTTGATTTGATTACTTCCTCTATGGTAGGGACTTTTAGGTTTCTGTGGGAAAAGTCTAACTGGTACGTATCGAGATGAGTTGTTATTGTTTTGGGTCCGATGTAATTTATTTAAATTGGAGACACTAGCGGAACCCCAACTATTATAGTTGTTTAATTTTAGAGTCAATTTGTTTTTTATGTTTATTTTCTTTTTATGAAATAAAAATGAAAGAAGTCCTATCAATAAGACGTTAGTGATTAAATAAATAAAGAGTTAATTGAAGTGGGGTTTTCACTCCAATTCGAAAATTTTTGTTACTTTAGAGTACCTGAGCGGTCAGCTAGGAGAAAGTCGGTGATGCCCGGATCGACTGCAATTGGCGCATCGCCACCTTTACTACAAATCAACAATGTGGATCTCGACGTCGATGTTGAGGATGGCAGCGAGCACCATAGCATCACCAGTATCAACAGCATCAGTAGTCTTCTCAAAGAGAAACTTACGGTATTTTTCTAATTGACCGACTTTTCTTGTTAGTATTCGTTAAGGTAAATTTATTAAATGATTCCAGGCCATGTCGCTCCCAGGAATGCTCAAAAGAAAAAAACCCAAAGATTACAAATTGCGAGCTTTTGTTGGTATCCTATTCCTTATGATTGTATGTCTTGTTACTGTTACTCATGTGTTATATAATCAACAAGTACTCCAGGTAAGCTTAAATTTCGTTGAATTGAACATGTCTGTGGATGGATATAATTATGAGTTGAGTGGAATGTCTCGTCCAAGCGAGCCTATTTTGATCGTTTCCGATTCAACAAAGAGGCGCGTACCGTGCGAGTGTACGATCCCCGTGGCCGGGAAGTCGCCTTGGGGATGCTTGGAGTGGGCCTCGATATGCATTCACACGCATTCCGTTGCCTTGCCCAGCATGAGTCTGTTGACGAAGGTACCATCTGCATGGAGTGGATGGACCGAGCTCGGTTATACTTAAGCAGTCAGGAGCGGGGTTCGCTTCGTTGCTATCAAATTCTTTGGCAGAGCGTCTCACTCGAGTAAGTACCCCCTGTCACTTCATCTTGGTTTTATTTTTATTATTAATGAATTCTTGTTGTTGTTTCTTAGTTATGAACCAATGGATTGTTTCGATTGGTCCGAAAGCAAAGGACATTGGTATGGCGGAGGCCAGACAGCCAGTATGTCTTGGCCCTTGGAGACTGGTCAAGTCACTTCATCTCCTTTCATTACAGGCAACACCATTAGGCACCAATGGGGAAATGTCCTTAAAAGGTCCATTACATAAAACAATTACTTCCAATACTTAAATATATTGAATTTTCAAAGTAAATTTAACATTGGTTTTTACCGACCGACGATAGTAAGAGGGGTATTGTTTACACACCAAATTTCACATGTGGAGATTTTTACATATCTCCACCAATCATGCATTTTCTTAACAGAAAAAAGTATTTTTAGCTCATGTCTGTCCGTCCGTATAGATGTGTACTGCTTGAACGGATTAACGGATTTTGATAAAATTTGGCATATTTACTTAATGCATCAGTAGGATGAATTGATCAACTTTTGGTGTATATACGGAAACCGGAAGTGGTAGTATTACAGATCGACGATAGGAAGGGAAAGGTTATTTTCATACCAAATTTCACATGAGGAGATTTTTTACATATCTCCACGAATCATGCCTTTGTATTGGTTTTATCCTCGGGAAAAATCATCTTCATTAGTTTTTTCTTAATTTAAAATTATATGCCGTCACAACCAGCGCCTCCTTATATATTATAAATAAAATAAAATTAAAAATATTTATGTTATATCCATATCTGTTTTTTATTGCATTAATAAATACATTTAAATTATTTGAAATTGTTTCTATATCTGGAAATTAATTTATTTCAAACCGTCGGTCGGTTCTGTGCCTGGTCACAGGTCAACTTATTTTTTATTATCATGGATTAATTAATATTAATAGTTAATATTATATATATTTAACCGGGTTATTCATATTAAATATTATTGTAATAAACATTTCATTTAATATTTTCTTTAATTGAATTAAAAATTGATTTCATTGGTAGCAATACACCTGTTTATATATCTATGATAACTTAGAATTAAATTGGAAATTACTTAATTTTTAATATTTTTTTTTTATTTTTTAATTAGGTATTTTCTTAATAGCCAAGGCGTTACAATCTCCATTGATAACGATACACCTCTTTATATATCTATTAATGAAAATGACAACAAACAGCTTTGCTTACAAGCACGATATGATAATTTTGCTTATATTCATAAAAAATTTCCGTACCTTCAATTAAATTATTCTCTATGCAGTGCGAAAAATATGAAAGAGGTTCATTCCACTCTGGCAGATAAGAATTTATGGGATGGTCTTAAAAAAGAAGATCTCGACAAACTCTCCTCCCTTCTCATGGAGCCCGTTTGGCAATTGACTCCAATTAATTCGATGAGCGATATTGCTGTTTTTAATTATACTCAAGACGTGATCGACCTGAAGTTCTTCAGACTTGGACATGTCCTCGTTGATGCTCAGTGGCAACGCAATCTGGGCGATTTAACTTTTGATTCAACTCGTTTTGCATCAATGAGAGACACGATGACAGTTGTTCATCGGAGAGGTTTTCGAGTTTTGCTAACTGTTCAACCATTTATTAGGTGATTTAAAAATTTTTCTTTATAACACATTTCAAAAAATATTCCAAATCTATTTGTTTATAGCACAGATTCTGCAAATTTTCATGAAGCTGTAAGAGAAGGTCTTCTTGTGCGTGAAAGAGACACTGAAAATTCAGTTCCTGCTTTGACTTCATATAATCATGACCAAAGCGTGGGTGTTCTGGATATTACAAAAAATTCGTCGCTTCCTTGGTATTTTATGATTCAATTTTAAATTCAATTTTTATTTTTCAATAGAAAACTTAATCATTTAAATAAAATGTTACACTCCTATTTATGGAATTTACATTTCTTTTTACAGGTTACAACAACGATTACGGAAACTAGTGGAAGAGTATGAACTTGATGGATTTTATTTAGATATGGGTACAGGATACGATATGCCTCATTATTACCGATTTGAAGAACAATTAACTAATCCGGATCAATATAAAACTTTACTGACAGAGAGTGTCTTGAGAGCTGTTAGCGTTGCTGCTGTTTCTGGAGCTGTTACCATGCCGAGAGCACCTGTTTTCGTTTCTCTTCCGCCCTTTGCTTCCACCTGGGAAGCTCTTAACACTCTCATCCCTACTATTTTAACGTATGGTGTTATAGGTTATCCATTTATTATGCCAGGGTCTGTCGGAGGTGACTATATACCCGACCAAGTAGGTGTTTTTTAATAAACTATATACTTTTCGAATCCTTTGCTATTCATTTTACCTTGAGATATAATATACTCATGTATTTTATTCAGGTAATGGTTGCAAATTTCACAGATGAGATTAGATTACCAGATCAAGAGCTCTATGAAAGATGGATACAAGTGGCCACGTTCCTTCCAGTAATTCGTTATACACATCTGCCCAGTAAATATGGAAACGAATCGTTACTCGAAATGACCAAAATGCTTACAGCTCTTCGATATAAAACGGTATATTAATTATTTGATTATTTGAAAATTATGGATATCTCTTTATTAAAATCTCATCTGTACCTTTTAGGTAAACGCTCTTTTGAAAAAATACTTACGAGAAGCTTTAGAATCAGGGATTCCAATAATTCGACCTCTTTGGATGTTGGATCCAAGCGATCCAGCTTGCCATATGGTGGTCGACGAGTTTTCCATTGGCGAGGAACTAATAGTAGCTCCTATCTTGGCCCCAAAAGTACGAGAACGGGAAGTTTATCTTCCTTCAGGAGTATGGAAGGATGGGATGGATGGCAGTCTTCGGAAGGGGAATCGCTGGCTTCATCATTATCCCGTTCCTCAAGATAAAATAGCGTATTTTGTTAAAATGCCTGATAATACAAGATTTTAATATCGATTTATCGACAAATTCCTTGTTTCAATATCTAAAAATAAAACTGATGTATAATAGATTTTTAATAGTTGAAGTATATCTTTTTGTATATCTTTTTATATCTATCATTAAATCAAACTTTCATTCTCTATCAGAAATTTAAATTTCAATGAAAAGAAAATCAATAATTATTAAATTCAATAACAAAAACATTTGTTTAATTCAAGGATTGGTAAATTTGCTAAATTAATAAAAAAAAATTATTTTTTTACAACTGAAAATAATCAATATAGAATATTTAAGAATTTATGTTAATTTAATTATTAAATATTGTTCATTTTTAATCTATTATTTAGTATTATTTAATGAAATTTAATAAGATACAATAAAAAAAGATAATAAAAAATTAATATAAGTGATTATTTTTATTTAACATTTATTATATTGAAATCAATTAAAGTAACGTAAAGTATTTTTGATTATAGTAAGTGTAGGTTAATAAATCTTTCCAAAAATACAGAAACATGGTTTGAGCATATAGATAAACTAAATTATTAAATCATTTTAGATTTTTAAAATAATTTGGTAGATCCATTTTTTGTAAAATATCAAAAAATGTAGATAAATTCTGCTCATATGTAATATATTTCTATCAAATTTAATCGTATTATAAGATAAACAATTAAATTTATAAATTAGAAAAGTTTTCTAAGAATTTTCCCATCACAAGAGGTTTTTGAGTTAAAAAATCGATATGTTGTAGTTATAGGTTTAATTTTTAGGTAAGTTAATTTTAATTATTAATTAATTATTCAAGAAATGTCAAAAATATCAGTGTCGCATATTCATGGAGTTTAATCATCTTTAGAAACACCTTCTCTAAATATATATAAATGTTACAAATATAAATATACACATTTTTAAAAACGTTTCTTTTTTCAAAAAAAGAGAGGTGTTCAGCAATTGACTGTCCACATTAATGGTTATGGGAGTTAGAGTTCTCGAATTGAATATATTTTTCATAAACTCAAATGAAAATTGCAGTATTTGCAATTTATTAAAAAAGGAAAACCTTTTCCACATATTGGTTGAGTGCCCTATCTACAGTCCGACCAGGGGGAATATTTGAATAGATATTTAAATACCTGTGAGGCTGTGAACGAAAATAATTACATGGAAATTCTATTGAATGTGGGGAACGAGAGACAGACTACACAATAACAATCCTGAGAATAAGAAGTTTTATAATTAATGAGTGAGACGCGCGGAAGGTGGAATCTTTTGGCTTTTATGTGAAAACATGGACCACTGTTTATTTTCTTGTTTTTAATGTTTTTATATTTATATGTGTTTGATTTTTCTGCAATTTTTGTTAAACTGTGCGAAATTATGAAATTGTATAATTTTGTATGCCGGATTAGGCAAAGACAAATAAATATTTATTATTATTATTATTATTATTATTATATTTTTCATATGCACAATCCATGTTGTTAACTACAAGAACGAAAGATATGTATATCAAATAACCCTTTTCAAGTGGAATTTTTCAGATTTTACTGCTGTTTCCCAAAGCCCACCAAAATTAGGCCCATAAAAAAATATACTATACCATACTAAAATATTTAGAAGCTTGTTCTGATTTACATTTTCACCAATCGATTATAATCACTTTGAAACACTTTCTTAGTGGATACGAATACTTTTTTGTAGGCAATTTTTTTCTAGATGAGGTTTTAAATTATAAATAAAATGGAATATATATAAAAATGAAAATAAAAATAGAAAATGTTTTCTTATTATTTTATTGAATATTATTATTATTTAATAAAACATTTAATATTTAAATAAAAAAATAATGTTGAGATCAAATATTCATTCAATTTAAATTATATACTAAATTTTAATGAAATGTTAATGTCAAAGTCCAAAGTTCAACATACCAATGTATGATAAAGATTTGATAGAAATACAAAAAAAAGAGAAAGGTTGCTATTTGTTTGTGTTCCGCGCCAGCTGATCTTTATTTATATTTGTTTATGTTTTTATATGTATATATTTGTGATGAGATTAATAGCCAGATAGCGGAAAATCAATCGTCAGTGTCGCAGTCACCTTGTCTACTCGGTTGTATACTCATCGAGTTTGGAACTCGTCAAGAATCATCATGAGTTTGCCATCTCGAATGTCGATGGCCGTCGGCAAACATGTACGCAAATACCCTCACCCTCTTGCATAGACACACACACACATACACACACACACATGCATATTCTGCATTTAATGCAAATTTGCACTTTCACTTCCAATGGAGCAAGCAACTCAACGATTATCACCATAAATTTGATCCGATTTCAATACTAGCATTAAAAATCGAAATATTATTAGAACTAAAAACGATAAGATAACCTAATCAAACGAGGCTCATCTAAAATTACAAATGGACTCTTTGCACTAATTAAAATAAAAAAAGAATATTAAAATAGACTCTTTGCATTAATTAAAATAAAAAAGAATATTAAAATAATTTTAAAAATAGAAATATGAATAAATAATCTTTATTTCTTTCTACTGTATATATATTAAATAAAAATAAATAAATAAATTTCTAAAAATAATTATTAATTAATCTATCATTATTATTATACTACTTACTAACTTGCATACACACATACATATAAAATCTATATCATTATTATATTGATTTACTAAAATAAATTATTTAAATATAGAAATTCGCATCCATATTTAATAGAAATGTAAAATAAACTAAATAATATTTATAATGTTTAAGGAGAAACAGTACTCCATCATTAAAATCTATACCTATATTTATAAAATCATGTTCAGAGTTCAAGTTTTTTTCCCCAATTCTTTTAATTGGTATAACTATTTAATAAATAGATAACATATTTATTTAGACTCTTAAAATTTCTTTTATGAAGAAATTTTTTTATCTCCATTGAATATTTACTTATATATATAAGGTGACCATATTTTGAAAACACCAAATCAGGAGATTTTACCTTTTATTTTTAGAAGCAAATTGAAAAAAATTTTGGAAAAAATTCGGAAATGTTCAAAAGCTTAGTCAAGAAAATGTTTTACCTTTTTTTTAGAAGTAAATTGAAAAAATTTTAAAATAAGTACGAAATGTCCTAAATATTTCAAAAAACGGGACAGATATCAAAAAGGACACTTACAAAAGAAGGACAGGGCTTACAAATGGAGGACTGTCCTCCCTAAAGGATTCGTTAGCTTAATATATATATAAATAGGAATGGTTTATATATTATTTTAGAAGATAAACCTTTTCTGTTTTGGAGTTTTGAGTTTTACACTAATTTCAAGGAATTATAAAAATAAGAAAAGAACAAATTCATTTCAATTAAAATATATTAAATAGTTACAAAGATGTACCATTTAGATTGAGTAAATCTCTAATGAGTCTAATGGGGCCCTACACTAATCGTTATATAATTAAATATCTTCTGATGAGGTTTTATGAGTTAATATTTACCAATTTGTAAAAAGAAATGAATTTCTTTGACATCGTCCAATATCGTCTTCTATTTATTTCGGTGGCCTTACGAAACACGAATGTTGGCTCCAGTAACCACCTTCTCTAATATTGCCCAAGAATATTTTCAATTTTTATAAATTTTATATTAAAATAAATCATACTAATTTCAATATTAATATTAATATACAGACAGTGGGTGTATTGGAAGGGGAAAACGTTCCATTACTTTTTCATGTCCCGACATCTCCCACTTAATCTACAGTTAGGAATTTCTTTTTTTGTGTTCGTTAATATTTTGCATAGTAAGAATAAGAAAAATAAAAACTTATATGGAAAAAAATAATTTTACTGAAAATAGGACTTTTTTGCTCCCACTATGCGTT